>VDFB02105785.1:459455296-459549337 GCA_007258455.2 Sequoia sempervirens
GAAATTGTAGATTTACATGTCTCCTAAATTCCTTTTATGCAATTTATTTGAGGTCCATTTCATGATTGATAGTATAGACTTTGTGAATAAAATTGCCTATTTAGAGATGCATTTTGAAACCATCTTTCTTCTTCTCTCTTCTTTGAAACCCGATGGTAAGAAGTCAAAATTTCAATATGATAATGACAACAAGAAGTTTCAGAAAACTTGTTTATCTTCACATAATATGGCTTTAACCTTTGAAACATTGTTTTCCCAATCTTTATATGAGGATATACATTACAAAAGTTCATATACATCTCAAATTGTGTTATGTCTAGCCAATGTTTAATATGATTTTCATAAATACTAGGTCCAATCCTGTGTCTCATAACATCTCTAGTATTTGATGATGGACGAGTCTGATCATGCCAAAAACTTGAGACCAAGTTCCTAACAACATCTTCAATCCTGTCAGAACGGGGAGCTCTACACATAATTGCCCAATTGCCTTCTAAACTCTCATCCAAAACTTTCTCTTTTTCTCATATTTTATCAATGTGGTTCTACTATAACCAATTTCAGTTGAAAGTGCAGACATTTTTCTTTTTCTTGCTATATCTTGATGTACAATAGATGTCAACATCACCCTTCTTGTAGTGGCCTTATCCACAGTTCGAGATCCTTTCCCAATGGAATCTAAACCCTTTTTAACATTTTGAACAATATCCTTTTGTAGTCCCATGTGTTTCTTCTTATTTGATGATGAATGGACACCCAACAATTGTAATGACTCTTTGAGCTCATCATGAAGAAGTAAACATGATAACAATTGGGTTTTTTCAAGTGTATCAAGATGATTGAAATGATGATTGATCATTCCATTTACAGATTTAGTCATTGACCTCTTTCTCTTATTATAAGGCTGGTTGGCATAATATTTGAGTTTCTCCATATCCATTTCAAGTAAATGATCTAAATTTCTATGAGAAATTTGTTTCCCCACCTTCTCAACTAGTTTTATATGCTCATCCATACCAGTAGGAGGAAGTGATCCTGACCCCTCTCCAACATGCATTGTTTGAACTTGTGCCTCCTCCCTATCTTCAAGGACCATGCATTCTTGAGTGGATTCATTTGATCCAATGTATAGATTTGGCTGACTTGAGCATGAAAAATTCCTCTTGTTGAGCCCTTCCTACACATGTGTCACAAAATATTTTGCAAAAAAAGTGAGAGATGATGTTAAATATATAAGTGAAGTTTATGTATGCAAGCAAACAAATTGATAAAACATGATGAGCTATAAGTGAGAGAAGTTTGTGCTATTTTTATATGCTCATCCATACTAGTAGAAGGAAGTGATCTTGACCCCTCTCCAACAAGCATTGTTTGAACTTGGGTATCCTCCCTAACTTCAAGGTCCATGTGTTCTTCAATGGATTCGTTTGATCCAATATCTAGATTTGGCTCGACTCCAGCTTGAGGAATCCCTAGAGCATAAAACATAAAAATAATTTGAGAACATTGAAGTGATGAAAATAAAATATGAAAGACACAAAACACTATAAATATTGAAACAAAAATAATTGGCTTAAGGAATTGGAGTCAAGGATCATATAAACATTGCAACTTGCATGACCAAGATGACTTGAGGATATTTAAAAGTATTTATAGTCATTCAAGTGCAATGATGGTTAGAAACCTTCAAAGTAAAAGTACTAAACACACACTTGAGAGTGAGAGAGAGAAGAAACAAGCATGTACCTTGTTTCTTTCTATGATAATTTTCCAAGTTTTGATCATGCCTCTTTTGTTCTTCTTCTTTTGACAATTTTTGTTGAGATGCATTTTTTCTTTTTCTTTGTTGTCCCATTTTCTTCTTCAACTTAAAGATGACTCTAAACAAGTCCTCGACCAACTTAGTTAAATTATCCTCCAAATTTTTCCTTGATTGATAAAAATGAAAAGTTATTGAGCTCTAATATTTGCCTCCTTGATAAATGTGCAAAACTTCTCCAAAATCTGCACTCCAAGTGAATCAAAATTATTCAAGTGTACATGGAATAACTAGATCCTAGTTTAAATGAATCAAGTAGTAAACAAACAAGTTATTTCATTGTGGAGTTTGTTGTTATTTAATTCATAGGTATGCACAACATATCTAGTAATTTTAGAATTTTGGTAAAGTGTCAAAAATGTATAAATATTAGACGTATAATTTGAATTGAATTTTCTTAATTATATTTGAATTGAATTTCAAGTTAGTTGTTGAAAATGTATAATAGAGGTATAATTTGAATTAAATTTTCTTAATTAAATATTTGAATTGAATTTCAAGTTATTTGTAAAAAACATATAATAGCTCGATTATATTTGAATTGAATTTCAAGTTACTTGTCAAAAAGATTATATCTTGTTCTCAACTCAATGGTTCATGTTGCTTAAGTCATTTAAAAAAAATTAAAAATTGTGATCAACATGAATGAACTTAATTATAAAATGGCATTGATTCCCTAAAATTCTACTAGAGATCAAATGTATATTGAATATAAGGAAATGTAAGTTGTAAGAGATCATAAAATAAGAAAACATGTATGTATATTGAATATTTAAAGCAAATGCATACATATATTATGTGTAAACATGTTTAAACCATAAGCAAACACATGTACATATATGTAAAGGGATTCAATACATATAAACATAACACATATTATAAGCAAAGAGGCAAATGTATGTATATATCATATAAGAAAATATATGTACATATATAATAAAAAAAAAATGTAAATTTAAGATCATCAAATGTCGAATACTAAAGATAAAAAAAAAAGCAAATGTATGTATATCATATAAGCAAGTGTAAGTTAGAGATCATCAAATATCAAATAATAAATTTTAAAGATCATCATATAATCAAATACACATCATGTGGTAAAGATCATAAATCTAGAATGCATGGCCTAATATGAATGTCTACTCCTAGACGAATGGCCATATGAATGAGAACGGTCCTGCTCTGATGGATGTGCAAAGCCTTGCAAATAAAATTGTGTACAAGATGTGTTAAATACATATAATTTTTATTAAATAAATTTTATGAAAGTTATTTTTAAATGAACTTGTATTTTTAAATATCAATCTAGAACTTGTATTTATCTATGCATACATAAATATATATTTTATGAAAACTCACATGTCTATTGATAGCGAATTCATCCACAGAGTCACATCAATCATGCAAATGATCTAGACCAAGGCTAGGAGTGATATGAGGTATGTCCACTTGTAACAATATATATATACACATATATATCAACTTACATGAATATCTAGTTAAAAAGAAATTTAAAAAATAATGAAAAAAGAATTGAAACATGCACATCATATGATATCGGATGACCTAAGTCCTCTAAAACATTCACCTCCACCATATCCACCAAACGATCAAGTGACAAATCAACATATGCATCCATCTAATCTATCCCATGTCGTGCTAGAAATGATGAATGTAGAGGACTATGAAGGTGAGATGGTATCAGTGATGATGAACCAAAACCAATCAACATATTAGTAAAACCCATAGTCTATGTAGCTACCGTATGAACTATAGGTGGATTCTGATGCGCACTAGTGCTCGGCTGAGAGTGATGGGATCCTGGAACTGAACGACCTCTATGTCTCAAATGATCTCTAACATGCTCTATACCGATCCCATTGTCTGATGCAATGTGGGGATATGCCTCCAATAGGTCCTCAGCCAAACAATGTAGAGTCATGCGTGACATATCTCCTATAAGTGCATCAAGCTATGTAGGAGTAGGGATGCCGACCACTGTAAAATGATCCATGGTGGTCCATTGTGCTGAAAATGGTGTGGATCAGGAATGCCTAGATATCAAATACTGACCTACATGATCATCAAATATCCTAGTGGTGGCAGCCGCAATGTCACCTATAGTGTTAATTGCTTCCTTTTGGGAAACAACAACAACCTCATATGTTATGGGGGCTAGAGCTGGGGTGAGAGCAAGAGACCTATCACCAAAAAATACCCTAAACATTGGGGGTGGTCTATCTAATCGACGATAGGTGGGCCAATCAACAATCCTACCATGCCCCTGACCAACATATGGTGGAATGTCTAGGTAGTTAACTTTGAGGCCCAAATGTACTTCAGCATACAAATGCTAAACAAAATACAATGGAATCTTGTTATTGTTTGGCTATAGACCATGTGCTACGAGAAATTGTGGGTAGATCAATGAGGCCATAGCATGATCGACACATCTAATGACCTGGTATCCCCTAACCTTATGCACATTTTGATAAAATGGAAAACAAGTGGTTTTTATCATTTCTTTTGTGACACTATCTTGTATTTGTTTAAGGGGAACGTCACCATGTACTTCTTCCCGTATACGGGAAGGAATAACAGTCACTCTATATGGGGAATATGCACTAGTCCTCTCAAGTTCATCTTTTAGTTTTTCTAGACTATGCAATATTAACATGCATGGTTCACTATATATCACCGGGTTTGCACCCTGTGCTAATGAATCTCTCAATTTTTTTATCTCATTACTAGTATTGCAAACAAAGAATCTGGCACAGGTGGAACATGATCTAAATTTTCCATGTTATATATATATATATACAATACACCTAAAAAAATAATGAGACTTTGGTAAATAATATATGTAGATAAAGATAATACAAATCTAAAATAGAACTTCTAATAATTCATCTACTCATCAATAATATTTTCATACTATTAACTTGATTTAAAAAGAATTGGAAGACAACTATAATCTATAACATAGCATCCTTAAATGGTTCAAATTTTAAATGAAACGATGAAAGAAAGAATAAGAATACAACAATTAAAGTATAAAATCATTTGAAAATAATTGGGGATAAAAATATTTAATCTAATAGTTGTTAACATAAATGAACTTCAATTATATAGCCAAGAACATAAAAAAATTATAGATTGGAAAGCAAAATAAATATGTCATATTACTTGAATCAAATCTAATAAAGTTTGACTTCATTGCATACTTGTTATAAATATCTCACATGAACCAATGAAACTCAACGTGTCTCCAAATTACATAAGAAGAGAGAACCTAAATGTGAAAAAGAAAAAGAAATTCAAAATCCATCTTTTTGTAATGAGTTTGTTAAAATTTAAAAACATTCAAGAACCCCAAAATGGTTTGAAATTGATGAGCATAATAGAAATTCCTGAAGGCAAGAGGTCATCACAAACCATTCGGTTGTGGGCTTCAAAATTTTTCAATGAATGGTTTTCCAATAAGATGTATTAACCAAAATATTCCAAATTTTTATACAATTACTAAAGATGTACAAAATGAGACCTTTACTAAATAAATTTCAAAATGCATCATTAAATGTATATTAACATCATCCACACTCTAATTAAGAACATTAAAAACAACACCAACACAAAGAGATAAAATTAAAAAGTTCCAACTAATGATGTTATAATAATCCTCCCCAAGTTGATCCTCTCATCCCAATCATCATACTTAATGTTTTGGTACTTGAATCATGTTTATTATATTATGTGCTCCTCAACACTATGTAAATTAGAACTCTTAATAAACATGTTTTTTAAGAGGAAGCATTTTCTCTTTCTATTACCATAACGATTATTCTTGTTTTTGTAACTTGGTATTTCTACTTGTAGATTTTCAACTTTTTATTATGTAAATCATTCTTTGATACCCAAGTAGTTTGAAGACCCTTTTAAGATGAAGAAAATATAGATTTATCATTTGTAATCCTCATCCTTCCTTGCTACATGAGTAATTTTTTTTATGAAAACCATGTTTAGGAATGAAAATATCCAATCCCTTATGCTTCTAAACTAAAGTTTGCAATGCTTATGGTTCTTTTGGCTTTATAGATTCTTGAATCATTTTATAATATAAAACCTACATATAACCTACTTTGGCTCTAATAATTGTAAACCCTTTAGGAATTCTAAATTGTTGCATCTTGTCTTGATTTTCCCACCATTGTTATTCCTTTTGAAATTTTTACAAATTAGGCAAAGAATCATTGCACTTTTATCGAGGATCCTTAGGTATGTTCTTAAAATTATTTAAGGTTAAATGACTTAATCTAAAATAAAGGCATATACGGATCTCTTGCAATTGTAACCTCTTTACTAGTGTGAACATATTTGATACCTTGATGGCATGACATAGATTATGTTGGTTGATATTGCTTTATCCATGGATACCCAAGTAAAATATGAGATACATCTAAAGAAGAAATAATATGACAGAATAATAACTTCCCTCATCTTTTAGACAAAAAAATTAAGGTAAAATAATGTATCCTATAGTTTCAATCAACATATCATTAGTCAATTTTAAATAAGCCCTCAAATAGGCATATGCTTGTTTATAAAATGATGATAAAACAAAAATTATTCAATGCATACATTTTATTGGTGAGTAAGATCAATAAACACACCCTTACATGGTTCATGATCCACACAAAACCAAAGGACCATTATAATTATTTGGTAATATCTCACAATGTGAAAAAGGTGTCGAAAAAATTAAGTGGGTGGGTAGCTTAGAGGTGGAGATTTTCATGCTAACTAGTTAATGGAAATTTCAACATGGTATTAGAGCCAAGCTAGGTGCATTTGACACCTATGTTGTGGCTCAAGGGAGTGTGTTGGAGAAATGGTACACACCTAAGCCATAAAAGGACTCATAACAATGTGAGCCATTAGCTCAATAGTAGAGCATCCTAACACCAAATGGGAGGTCCTAAGTTTGAATACTGGAATTAGTCCATAGAAACTTTTATAAAAGTCAATCACTAGTATATAAGAAGAAGAATAAATACCCTTATAATTTTTATTAATACCAACAAATCATTCCTCACATGTAGGTGAATCAATGATTTCAAGCTCGTCAACATGTATATGTACCTCAATCTCATGACCCTCATATAAAACCATTTTATTAGATTTATTTAGTGTAAAATATTTAAATTTTCAGTAGGAGGAACAATTGAAGGATTGACCCCAATATTAACCCCCTCAACCTAATTTTTTTTAATCAATCAAATCCTTAATCAATTATTCCTTAATCCCATAAAATGTTGAGTATACTTACAATTAACTCTACAATTTAGTAACAAAATTCTTTCTCATTATATCTTTTGGGAATAACCTTAGATTTATCTAATGGCCTAATAGGAGGAAGTGTAATCATGTTTGCACTAAGTAAATTTTGAAGTGCATTTTACAAACAAAAAAGTTGGAGGCTTTAGAGTCGTAATATTAGAAACATTTATAATGTATAGTTTGTACAATGGTCATTTCCATTATTTTTTACTATCCTTTTGGAAATAATTTTTCTTTTCAAATTTACAAGGGTAGGATGATGTAGATGAAGCATTAGAAGATCCATAATTAAGTGTGGTAGCCTCTAACAACTTTAGTTCTTAACATTCATCTCACTTGCACATGAAAATGTTAAGAATGTATATACTTTGTAGATCCTTGTTTACAGTCAAAAAATCTAAAATAATAAACTTCAATCCAACATTCCCAATATTTGCATTGACCAATTTCAATATTAAAAAATAGACCCAAATGGAAGATAATACAATCATTTAATAGCATAATATTTTAAATTTCATGGAAAGAACTTAGCCAATAACTTATCATCATACACAAAATCCAAATATGTAGCACTAAAGAACCTTGAATGTGTCATGGGATCTCCTTTAACATTGTGCATCTCAAATGTAGGATCCAAAAATCCAACAAAAAATGGATATGTAAAATTTTCAATAGAAATTGAATTATGTTTGATTTTTATATGTATGTCTTTTTTTGTTTCCATTAGGTAAGGAATCAACATTACTTTTCATCTCAACAAGACTTTAAACATTAATGTCAAGGGTAGATAGAGGCACACTAGGATTAAGGACATGAATGAAAGTGGCAAGATGAGAAATGGAAGGTGGTGTATAAGTTTGTCGTGACATAATAAATGATTGTGGAGTGATAAAGACTTGCGTAGGAATATCACAGTGAGGGGAACATGGGAAGTGTAAACAAAACTAATGAGAACTAATGTGGAGACAAGAGAACTATGTGCATCATAATAAGTAAGCATGAGATGAGATCTAGGAAAAAGGAGAAGATAAATTTGGGGAGATTTGGTGGAAGGAGAAATAAATTGCATTATAAGATAGATAGGAGGAAAAAAATAAGGAGGAATACATGAAGAAGAAGCTTGGGATGGAGGGAAAATGGCAGATCACTCAAAGGGATTGTTGAGCTTATCCTTTTACCTATTTAACTTTAAGTACTTTCTTTCCACATGGCTTATTAATCAACATAGTATATGAAGGAGATCAATCATTGTACTAGGATTAATATTACTAGCCAAATTTGCAAGATCCAAAGAAAGGTTGTGTGCATCAAAGCTATATCTTGATTACCATTTTCTCAACAAGGGCCTCATGGTCAAATGATTCTTCTCCATTATGATAAATTTAGTATCATGCATATTCCCAATCATACCAATTTTAGCTTGATTCACAACCATGGTGGGATTGAACTATGACTTCTTACTAGGAAAAGAGGATGATTTTGGTATTAGAAGGAAATAAGGATCGAACAATGTTTAGATTTGATTAAGAAATTAGACAATGAGAAAGCACTTAAATCTAAAAACTAAATAAGATTCAAGAAAACCTTTATGGCCAAATCGTAGGACATACCAAATTAAATGACTTTTCCAAAATGAAAAGAAAATAATTTCTTTAGAGTTTTCTTTTCTAATTAGCTAGGATAAATAAATACAATAAGTAAATACACAAATTACCTTGGAACATACAATTGAATTTAAAAATAGTAGACAAGCACACTATAGAATTGACAAAGAGGGTTAGGGTTTTTAGCTTCATTTGTTATATGGAGATATTTTATTGTAATGTACATAATCAATGATATGATTCTTTATTTTTTATAAGATTTAATATTATGACACCTTAAAAAACAAAGATGTGACTTTCATGGTTCACTCCTACATGTATGGAATTTACATTTTCATCTACAAGTTTGACCCTAAATTTGTAGTTTTAAAATTATTTTGTGACATATGTGTTTAGTTTATTTGTTGTGTTATTAGTTGGATGATAGTTAAGGTGTCCACTACGAAATGGTAGATGATGGGGAGGTGATGTTGGAGCATTTGACACTTGAAATAATGTTGTAGATGCATTGAAAAGGTGTAGATGCATTGAAATTATAGACCTCATCCCCTAATAGATAGTTGATAGTTTTGATATTCATTTTTCTCATGAAAGGTGTTTAACAAGACAAAAATATATGCAAAATGGGGAAGCAAAATACTATATTGAAAATGCTTTAAAAACTTTCAAACAAGTGCAATTTGAATTCAACAAATTTTAAAAAATTTGCATTTAGGGTTTTGAAATTAAACAAATAGATGCATTTTGAACTCTAAAAAAATTGAATTTTAAATGCCTAGTGCTCAATAGTTCTCGATATGCAAACTGGAATGATGAAATTTGAAGAGACGAACGGAAATTTGCTTTCATTGGAGAGAGGAGCCTTGTTTGGTTGCCGTCATGGACTCTGTTCACCGCGTGCACAAGGATAGTGACTAGTAAAAGAAGAAAGTAAAAGTGACAGTGAAAATGAAACAATTTTTTGTTTTTGTCATATTGAAGGGGTTCGGTCGAACCCATGTTCGGCCGAACCCATTTGAATATATATTTTTATTTGGGCTTTCCTTGGTTTGGCGGAACCATGGGTTCAGCCAAACCCAATGGTTCAACTGAACCAATTCATTGGTTTGGTCGAACCATTGGGTTCGGCCGAACCCATTCAGTATGGTGAATGGAAAAAATCCAAAATTTCCTTCCTCTTAGAAAGTGTAAACCACTATTCTAAGGTAACCCCGTGAAGACACCATCTTTATGTATCCACACAATTTTATTCAATTTTTAGAGGTTTGTGTACAAAACAATGCATTTGACAATGAAAACGATGCAACTAACATTTTGAAATGAAACCGCTAGACAAAAAAATGCATTTGTGATTTATTGAGCAACAACTAACTGGTAAAATCCTACAATGCATCTAATAAAGAAAATGATGCATCTGACTAGTAAATTTTTAGGTTCAATTCTTGATTTACAACTTCCTTTCGTGTTATTATTTTCGCTAATCCTTTTTTTTTCAGCATGTGTCTTGAGGAGTTAATGAAGTTTTTGCAAATCGATAGTCGAAGACCAATATCAAAACTAATAATGAATCTTTTAGAAGAATGCATGTCAAAGACCATAGTTAAATTTTTGAAATAGATTGTTTGGTAGTGTAGCAAATCTTTCATTTGAATTAAAATTAACAAGTGTCTAATATGTTTGGTGCAAAAACACAATTGTGTTATTACCCTTTATGATTCTGTATATCAAAGTATCCTCTCCCCTTGAGCATTCGTGCGATCTTGGGTGTAAGAGAATCAGTTACCGACTCTAGAAATTGGGCTTGTTCTGGTGGGAAAAAAGTATTCACCCTAGGAGGACTCAGATTGATAGCACCCTAAAGCCAAGGGACTTCCAACCAGTATATAAAAGTGGGTTCTTGGAGAAAGCCTAAGAATAACAAGTATCATTGTAATGAGATGGATCAAAAGGAACTCTCACTAAATGGATGATATCCCATGAATGGAATGCCTGAATTAAACACCTTTAATTGTAATGTCTAAAATCCCTCTATTTATTGGTGCAGTAGGTTAGACCTATGAAGTCATCTCACATTTTTATGGTTCATGTGTGGAGATGAAAGTATGCCATGGGAGTTTCATGGGTATTGTAGCTTGGCTTGCCCAAAAGAATTTTTGATCTATGGAGGGGAGGCAATGGGATCAAGCTACTACTCATCTACCTTGAATAACCATAGTTGGGGTAAAACCCAAGTGAGAACTCAGTAAATACTATCCATCACATCCTACGATGTGCTTGTCTATTATTGGATTAAATGCTTTTTGTGTCAAAATAAAACTAAAAATGCTTTGTCTTCTAATTGTCTTTGTTTTCCAAAATTTGATCATGACATAGAGTGAGTTTACATTCTCATTCACTAGAAAGATCGTAACTGATAACCAGAGTCACACGATTGAGTTTGTGAGTCGCAACTATTTAATATAGAGTCACATCTATAGGAAAACTACATCTGATTTAGAAAACTCACATTTGTCTTATTTTGTAATGCATCTAACTAGGTGAGCTGCATTTGCATTCTAGAACGACATAGTTGCCACTATCATAGAAACATCACCAGTGCATAGTCTAACAAAAACCTGCATCTATCTAGTTCTGAGTCATAGTTGTCATCCTGAGTTTCATTTGTCAGAAACTAAACTGCAACTGTTAGATACTAGAATTAAACTTCACTAGAAACTCATAATTGAATACCAAAAAAATGCAACTGTGAAACAATACCGCAACTGTGAAATTCTATGATGCATTTCCCTAAGAATTAGGAAGATAGAACTGAGTGTCATAGATCTAGAAAAAACTAGTCAAACTAGTATCTAGTTTTACCTTTCTCACTAATCTTGGACAAAAACCTAAACATTTGCTCAAAACTTTCATAAACTATATTCTTTAGGCATCACTCAGTCATAGCAATAGGTACCCTAGTTACACATATTACTTTTAGTTTAGAGGTCTTTACTACCCTTAGAGAGATAATATTTTACATATTCTAAGATAGGCACCCTTTCATTCTTTTCGTTAAACCCTTGTTCAATAAAACTTCATCACTGAACCTAGTCATCATATCATTTATGTGAATCATTCCAGCTCATCATTCTAGACTAGGAGTTCACTTTGTCTTTAAGTCCTAGCTCTATCAAGGTTCCTTGTTGAAACAAAATTGAAACTTGGGTTAAACTATAGTTGATAAATACCTCTTTTAGAGTCTTCCAATTTGGTCACCTAGACCTTGCATTTTTAGACATGGTCATCCTAGAATAATATCATTCTTAGACATACCTTACTTGCATAGAAAGTCTCAAAAATATAGGTTAGACTTATATTATCCATATGACTATATTTTTTATTACTTGCATTTTGATCTCACAACATATGGTTGAAACCAGATCAAAAAGGAAAGCAAGAGAAAAAATGGTTGATCCCAATGAATTCATCAATCCATTCTAACTAGACCTCACAAAACCTTGTTAGAGAAATTTTTCACTAGAGATGTGCAAGGAAACATTCATTTGAGTGAGATTATGGCTACAACACAAGACCCTGAGTTTTCCATGTTCATAGATGATTATCTAGCAAATCACCCTCAACGTCACTTAGCCAAATTTCTAGTAGAAGGTGCTAAAATACCTCCTAGTTTTGACATTAATACCCTGCTAACTACACCAAATCAAGGAACAAATACCACTACCACTAGTGCTGGCATACACCAGGTAACCACAACTATACCATCTAGAGGACCTACACCAAGTACCACAATACATTCATCTCCATTTGGTACACCTACTTCGACATAGGGGATAAAATTTACTATCGGTGCATCCTTGTCCAATCCCTTCAATCCTCATGTCGGAAACCAAAAATCTAGAACATTTGCACCTACACCAAGTGTCAATATCATTGGCACTATTCCATAGACAAAAACCATACTAAGTGTTAGTATTGCTAGTACAATACCACACTTTGGAATCTCACAGATAGGAGGTATACCCTCCTAACAAACACCACTACTAATAGTGCTAGCATACCTCAGGTAACCACAACTATACCATTTGGAGGACCTACAACAAGTACCACAATACATACATCTCCATTTGGTACACCTACTTCGACACAGGGGCTAAACTTTACTATCAATGGATCCTCATCCAATCCCTTCGGTCCTTATGTTGGGAACAAAGAATCTAGAACATTTGCACTTACACCAATTATCAATATCATTGGCACTATTCCATAGACAACAACCATACACAATATTAGTATCTCTAGTACAATACCACACTTTGGAATCTCACATATAGGACATATACCCTCCTTTTAGTACGAAAGCCAACCTCACACTACACAAATTATGACACAAAATCCATTTACACAAATTCTGACTCAAAACCCATTTACACAAATCCCTAGTCAGAATACATTCACCAACATCTGAAATCCCAATCCACTTCACATACAAACATTCAATCAAAACCCCTCACAAAACCTTGGGTATCAGAACACATACATTGATCTAAATAATCCAACCACCACCTCGTTAACCCAAGTCGATGTCCTGCAGACACAAATGCAGGCACTCCAAACACAAATGGATAGCATGACAATGTCAACTAAGAAATCCTTTTCAGCAAAGGATCTATGTCCATTTCCCTTTGATAAATCATTGTACATGACACCTTTCCCTCACAGGTATGTCATATAGAATCTCTGTAAGTACAATGGAAAATGAAATCTAATAGAACATATAAGGGAATTTTCTACCATGTGTATAAATGTTTCTTATGACCCCACTTATCTTATGAGACTATTTCCAAGAAGTCTTTTAGGAATTGCACTCAAGTGTTTTTCAGGTCTAGATTATGGCATCAAATCATGGGGCGAACTGGTTGAGAAATTCATTGGGAAATTCTCCTTCAACATAGACCATGAGATAAATAGAGGGACCTTATGTCACACAACACAAGATGAAGGAGAAACTTTCATCGCTTTTTTCTAGAGATGGAGGACTATAGCCAGTCAATGTCTTATCAAGATACATAATAGACAAAAATTCACTATGTTCTAAGAAAACCTCAACCCAAAATTGAGAAGTGACTTAAGGGTACATTGTTGCACATCCTTTATGGAACTAGTGGAAAAGGGTCTTATCCTAGAAAAATCACTTATTGAAAAAGGAGAACTCAAGCAAAGAGACTTAATAGAAATCAATATGTGCAAAACACCCCTAACAACAAAAACAAGTTTTGGTCTCGGAACAAAAATGTTACCAACAATAGGGTAGTGGATGCTAAGACTTTACAAGCAAGACTGGTCATCACCCTTAGAGGAAACAACCCCTTTGACAATGTACTTAATTCCATAAACCAAACACCAAAAACCACTCAAAACACCCAATGACTACAACAACAAAGATGGTTTCCTAAACATGAGTTCACTCCACTTGGAGAACTCATACAGTCATTTTTAAAGCAACTATTAGGACACAAGCTCATACCATGACAAGATCCAAGACCCTATGATCTAGGACAATTTAAGCCATCTTGGTGGGATGACAATGACTTTTGTGACTATCATCAAATTAAAGGACATACCCTCTAGAATTGATAACAATTGAAAAATATCATACAAGATTATGTCGACAACATAACTATCGAAGCTGATGGACAAAAACTGACATCTACAAACACTAACCACAAAGTATTTTCAGACCCACTACATGACCATGGGAAAAGAAAAGCCTCCAGTTTGGGTAACAAGACCAATACTCCACCAAGTATGCTAGTGTCAACAATGATTATAGTGGCCCCATGATAAATCACCTCTGAGCAGCTGATGAACATGTTGATACCATAACCATAAAGCAAACTCCTAAGTGTGTTGTTAACACTCACCAAAAAAAAATCACTATCCAAGGCCCTTCAACACAAAAAGTACCACAAACTTCCAAGTCACGGTATAACCAACTTAATCAGCTGGGGAAGACCCCAACTGAAATATCTATCTTGGAACTCTTGCATATTTCACCTAAACATCGATCCATTCTAGACAAATCTTTACAAAGTGTGACTGTCCCTAATGATCTTGATGTCAATCATTTTGAGGAAACAGTAGGATACTTGACAAATAATCATCATGCCACCTTCTCTGAACAAGATAATGACCTATTACACCTTGAAGTCCTTGTTGAAAAGACCAAAGTTAGATGAGTTCTAGTAGATAGAGTAGGGTTAAATCTATGTATTTTAAAATTGGTTAAGGCATTAGATTTATTGGAAGCATACATAGACACAACCAAAAGTATTGTCTTCAAGGCTTATGATGATAAGGAATCGAAATCAAAAGGAGTGGTAACACTTCCTATCAGGATTGGTCTTGTAGTGTTAGAGAAAAAATTCCAAGTCTTGGATCTCACCCTTCCATACAACCTCTTGTTAGGTAAACCATGGATTCATGCCATGAAGGCGGTCCCTTCTACATACCATCAATTTCTAAAATTCCCCTACAAAGACAAAAATAAAAATAGATGGTGATCCAGATCCATTCCAATATTTTATCGGTCTATGAGAAACACCTCAATGCCAAGTAATAGTCAACCAAGAGGCTTCATCATCTAAGTCATCTCACTATGTCAATCCATCCACTCTCACCAAAACATCCATTTCATGATCACTACCATCCACTCCTAGGGTTGAGATCCAAGAAAGGGGTTGTGGAGAATATCACATGAAGACTTCCTATTGTGTTAGCCACTTGATTCCTCCTAAGTCTTGTGGTTTTCCTACAACAAATAGGAGATAGTTAGTAGTCACTATACATATTCCTCCCAATACAAGTTTTCCAAAATGGGGAGAATTAAGTAAAGAGGCCATAAATGCAGAAGATGTGACTTCATGGTTGTACAAAGAAGATCCTAAACAAACTCCCTTACTTGCTCACATTCCTATAGATCTATATGGAAAAGGTTTCAAAATCATGTAGAGAAAGGGTTATAATGGAAATAGTGGTTTAGGCTTATATCAAAATGGGAGGACATAACCAATATTTTTTTCTCAATGGCCAAAAGTCTTAGGGATTGGGTTTTGACCAATTTAGATTGGCGTTCCTAGTACCACATCACCCTTAATCAAGGAAGTAAGTGCTTCAGAGGATATTGAGGCATCCAAAAAACCAAATTTCCAAACCTATTGTGACTCCCCTAACTCAAATGAATATGAGTGGGACTCCCTATCATCCACATCCACTATGGACCTTGACCAAATTTTTGGAGAGCTAGACTTAATTCTAAAATCCTCAGTAGACCCAGTGAAGTCTTGTCCACGTAAAAACTTGACCAAAGAGGAATGGTTAAAAATTACTATTGGGAATCTCTTTATCCCACCTCTTGGGAACCAAACCAACCCATTTTGAACAACCAAACCTTGTCATTAGGCCCACCTCAGAACCCACCAACATCCAAGAAAAATACCAAAGAGGACTTGGTACAAAATTTTTGTGATTACATGAACAACTCAACTTTTACCTTGATCCCTATAGATTTTGACAACTCTGACGATAGCATGCCTTTAGTCTATCCCCAACTCATTAATTGGGACCAACAAGACACACCCATCTTAGACATTTTTGAGAATGACAAAGCTATCATTGAGTTCCTAGGATTATGAGAAGGCATACCTCGTGGTGATAACAAGGCTAGCTTTACCATTGAATTGGAAAGAAAAGCATATTTTGGGGAATCGGTTCAACCCTCTAGTCACAAAAATGAGAAAAAGATAAAAAAGATAAAAAAGACGAGTCTCTAGGTGAAAATTGAAAGGCGCCTCTAGATAATGAAAAAGAAAAAATAAAGGACACATCCAAAGGAAAAAACCTCTTTAAGGCACCTAAGGATGGAGGTTTGAACATTCTCCCCATAGTAAAGGAAAAGTCACCCATGTTAGTGGAAGAATCAGTTGAAATCAACATAGGCACAAAAGAAAATCCTTGACTAGTTTACTTTGCAACATCATTAACAAAAATAGAAGAATCAAACTTTCATAATTTCTTTGCACAAAGACAGATTAATTTTGCCTAGTCAAACACAAAAATGCCAGGGCTAGATCTTGAACTTGTACTACATCATTTTCCTTTCCAACCAGGGGTAAAACTAGTCAAACAAAAATTGAGGAAAATTTACCCACAGATTGCTTTACTTGTCAAGGCTGAGCAGAAGAAACACTTGGACATTGGTTTCATTAGATCAGTTGACTATGCCGATTGGATTTCTAATTTGGTACCAGTCACTAAACCAATAGGGGACATCTGCATCTGCACATATTTTAGAGACATAAATAAAGCTTGTTCTAAGGATGACTTTCCTGTACCCAACATTGACATGACAATAGGCTATTAGATGTTATCCCTTATGGATGGATTTTTAGGATATAATCAGATAAGGATTGCAACTAAAGACCAACCTAAAATGACTTTCACGTGCCCTTAGGGAACATATTGCTCGAATGTTATGCCCTTTGGACTCAAAAATGCTGGTGCAACCTAAACAAGCTATGACCACAAATTTTCATGACCTTGTACACACTCTTATGGAGGATTATGTTGATGACCTTATTGTTAAATCAGTGACTAGAGTAGATAATTTACAAGTTTTAGACAAGATATTTCAAAGGCTAGAAGAGTATAAAGTGAGACTGAATCTGAAGAAGTGTGTATTTGGAGTGAAATTAGGAAAGCTCCTAGTGTATATCATTTCTGGATGAGGTATCAAAGTGGATCCAGCCAAAGTCAAAGCCATCATGGACATGCCACCACCAACAAATATCAGTCAGCTAAGAAAATTACAAGGGATACTGCAATCCATCAGAAGATTTATAGTGTAGTTAGCAGATAAGACACATCCCTTGCAACATTTACTTAGAAAAGGAATACCCTTTGTATGGACAGGGAAATGCTAGGAAGCCTTTCAACTGATTAATGATTATCTACTCACACCACCAGTCTTAATGCCACCTATTGAAGGATGACCATTGATTCTTTATATTTCAGCAGCCCATTCATCACTCAAAGCATTGGTTACACAGAATGATGATGAAGGTCATGAAAGGGAAGTATACGATATTAATCAAACTTTGGTAGGTTATGAGCTCAACTACAGTACCATTGAGCATGCTTGTCTTGTGGTAGTATTTTCTACTCAAAAAATAAGGCACTATATGTCGAATCATCAAACAATGTTGGCTGCAAAGATAGATCCTTTAAAATATTTTCTAATCAAAGCAACATTAATAGGATGACGAGCCAAATGTTTTATAATACTTAGTGAGTATGATATCTACTATGTAGAAAGGAAGGATATTAAGGGACAAGTCATTGCTTCAATCATTTAGTCGATGCACTAATACAAGTAGATGACCCATTAGTTTCAAACTTTCCTGATGAGTTTATATTCATAGTTGACATAAACAGAACTTGGAAACTATATTTTGATGGCTCTCATATAAACCATGGCTCAGGGGCTGTATATTGTTTATGACACCACATAGTGATTCCATCCCTTTAGAATTCATTCAAGATTGTATTCCCATGTACCAATAGTATAACAAAGTATGAGGCTCTAGTGACAGGGTTACACATGGCAGTTAAGTGGAAAATTAAGAACTTATAGGTATATGGTGATTCTCAATTGGTAATCAGACAGGTAAATGATGACTATGAGACTAAGGATGAGAAGTTTTATCCATACAAACACATGGCCAATATTTTTAGGGAGTACTTTGAAAAGTTCAAATTTCATGAGATACCTCATGTTCTAAACAGGGCAGCAAATGCTATGGCTACTATTGCACCACTTCTAGACATTCCTAGCAATGTGCCTGAGTTAGAGTTCTTGGTACAACAACTTTTGGTTCCAGCCTATGATATCCTAGATTCTGAGATGGTATGTGATATTGTTGGTCCTGATTCCCCATGGTACAAAGATATCTATGATTACCTTCATGTCAAAATCACACCCCCTAGCTTTTCAAATAACCAACATAGGACATTCCTTCGCAAGTCATCCAAATACACCATCGTTGGAGACACCCTATATAGACACACTTTAGATAATACCCTACTGAGATGTCTAGATTCTGAAGAAGCACAAGAAACCTTGTGTGGGGTGCATGAGGGTATATGTGGTTCCCATTCTAGTGGTCCTACCTTAGCTAAAAAGATTATGAGATTGGGTTACTATTGTCTTACCATGGAAAAAGACTGATAGATCTTTGTAAAGAAATGTCACCAATGTTAGGTACATGAAAATTTGATACATGCACAAACACATGAGCTCCATCCCATAACGTCGTCATGGCCCTTTTCCCAATGGGGACTCAACCTCATAGGTAAGATTCATCCCACATCATCTAATGGCTAGAAGTTTATCATTACCACCACAGAGTATTTTACAGAGTGGATTGAAGTTATTCCCATGACCTAAATCACTGACACCCAAATTTCTAAGCTCATCTTGAACTATATCATTTGTTAGTATGGTGTACCATAATCCATCATCACAAATAATGGTCATCCATTCAAAAACCATGAATTTTGTCATCTCTATGAATAGTAACATATCCAACATCATTTTTCCACCCCATATTACCCACAAGGTAATGGCCAAGTAGAGGCATCTAATAAAACTATTATAAGAATCCTCAAAAATACTATCAATGACACTGGTTGGGATTGGCATTTACAACTCAATCTAGTTTTGTGAGTTTATCGCACAAGAATTCATACTCCCACTGGTGCCACTCCATATTCACTAGTATTTGGTTCTAAAGCCATTCTTCCTATTGAGATCAAGATTCCTTCCCTAAGGGTATCTTTACAAGGGCACATCGATGGTGAAGAGTACCGAGTTTCCAAGCATATCAGAATCACCTTCATCATAGCTATAATAGGAAGGTCTTGAACAAAAATTGATATTGGTGACCTGGTTTTAATGGAGAATCATAATAATCAAGCTAAAAGAGACAAACTAGGGATGATTGAATCTAACTGGTTAGGACCTTATAGTGTGACATAAGCCTTTGGATCAGGAGGATATCAACTCTCTACTCTTGAAGGAGAACCATTTTTAGAACCTATCAATAGTCTTCATTTGAAGAAGTTCTACACATAGCTTCTGATGGCCTTGTCTTCATATCAAAAATACAAAAAAATGTCAAAAAATCAAAAAAAATCATTACCTAGGTGAAAACCTAGCAAATAGGCATCTTGGTAACATAAAAAAATTAGAAGATCAAGAAAATAGTAAAGAGAAATAAGTTATCCAATAGTGAAAACCACATCGGTGGCACTTTGGATAAGTAGCATGGTGAAAACCTAGCAAACAAGTGGCATGTGTATTTGATACTGCTCCTTTGTCTACTATTATTCTAATCTAACTTCCCTATCCCTGTACATATCGCCTATCCTTGTACATATTTCCTATCCCTGTACATATTATCTACCCCTGTACATATCACTTATCCTTTCCATCCATCCCTTGTACATATCATTCATAACAAATGGTAGTCCTTCCCATAACTTGGAATGATTAACATCAAGTGCATCTCATATCCCCCATCCCATCCCATTTCTATTCAATTGGTCTTATACTCCATTGGGGGAAAACACTTAACTTGTGTCATATTGGGTCTTACATTGGCTATCTATCCTGAAGACATCAAACCATCAAAAAATCCAAAAGAAAATTCTAAAATGTCTTGAGAAAATCCAAAAACATTAGAAAACTTCAAAAAGAAAAAAATAAAAACATGTTAAAAATCCAAAAAGTAGAGTCAGAGTTAGTCACACTTGTTAGTCTGTGTCATTTTTCGAGCTACATTGCCACTATGACTGGATGTATGCAAATCCATCTACCGATGAGCCACCAAGGCTATATTAGGTCAGTCCTTTTAGGAATTTCTAAATAAAATCATGATTGAATCCATGGTCTTTGGTCATGCCGAACTATGAGGTCTTTGCATGTACAACATAGGCAAGGTCATCAATCAATGAGATCCTAAGGTTGCACTAGGTCAATCCTTTAGGGTTTGTCATCACACAAAGTCAACTATCAGCACATTATATTAATTCATGCACCAACAAGATTAACAAGTTAACAATTTCATCAAGTCAGATCAAACCAATTGCCAAAGTTGCAACTTATGTTTGCTACAGGATGTGTCCTTCCGCAAAATAGACATTATAAAAACAATCAACCTATATCTTATTCAGGATGTGTCCTTCCTGAATTCATATATCAACAAAACAATTAATCTATGTCTTATACAGGATGAGTCCTTCTTGCATATAGACACTATCAAACAATCAACAAGGCCTTATACAAGTTAACACATCAACGGCATCAAACTCAATGTCTTATACGATATGTGTCTTTCTAAAACCAGGCTTTTGTCATGCCTTATATAGATAGTCATAACATCAAAACCAAACTCAATGTCTTATTTAGTATGTGTCTCTCTTGAAGCCAGGTCTTATCAATCAATCATCTTATCAATAAAAACAATCAAACAAACAGATCAAGCTTTGGAAAATATTTTATAGGCTTTGTGACTTTATGGCTTGTTTATCTTATCATTTTATTAACTTTGTGATTGGAATCCTATTACTAGCTTTCTCAAGGATGTCCCATGAAGGATTTAGAGAAGTGATGATGTCTCAACATTCTGTTTTCTTTAACTATTTTTTTTTGACTATCTTTTAACTATGAATTTTTAGTCATCTTACTAATTTCCTCAAGGATGTTGCATGAATGATTTAGAGGAGCCATGATGTCTCATGACATGTCTTTTATTTGTTTTTTGTATATGGTTTGTCTTGACAAAAAGACCAGGGCAACTATGCCCTTAGTATGAGTTAAGACAATCCTTGTTTGCAACTATTTGTTGTTAGAAAGTGGAGGACCTTGTACTCCTTGATCTATGTCATGTCATGGTTTTTTTCTCCATTTTTATTAGTTAATTCCCACTGATGATAAAGTGCAACTCCTTTAGTGATAGAGAAAAACATCGAAGATTTCTAATACTCACATCCATCTCATTTTCTTTTATTTATTTTTCTTTTTATCTGCATTAACATTTCTTCTTTCTTTCATTATAATGGAGTCTTGTGGCACAAAAAATATAAATCATCCTACATATACGTTCATGTTAGACATATCATATTTAATCATATATCATAAGTCATACATAAATCTTGGATTTGAAAAATACAAAAATATAGGCATCCATCATCATAACATCATGGCATAATAGACATCTATCAGCATAGATTACATAACAAAAGCATTACATATACATAAAAAACATAAATACATGCATCACATTACATCCATCATCAAATGTATAGCATCATATGAAGAAATCATTGTACATATAACATCATATTGCATCTCATAATCATAAAATGCATACATAACATCCATCAACATCATAGCAATCAATGCATACACCATCACATAGAATCAACATCACATCATAGGATGCATAAACACATCATAAAGTACATATGGATCACATTACATCCATCATCAAATGTATAGCATCATATGAAGAAATCATTGTACATATAACATCATATTTCATCTCATAATCATAAAATGCATACATAACATCCATCAACATCATAGCAATCAATGCATACACCATCACATAGAATCAACATCACATCATAGGCTGCATAAACACATCATAAAGTACATATGATCATCTATCACATAGGAATCTCATATAGACATAATATGTATAAATAATAGATTGCATAATCATACTTAGAATTATATATCTTGAGAATTGCCACCAAAATCATATATATATATCGCTCAAAAGTGTCACAACACAATGTCATAATGTATCAATAAATATGGAAGCCCACAGGTTATATGATCATAATACAATGTCTCAGTACATATCAAGAAATGTCCCTTTCTGGAACTATCACTGCTCCCATGACTAGAGTGTGTGGATGAATTATGTTGAGATCTTGATGATCTATGTGTGGAAGGAAGCCTGTCATATGGTCTAGATCAGCATGGCCCCTCAACACCCTCTGTGCTCACTATCCTAGTGTGTGTCCTAGTCTGAGACCTACTCTTGCGTGCCTGTGAGAAAGTAGGATCTCGTCTCTCTGGAGGAACCTCTGTCACATAAAAATCTCTGTAATAAGTAGCTCTCTCAATAGATTTGACTAACTCTTTGGTGAATGCACATGTTGGCCCACTGCATAGAGCTCTGATCTAGAAAAACTACTGCTTAGTCTCCAATCTTTGAGCTATAGCCTAGTCTTTGTCCATGTAAACCCTATCTCTCTCCATCCGTAGTGCATCTCACTTGGACATCAAAGCCCTCATCTACTCTTCCAAAGATGCAAGCTAAGCACAAAGTGTCTATCTAGTGTCCTGATCAATGGCCTTTGTATCATCCTATCTAACCCTCTCCAACCCATCATCCTCCTCCAACTCCTCCAAAATCCTATCCCTCACCACTCAACCAGTGCATCCTGATATGGATCAGTAAGAGGAATCGGCTTATGAGAAACCCACCACCGATCATATGCCTCGATGGTACCTAGATCTACCAAACCATATCTCCACCCCAACTGCACTGGCCATAGTGCATCAATATCTACCTCAGTAGTGGCCACTAGAAACTCGACACCCCATAATGTGATCTCTCAAGATGATCTCATGAACTCTAATCATCCTCTAGGCTCATCCTAAACCTCTCTAAATTGATGCAAAACACAATCTGGAAAATGTCTCTCTATAATATGCACATGAGAAACTGTCTGTCCAATCAGATACTAAGTTTGACGGTAGTATGTTAAATGATTAGCCTCATTGGACCACTATGGAAAATCCATATAAGGCCTCCATTTGAACTGTACCATGGTATCAATGGCATGCCTATAAAATTCGGTATCCTCAACTTGATGCCGAGTGAGTGCTCCCACATAATGGAAGTCATATGGTGATCCCTATCAGACATCAACTATCACGAGTTGATGGAAAATGGCAATGTGTTCCCACACACATACCATTAGAAGTGTGGTACCACAACTCATTGACTGACTATCCTGGTATGCTATATCATGCAAATGAAAATATAACATCGCTAAAAGGGGCCCCAAGCATAAACCATTCATCTCTCTAACATACCCACTAACATCTCCCCACACCCAACCATAAACCCATGACCCTGACAGTTAGGGAGGACTATCCTACGTATCAATGTACACAACAGACAATCCAACTACCTATATCTCTATGCTAGGACATGCCACCTAATCTCATAGTGGTCAATACCTAATAGTCTAATGTCTCCATGGGGGTAATATCTACATATCTCAAACAAACCCCTCTATGTATCATACATAACTCTAGTACCTCTAATAGGTAATCTAAGGATCCTATAGACATCCTCTAAAGTAACTATTACCTCCCTAGTAGGCAGATGAAATGAAGAAGTCTCTGAGTGCCACACTCACAAAATGCAGTTACTAGCCCCTAGTTTGCCTGAGTAGTGGGCATGGGAATAATGTGATGCGGTCCCGAATTCCATAAGAACCATTTCTCCATGCTCCTCAAATTATCACGGAAGCGGAAAGTCAATAGTTTAGATTCCCTTGTTTAGACGAGATCTAATACAACCTGCAAATGAATTATACATGTGAGCATCAACACAATTCCATCAAAAATAAAAATAAACAATTGCATCATTATTTTTCAAATGCATTTTAACTAAACAATTGTGTCATTTTAATTTGCAAATGCATCATTCTACATCACAACTGCGTGCACAAATAACAAATGTGTGTAAAAATAAAATGCGTGTCATTATATCTATGCATAAAAAAACAATCTACTAATGCATATGCATCACTACAGTTTCAAATGCGTTGCATATTAAACACATGCATTTAATCAAAATTCAAATTCGATGCTATTTATCATATGCATCGAAATAAAAAAAATGCATTGAAATTTAAAAAACCTATACTAAACCATAAATGGAAAATAACACTTGCATCATTCCACATGCAAATGCATTGATTACACATTCACATGTAGCGTTTCAAAAAAGTGACACATCATTCAAACACACATAAAATGCATAAAAAGTGTGAAAATAAAAAATTCAAAAGTTAGTGACCGATTACATACTGGGGGGTCTATGTCAGCTGACCGCCTAAAGGTCTAGTTCTTGTAGGCTCGATAGTGGGTGTGAAAAATAGGAGACATCTTCGCTGAAGGTCCAAAACACAATCTTAAATTTCAAAGCTATGTGGGTAAAAATTAATTATTTTTCACCCCTTTTCCTATTTAGACCTAGGGTTTTGGTGGCATTTCTTTCTAATGGCCACGTTAACTTCCAACTTCAATTGACCTGTACACGTCCCTAACACTTCCAAATTCATTTATGTCAACTCCACTGCATTTCTGGCTATCAAATTGAGTAATCAGGACTATTTCCAATTTTTTTGAATTTTTTTGAAAATTTGTCAATTTTCTTGAGTGGCATACCTTCACCTATTTTACACTCGAGCATAATTGGGGCATATTTTTTATCGATTTTCTTTGACACAATGCCGAAATGACATTGTATCAAAGAGGGGCAAATGTAGACACCGAAATTTGGTCTAAGCTTGCAACGTCAATATTCTTCATAATTTGTATTTCCATGGTCATGATTAAATAATGCCAATTATTTAATTATTCTCTAAAGTTCTTCATTTCTTTATTAATTAAATAAATATAATTATTTAATTAATTTACCTTAACCTTAATTCATCTATTAATTAAATAATCTTAATTATTTAATTAATTCTCATTTTATTCATCTCTTAATTAAATAATCCTAATCATTTAATTAATTCTCATTTTCTTCATCTATTAATTAAATAATCCTAATTATTTAATTAATTCTCATTTTCTTTATCTATTAATTAAATAAACACTTTTTTATTTAATTATGTTGCTAATTAACCTTATCTTTATTGTATTTCATCACTTAATTAAATAAATCCTATTTATTTAATTATTTTTCAAATATCAAATCTTGAATTAAATGAATTATTTAATTCATAAAATCTATTTTAACACATTCGTCTATATTTAGATAATTGTGTAAGTTATCTAAGTATTCACTCTGACTTGACTCGAGATCTATTTAAATCAGTTAGTTAAATCTTGATTTAATCTCTAAGTGGCTTTCACGAGTAATCTCTTTGTCATATCATTCAATCATCTAGTTCTAACTCATTTGTGTGTACATGCATATTAATTAAATATCTTTATTTATTTAACTAAATGTTGTGTGTGCATTCAAACAGAGAGTTGCTTTAATCCTATCTTTATCTTTGTCATCCAAAGACTATTCTTCTATTTTTGAATACCAAACTCGAAGATTCAATAATAATTTAATCTTTATTTCTATTTTTGGTTTTATCACTCATGTCACTACTAACAATCATCATAACACATGTCTAATCCTTTTATCTCAATCGTCCACTGATCTTTTGATCCCGGCCTATCATTCAAATGATCAATTTTCTATAAATTGATCTGTCTTTAATCATTGCAATCTCTCCTGAAATCTTGTGACTTTTGGAGCAATTATCTTAAATCTTTGATGTTTCTTTATTATCACAATCCTTAGGCTATGCTTGCACAATCAATTGAAAATTTGACAAGTACACTACATAAAATGAAATGGAGAAGGACAAAAGAGGTTATCCATTGAGTCACATCGATCTTTGGTTAGATTGTTTTATGTTTTAGCTTATTTCCTTTGTTCTTTGTTGTTTGCCTTTAGATTACTTTAGAGATTTAATTGCATTGAGTGTTTTCTTTTAACCTTTGCCATTTTCATGATGTTACAAGGTCTACAATCCTTTTTTTACAATACCAAACATCATTTTCCTTCTCTTCATAGTGAATGTATTAGTTTTTCATTTTTTAGTTGACTAGAACTTGATCTACTAGAATTTATTCTCTTGAAATATAGTACAATAAAATTCTATACCCGATTTTCAACACTATTCTTTAAACATCTTTCTTCTTCAAGTAGTGTCAAAAGCATGCCTCATAGACTTTGTGTTGTTATGTTCCCCAAACATAAATACCATGTTGCCAAACATTAGTTTCATACTTTTGAAGAAGACCACTGTTGCATTGTCTTTATATATAGGTGGCCAAATACCTATAATTTGAATCTTAAAAAACCTTTTTTTTTCAAACAAAACATGACCTATAATTTTCTCACCTTGTAATACTTTTAAATCAAATAGTTTTCAGTTTACTAGAGCTTTTCCATTACGTGTCATTATAGAAAACAATTTCTAAGAGCCTCCCATTTCTTTTTTGATGTCTTAGGAAAGTTAAATATAGCACAAATCTTTTTCAATTAGGTGATTTTGTATCTTGATTTGCCATATGTGAAAATTTTATCCTAATTATTTTTTAAAATTTGAGCTAAAGAAACTCTGTAAAAATAAATACAATTAAAATTCAAGAGAAAATAAATAAGTACTATATAGCTATAACATTCTCACTAGAGCATGTAGCTATATCCTCAAACTTTTTTGTGAAATAATTTACTAATTTTTCATGTTAACTATGAAAACTTTTTGTAATGCACCTATAACAAGGTACATAATAGAATCTTGTGACATCTAATCCATCTCCAATAGTAGGTCAATGTTGAGAAATCTCTTATAACATGACAACAATCATTTAGTAATAAAAAAACAATTTATGTTCAAAATAAGAAATTTATTAGATATACATTTTAGAGAGATATTTATTTTTTATTTAACAAAAGAGTATTATGTTATATATCTTTGAATAATTACAATGAGCTATATATATATATAGAACACCTCTAAGACTCCTAGTTATAGTGGTATAGTTAAATATTGTACTAATTCAACCAAATTTTAATTTAATTATTTATTTATTCTAATATTTAAAGATTTATGGATCAATGAGATAAAAATTGCAATCCATATTCATGCCAATACATCTCAAAAAGATATACAAAATTATTTTTTATTACTCTCAAAATGTTGTCAAGGTTATTTTTCAAATCACTTTAATGATATAATATTAACCACATACATTCATTTATAAAATTGATCTTGAAAAAAATATGATTAAAATGGTTTTGTAGACAAACACCTTACACCATTAGAGATCAAATGTACATGCGTTTATTTTACCAAAAGCTATATATAAGTATAATTCTAACATTATATAATATTTTTTTTTCATCTTATAGTTGATACCACACTATAGTTATCATTCAACTATCCGATTTTTTTCGATATCAAAGTCCATGGTATGTATTTATTGACATGTAAAATATGATTTCCTTTATCTATATTGAGTTATTTATTAATTTTTATTTTAACCATTTAAACCTATATATTAAATTGTGGTGTGTTTTCATTTCCACACATTAAATTGTGAACATGACAATCAAACCTCTCTAATAGTTTACCTTAGGAATTTGATTTTTTTACATTTTTATTTTATATACATTTTATTTCTAATTGCTATACCTTATAATTTTTATGATAATAAGGAATGGATTTTATTTGAGATTTATTGTCTCTTCTTTATTAGTACATGGTATTTTATTTCAATAAAAAATAATTATTTGTGCCATCTTCTAACTATACTACATTATTAAATTTTATCATTAATAATCCTATAACTTTACCTTTGTCCTCTATACATTAATATATTACTAATTTTGATATGATATTATACTTTTTTCCATCTAATCATTCCATTAGGTTAGTCACACATCTCTTTCTATCACATGGATGGGGATGCATTTTATGTAGAAGTGTTATTTCATCATGCATATGATTTGGCCTTCTCTATCAATTTAATTATTTATTTTTATTCACTCCTATAGAGTATCAATTCACTTGTATATGATATTCACATCAAGAATATACATTTCTTATGAGTGTATATAATTATTCTCATGATCACCATGATATTTTACTTTTCAATTATTATATAATGATGAGGTGTTTGGATAGGTCATGTTGTGCCTTGAACCCACACACCTTTTGTTGTTGCTAATAAAATGGGTACTCCCTCGTCTTTTATTTTTCTTTCCTTTTCCCTTTCTTTTTATCTCTTTCCCTTCCTCCCTTTGCTTTCCTTTCTCTTCCCTTTCTCTCTTTTCCTCTTTATTTTTGTGTTTTGTCACTTGTAAAGGTTTTAGGATCCAAAGGATTGGCATTCAATCCTTTTCAAGCCCGATGCTTCACCTCTTTTTGTTGTTTCTTGTTTGTTGTTGACAACTTAGTATTTTGGTTTTTCCTTTATCATGATGCTTGCTTTGTGATAAACATAGTCTCAAAGCATGATGATAGCAATATCTTGTCACCTTGGTTAACCCACCTATCACAACATTTAAATCTTGTCATTGTGCATTTAATGGAGTATTAATGTTAGGTGTTGAGTAGGTGTAAGGGTGAAATTGAGGGGTTTTGATTATTTATGCATTAGAGAAAACTAAAAAGGAGCTATGTAACCCTTTGTAAAATAACTATTTTTGATTTCACAACCTTTTTCCTTTGAT
Organism: Sequoia sempervirens; assembly: GCA_007258455.2. Taxonomy (NCBI): domain Eukaryota; kingdom Viridiplantae; phylum Streptophyta; class Pinopsida; order Cupressales; family Cupressaceae; genus Sequoia; species Sequoia sempervirens. The sequence goes on from VDFB02105785.1 coordinate 459,484,729, forward strand.
TTGCTTCAATTTTCTCATAGGTCCCACCATAGTTTATTTAGGTAGCTTTTTGGTTTTCTAGTGGTGCTCTTTGTCGTCAATTACATGTGTTCACCTCTTCGCTCTTGAAATTTCCAAATAGGCTCCATATTTGAAACCCTCATTTCAATTATTAGATTTTCTAGCTGATTGTGTGCTTAATTCAGTTGGGTTTCATTTCTCATTTATTTTTGTGTGTTTGTTTTTGTTTTGTTTTCCATTTTATTTTGTTGTTCTTTATTTTCTTTCATTTCTTTCATTTTTTCCCTAATTAATCATGACTTGTTTAGGTGCCCCAATCAATGATGTTTATAACATAATCATATCAAACTCTAGTTCTTCATTTTGCTATTCTATTAGAGGTAGTTATTCTCTGCTTCCTAATTATGGCATTTTGTCTTTGGTATTTTTTATGCATTCATTTTCACATTTCATCTTACTAGTCCTAAATAAGTATTCAAGTATAGTAATAATATATTAAGAACCAATTAGTTAATGTGGCATGTGACTATTCTCTCTAAAAATGTACAAAACATGTCACCATACATATACACATACATAGTATCATACAAAAAGATGATATGGGACCCTTCAAGACTAAAAGAAAGTGATAGATAAACAATTTCACTTTCATTATTTAGTTTTGTTGTCACTTTATTTATTCAGATGTAACATGTAGTGCAAGTTAATGTAAATTTAATCGATTATAATATAATAAATAAATAAGTATACAAGTATTATATTTTTATATATTTATTTGTATACTTATTATTATTATTATAAATTTTATAATATAATCAAATTTATATTAATATTTAATAATTATTATATTAAATATTATATTATATTATACTATTAGATAAATAAATTTATATTATTATTTTATAATTAATATTATATTAGATTATATATTTATTATTATTTTTTTATTACTATATATGTTTTTGATGAGGAAAAACAGGCTTTGGAGGGACCTGAAACCACTTATAGACCTATTTTGATGGGATTAGAAACCTAAACCAAGTGAAACATGCCACCCCAAAGATAAACCTAAAACCATCAACAGCCCATCAACTGCAAGACTAAGAATGAAACTAGAAAGCTCTTGTTGCATAAAGGTTTTATAGGGACCTTGAACCCACAAATTAGGTAAAGTTGGGCCCCAACACCCAAAGGTTTTTGAAGGGACCTTAAACCCATAATCAATTTTTTCAGGGACCTTGACCCTATAATAGGTTTTGAAGGGACCATCAACCCTTTACAATCAGGTTTTGGAGGGGACCTTAAACCCAAATCAAGTTTTTTCAAGGACCTTAAACCCACCATCACAACTAACTAAAAAACAACAACAATATTGTAGCTCCATCCAAACTAAAAGACCATCCCACAATCCAAATCCATAGGATAGGGCTTGCCTTTATAGGGGAGGAAGACATGAGAGCTCGAACCACCAAAACACCCCAACTCTTGCACATACCAGCTTCACCTCAAAAGAATCCAACACCACCTCAATAGGAACATGCAAAAGATAAGAGGACTCTCCACTAGACCAACAACATACAACTCCACCTCAATAGGAGTGGGATCTACCTTAGCAAGGGCTAACTTTACCTCTAGAGAAGAAATCAACTATAGAAACCAATTGAAAGGAATTACTCTAGTAGGACTAGCACTCGTAGAATCCTTAGGCATTGAGACAGATGAAGACAAGAGAATAGAATTAGAGAGAAAAATATCCCACCACCAAGAGAGCACACATTCCCAAGCCTTCAAAACAAGGGTAAACACCACCCCAAAGAGAAACACTAGCATCAATAGCCAGTAGGACAAAATAACCCCCCTTAACCATAAAATCTTCAAAGACGAGAGGGGGTCAAAGCAATATCCTTTTCAAACCAAGACAACAAAGAGAAAAACCAAGACTACAACATTAGCCTATCCCACAAAAATAAGCCTTCAAAAGATGCCAAGAAGGAACAAAAGAGCAACAATAAGCAGTAACATAACTACAACCAAAAAGGGCCAAACCTCATAACTAGGACGAAACCTTGAGCAACAACCTTACAAGGAACACAAGTAGATAAGACCTTCCCAGTAGAGAAAGATGCCACAACATTAAACCAAAACACTCTTCCATCCAATGAAAGAGCACCAAAAAAGAGAACTACAAAAAGAAAACAATACCAAATCCCATCAAAAGAAACCCACAACCTAAAGGAGGAGGAATGAACAAGCCACTAGGCTAAGAGCTCAACACCACCAACAAGAAACCAAAGGAAAAGATGACGTAGGGGATCCTCAACCATTACCTCAAAATCTTCAGGAAAAGAGCCAGCTCGTGAGTAGGAAAAGAGGCACACCTCTAGCAAGGGTGCATCCCACAAATCAACGTCCTCCAAAGGCCCACAAAAGAGAAAAAGCCTTCCAACCCCCAACCCAACTAATGAAACCACATCAAAAAGGATGGAAAAAAGGAGCTCCAAGTGTAGAGAAGCCCAACAAAAAATCGCACAGCAAGATCCACCTCAAGAAGATGCACAAAGCCCTCTAAAACAACATCATTTTCCTCAACATCTGACTCCTCCATAGAACCCTCAACCCCTGATTTCAAACCAAGGCTCCCGCTCAAAGTCTTGCTCCATCTCTCACTCATCATGATTCTATGGCCTAGCTTGTGGTTGAAGTGATGTTATATATGTTTAAAATGTAATTAAATTTAAATTATTATTTCATAATAATTATTATATTATACTATATTATATTATACAGGTGGGGGAGAGATAGTTCTTTGTTTCAGACCTATCCCACACCCTCCCACAATAATAATATAAAAGAGGGGAGGAGTGGCCATGGGAAAGCTACTTATTGTTGCTTACTTGCTTATTGCCTCACTTACTTGCTTGCACCACCCCTCATGCCTTGAAGGGGTGGTGAACCCCACTGACCAAAGGATGACACCATCAAACAAGGCTCTACTAAATTCTAATCATATATTCCTTACCCTAAATTCTAACCATGCCCTTCGAGACCAAGGGCATGGAAGGATATAGATACGCCCCAAGTCAGTCTTGAAGCAAGGCACACTCTTAACTGAACTACAACCCCATCCCTAGATATATCCCCAATATCACTTGAGAGCCTGCTCATACTAGAAACTTAGCTAGGTACGGGAGGAAAAGTTAGTTAGGAAAGCTACTCGAGAAATCTTACCAATTATTATTTCATGATTATTATTATATTATATTATTATTTTATAATTAATATTATATTCTAAGATTATGTATTATTATTTTGAGAATATAGTTATTAAATTACTTTATTGTTATTATTATATTATATTAGATAAAATTATATTATATTAGGGTATGTCTAGGATCATCATGGAGAAAATAAGCCCTTGAGTGGCAAAAAATTCAAAAAAGTCAGAGTTAGGCATCTTGACATTAAAAAATTGAATAAGTTATCTATATTATTTCAAAAATATGTAAGAATAGAATCTCTAGAAAATTGAATGTACTTCTGAAACTACTATGTTTATGTAAAAAAAAAATCTATTTGGTGAAAATTTGAAATTTCAATGCAGTAGTACTTAAATTTCAAGGAAAAAGTAGGAAGCAGGTGTCTGTCTGACCACCATAACCACAATAAAATGTTAATATTTTTTTATAAGATTTTAGAAATAAGTAGAGGACTCATGTGTGGATGTGATGCATATTTTTTGTAATTTTTTTCCAAGTAAATAATTAATTATAATTTTTAAAAAAAATAAAAACTCGTATGTCTGACCACCTTAACTTGGTCAAAACATCATGAAATTCAATTTTTATTTTTTTAATGCTATAGTATGCAAAGCATATAATGTGATGCATGTTTTGGATTCAAAAAATGTGATACCATTTGAAACCTATAGATGTTTTTCAATTAGCGTATCAATCAGGACTTTAGTCGTAATTAAAATAGAAAATGAATAATAATAATTTATTAAATTCAAAGTAAAACATAATTTATATTGGTGGAAGGTTGAGAATCTCCTTTAAAAACCCTTTTCATTTCATCAATATTGGGTAAAAGAAAAGTCGTCAGCCACATACGCTACAAATATCCATCATATCACCACTTTTTGGCCCATCATGATCCTGCACATACCCATTATATTATATTATGTTGCATTATTATAGATTTATTATTATGTAACTGAAATTATATCATTATTTTATAATGAATAGTACATTATTATATTTTCAAGTTAATATACTACTATTATAATATATTATATAATTATGTAATTATAATATTATTATATAATTTTGTTATACTATTATATTTTATTATTTATAGATTAATTATTGTGCTATAATTTTTTTATATTGAATGGATTAAAAATAATATATTATATTATTTATATAAATGGTAATTACATGATAAATGTCATAATATTGTAAAATTAAGTTATTTGTAAGGCTTTCAACCTATTTTTATTTTTCTTTCTTCTTACAACTTTTTTGCCCTCTTTTTTTTGTTAATATCTATCATATGTGAATGACGGCATAATTCTTAGTCCTTGTAAATAATTTACAAGAAAAATTATCATAAATTTTAATACATTTCTTTCAGTTGGTTGTATATAAACAATGAATTTTTGAAGAGTCAATCCTTACGACTTGTGTATTGTTAAATTCCAAGCTAATTGTAATGGAGTATTTTTTTTTGCTACCCATTTGAATTGTTATAATTTGAACTATGTACATGGATGATGATCTTGAAACAATATTCTAGAGTAACTATCAAATTCTATAAGTAAATATGTTGGTGGTTGTGAAGGTCTAGTTCTAGGTTTGTATACAATATTTTGAACATATCCAAGAGCTCCATTTACAATTCTTGAATCTATTCATAATTTTTATGTTAATTTTACTCACATTATTACTAAGTAAGAACTTCATATCAAGGAATGTGCAAGATCATGATGGGCCAAAAAGTGGCAATATAATGGGTATGTGGCTGACGACTTTTTGTTTACCCAAAATTGATGAAACTAAAAGGGTTTTTAAAGGAGATTCTTAGTTTTCCACCAATACAAATTATACTTTACTTTGAATTTAATAAGTAATTATTATTCATTTTCTATTCAAATTATGACTAAAGTCCTGATTGATAGACTGATTGAAAAACATCTATAGCTTTCAAACGGTATCACATTTTTTAAATCCAAAACATGTGTCACATTATATGCTTCACATAATATAGGATTAAAAAAAGAAAAATTGAATTTCATGAAGTTTTGACCAAGTTAAGGTGGTCAGACATCTGAGTTTTTTATATTTTTAGAACTTGTAATAAAAATTCATAATTAATTGTTTACATTGAAAAAAATTACAAAAAATATGTATCACATCGGGACATGAGTCCTCTACTTATATCTAAAATCTTGGAAAAAAATATTATCATTTTATTATGGTTAGTGTGGTCAGACAAACACCTACTTATTTTTTCCCTAAAATTTAAGTACTACTACATTGAAATTTCAAAATTTCACTAAATAGTTTTTTTTTTGTTTTAAACAAACCTAGTAGTTTAGAAACTACATTCAATTTGCTACATATTCTATTCTTACAAATTTTTAAAATAATATAGACAACTTATTCAAATTTTCTCTAATTTTTCTGATTTTTTTGCCACTTAAGGGCCTATTTTTTCCATGATGATCCTGCACATACCCATCAAGTTCATCATTTCCACTTCCATTTGTGGCACTAGTACTTGCAAATTTTGTTCCAACTCTTCATGTGAATAGATTTGATAATAAATATAACCTTTTTATTGCTATGGTTGTGAATATTATCATCTTTTGAAAAGAAATGAATATTATTTTTAAATTCCTCATTCTGTACTGAATAAAGTTTTCCATGTGATTCATATAGAAAAATTAGTTTTTGATGCATTTCCATAATTTTTTTACTTTAGACCTGAAACACTAAGACATAGACCCTAATTCTTCCCCAATATCTCTCCTACTTGTGAGAATATTTTGGTGCAAGAGGATGAAATCATGGAAAATCATGACAATAATAGTTGTTCTTTTCTCGATACCTCACCTACTTGTGAAGAAGGTATCTTGGTGTTAGAGGATTTAATCATTAAGCATCATGTGAATCTTGTTTGTTTCCCTCCTAATAACTCTCCCACTTGGTAAGATATTGTGACACAAGATGATGACATTGTTATGAAAAAAAGGGAAATAGGAGTCCCCCTTTTAGGAGATGGAACTAAACCTATTTTGTAATTCAGTTCATTAGGAAACCAAGATCCCTCTACCAAGTGACTCAATTAAGGGAAGGACTAAGGGTTTACTTTTGTGATTAGATGGGGGTTCACCATTAAATGTAGTTTCAAAGGAGAAGTGCAAAAACTCATGAAAAAACCCTAGAAACTTGAAAGTATTAAGTAAAATTGTTAAATAGCATGAAACAAAAAGTACTTGGAGGAGTGTAGAGGTCAAAAGAAGGTCTGAAAACCCTGAAAATTGTTCTTTCATATTACACTAGGACTAATACACCAGGTTGGTCAATTTAGTCCTACTCTAGGGTGTTTAGGTTAGCATCTAGGATTCTTTGAGACTTGATCAAGATCTTTTGAATGCTAAACAAAAACTATAACGAGACTAATATGCTAGGTTGCGCATATGAGTTTTTCTATAAGATTTTTTAAAATCTTTTTGAATCTTTCAAACCCAAATTTGACACTATTGAATGTTGTTAAAAGGCTATATGATGGACTAAATTTCCAAGTTGGGATAATTAGTCTCATTCATATAAATGCACAAAACACACATTAGAGAAGAGAGAGAAAAAAATTGTTCTTTTAGTGGATTGGTCTCTTCCTCAGTCAGACCTCGGTTGAGTAAATAAACTTTGAAATGGATTGAAAAACATGAGGGAATAATGAATGAACAAATGAATGTAATAACCCACCAAACTTGTTGAATCCTTGGAGTGTGAATCTACAAATTGTATGATTTGGATTCAATGGATGTAGATATTGATCATGAAACTTAATATGAATTTCAATGCTTGAAGTTGGATCATAAATTCTACATCAACATTTTATCTCACAAACACACATGATGCATGAAGACCTTGACATGATTCTTGACTCTTCAATTTTGCTCCAAAATGCTTGATTATTTCCTCTTGAATTCTCTTTATCTCATAAACTTTCTATAACGTTTGAGTACTTAAAATCTTAGATATTGTTAGGTGAAATTATGTGAAATAACCTTGTATTTATAATTTTTTATACCAAAGTTCTGAAAATTACAACACTATAAGCCAACATCAGATCTAGGATAATAATTTTTTTCCAAAAATTAGATTTAAAATTGGTCCTTGTTAAATAAAAACTCATATGCCAGTTGGGACATGAGTCCTAGTATCCTAAACATGAGACACAAACTCCCAAAATAGTTAAGTTTAATGCAATGTTCAAAATCACACCTCAAGACCTAGGTGGGATGCATACACCCAAGGTGGAATATGAGTCCCAGATCACCATATCTAGAACACACAACCTCAAACATTGAACTATGACTTTTCATTTGCAAATTTTAGGATTATCCTCAGAAAAATGTATTTAATAAGGATTTTGGATAAAAAATAGTACCAAATAAGGCATAAAGAAGCCAAATTTTAATCAAGAGGGCTGAAAAAAGTGTGAAAATGTAAAGGAGTATATTTTTCTACACTACATTTAGCCCCCACTTTACTGATAGGAGGAACTTTCTTCAAACTCACAGTAATGTAAACAAACTTGCATCAAGAGGGGTCCTAGTGTACCAATTCTAGTGAGATAGGATGACTATTATCAAGAGGGATGATCAAGCCCCTAGGATAAAGATACTATGGAAAAAAATCATAGTCACAAAAGAACACACATGATAATGATGTATGAAGCAAGAAAAAGATACAACAATACACTGCCAAAGACATAAAGAAGAAAGAAAAAGAAAAATAGGGGGGATCAAGCCTTGACTATTTTTCCAACATGATGTGGATCAAATCTAAGCTATTTTTCAAAAAATGTCTATAGGTGGAACATGATGTCCACTATGCAAACAAAACACACACTCACAATGGCTAGTGGAACCTCGTGTTGTCCACTAGGTGAGCCCTTAGAGACACATGTGCATGTGACTAGTATGCACTCACATAGTCAAGAAAGTGGATATGGGAAATTCATTCCTAGGTTGGCTCCCATATGCTAACCATACAAAAGCTATACCTCTTGATAACTTTGACAAGGCATCACACAACATGAAAAGAAGGAATTCATGAGGCAAGAAAAACTTCATATGCTAACACCCATGAAAAAATAATATGGATCCATAGGCAAGAAAAGTGTGTTATGCAAGGTGGCCATACAATATTTATTGTAAATGAAAAATATAGTGTAATGTACATTCAAAGGAATTTTTATTATTTAATGTAAGGTCTTAACTTAGGGAACATCATGCCTAATGTCTCCAAGAGAGGACCAATCAAATAAATATCACACTCTTGGAGGAAATTAAGCCCAATAGTACCACCAAGAAAAGGACACATCGCAAGAAGAAATAAAATAACACAATAAAACATGGGAAATGTCGAAAGATAGTGCCAATGTATGCCCCCACTTTAAAGTTATTGCTAACACCACTGCTATGAGCAATTACTTTAAAGTAGTAAATGATAAATTATGCTAACAATAAAAAGGACATGAGATCTTATTTGGAAAGCCTTGTTCCAAGTCATATGTTTCCAAATAAAGTTAAATCATGAAAAAGGGGTTACCACCACAATGAAATCCCAAAAATAACACAAAGGGATCCATGGATTTAGGGTCAGTATATCTTTGCTACATTATTTGTATAGATCTTTAAAACATCATCATCCCCCAAATACTCATGAAACAAGAAGAGTGACACTTGTAAAGAGTGTGAATTTTTATTTTTTTTGGGTTAACATTGACAAGACCTAAATTTCTCTACACCTTGCATCATCCCAAAAAGGAAAACATAAGACAAAAAAAATATAAAAGGATTACGACATAAAGAAGAATGTAGATACAAATAGAGGACTATCACAAAGAGAGGTAAATCTAATAGAAATGTATGGGGAGATCACATTAGGCACATGCAGTCACACACATGACATGAAAAATAAAACAAAGGAAAGACTAGTAAGGCACATGCGAGTTAACCTATAGTAGGTTGTTTGCATCCCAATCTTGTTCATCATATATAGAAGGTTGAAAACTAGCCAAAGAGACAACAACAAGTGTCAAACTAGGTGAACCACGAAGTTCAACACTCTTCTTAGGAAAATTGTCAGTTAGGCTTGTAGAAGAGGAAAACAATGAATTTAGTTCATTAAGTAGTTCTTCATCAATTTTAGCAATCTCATCATCATCGTCTAAGTTAATCATGAGGGTAGGTCAAATGATAATGTCCAAAGAAGGTAGTCCCTATTGTGGTTTCAATAAAGGATCCTCTTGTTGTGGCGAAGACGGAGACTCATGATGTATTGATTTACTTAAGTTTGGATGTTGATTTTATTTGTTCTCTTCATTTAACCTTCAAGCAATAGCATGATGTCTATGCCTATCCTCTCTATCTTTTTTTTTCTTTTGGTATGATTTTCAAGTTGCAGTTTTACAGGAGTGGGTTTATTAACCATAGGTTTCTTTTCTTCCCTAAGGGGAGGAATATTAGGTTCACAAAAATAAACATGAGGGGAATAAGAGTCCACTTTTTAGGAGATGGAACTAAACCTATTTTGCACTTTAGTTCATTAGGAAACCAAGATACCTCAACCAAGTGACTCAATTGAGGGAAGGAATAAGTGTTTCCTTGTATGATTAGACTGAGGCTCACCATTAAATGAATTTTCAAAGGAGAAATTCAAACACTCATGCACAAAACCCTAGAAACTTAAATGTATTAAATCAAATTAACAAACAACATGAAACAAAAAAGTACTTGGAGGAGTGGAGAGGTCAAAACAAGGTATATAAACCCTAGAAATTGTTGTTTCAAATTGCATCAGGACTGATATGCCAACCTAGGAAATTTTGTTGTACTCTAGGCTTTCCAAGAAAGGATCTAGGATTATCTAAGACTTGATCAATATCTACTGAAGGGTGATACCACAATAGAGGTTTACAATTTTTTCCCAAACTGGACACTCAAATTATTATTTTTAACTAAATCTTCACATTTGGGCACCTATAGCAGCTAAATTGTGAGGAATTTGAAGATGATGCAAATTAGAGTCTCATCACATTTTGTTTGTAGATTCTAAAAATATTTTTTTCAATTTTTTTGGAATCAAATTGCACTTCTTTTTCCATCTCCCACAAAACTATTTTTTTCTTTAGAAAATGACATTTTTAAAAAAGTGACGCACACCGTATAACACATAACCTTATTTCCATGAGGGATAAAATTCTAATTCCTCTAAATTTAGATTTGTAACTCTAATATCTAGTCCTTCCAATTGGTTAGATAGTTTTTTATTGAATATTTTTTCTTTAATCAAGTTTTGAAGTCAAACCAATTATAATTCAGACATAGCATGACCATATAATGCATATTTTTTTTTGTATATATGGGTATGTGTAGGATCATAATGGAAAAAATAGGCCCTTAAGTGGCAAAAAATTTAGAAAAATTAGAGTTAGGCAACTTGACGTAAAAATTTGAATAAGTTATCTATATTATTTCAAAAATATGTAACAATATAATCTGTAGAAAATTTAATGTAGTTTCTAAACTACTAGGTTTATTTAAAAAAATAAAAACCTATTTCGAGAAAATTTGAAATTTCAATCTAGTATTACTTAAATTTCAGTGAAAAAATAAGAAGTAGGTGTCTTTCTGACCACCCTAACTACAATAAAATGATACTATTTTTTATAAGATTTTAGATATAAGTAGAGGAATCATGTCGGATGTGATGCATATTCTTTTGTAATTTTTTTCCAAGTAAATAATTAATTATGATTTTTTATTACAAATTTAAAAAATATAAAACTTGTATGTCTAACCACCTAAACTTGGTCAAAAATTCATGAAATTCATTTTTTTAATCTCAGAGTATGTGAAGCATATAATGTGACACATGTTTTGGATTTAAAAAATGTGATACCATTTGAAAGTTATAGATGTTTTTCAATTAGCCTATCAATTAGGAAATTAGTCATAATTCAAATAGAAAATGAATTATAATAATTATTTATTAAATTCAAAGTATAGCATAATTTATATTGGTGGAAAACTAAGAATATCCTTTAAAAACCCTTTCGCTTCATCAATTTTGGGTAAAAAAAAAATTTCAGCCACATACCCTACACATACCCATCATATCGCCACTTTTTGGCCCATCATGATCCTACACATAGCCATATCAAAATTCTTTTTTATTTTTTGGTTGGATTGAGGACTTCAATATCTAGTGCACTCATATTTTTCAAATTTTGTGTTTGATAAAATACTATTTTTCCACGTTTGCAGAACAAAGACCTTCATTTTCAATGAAAAACTTATGTTTAATAAAACTAAAAACAAAAACATAATAAAACCAAAAAATATTAAAATTATATTCATTGGATAGCTCATTTCGAGGACTACCTGATTCTAGTTGGTTTTGTGAAAATTTCTCCATTTTCATCCTCAACTTGAGCTTCAAAGCAAAAAAATTTGGGTTTTTTTTGTGAACAAGGTAAAAAATTAGGGAAAAGGTGGCTTCGCTAGAACCAGGGGGTTCTAGCGAACCCCTAAGGGTTCAAGAAAACTTGGATTCATTCGAAAACCCTTCCCAAAAGGGGTTTTCATTTGTTTTTTTGTCTATGCATGCATTAAATGGGTTCACTCGAACCCTGGTTCATGCGAACCTTTTTTTGATTCATTCAAACCAATGAGTTCATTTGAACCCCCATAATGACATTTTTTGGCATGGGGTCATTTTTTACAAGTTTTCCTTCTACATTCGAATTGTAAGCCACTTTTGTGGGTTTACCCTGAACAGTGATCATAAACTATAATGGGACTAAAATGCCACATTGGGAATATGTGTCTCGCTATAGGATTTTTTAGGATGTTTCTAAATCTTTCGAACCTAGATGTAACACTGTTGATTGTTGTCGAAAGGATATATTAGGGACTAAATCACCAAGTTGGGTGAGTGAGTCTTTTTCAAATAAATATGCAAAACATGCATCACAAGAGAGAGAAAAATGGTGTTTTGTTAGTGGATAGGGTTTTGCCTCAATCAAACCTTGTTTTAGTAATTAAACTTTGAAATAGATTGAAATAACATGAGGGAATGATGAATGAAAATTGAATATAACGACTCACCAAACCTTCTTCAATCCTTGGAGTGTAGATCTTCAACTTGTATTATTTTTCTTCAATGGATGTAGATATTGATCATGAAACTTAATATCAGTTTGAATTCTTGAACTTGGATCACAAATGCTACATCAACATGTTAGCTCACAAACACACATGATGCATGAAGACCTTGACATGATGCTTGACTCTTGAATGCTGGTCTAAAATGCTTGATAATTTTCTCTTGAATGCTCTTGATCACATAAACTTGATATAATTCTTGAGTAATTAAAAGATTAGACCTTTTTAGGTGAAATTACATGAAATAAACTTGTATTTGTACCTATTTATACCAAAATTATCGAAATTAAAACAGTACAAGCTGACTTCAGATCTATGATAATAAAATCATATCAAGAATTTTATTTTAAATATGTCCTATTTAAAGTGTGGCTCATATGCTAGTTGGCGTGTATGAGATCCAATGTCTAAAACATGGGAGACAAAATTCAAAAAGTTTTAAGCTCAATGCAATGTTCAAAATTAGGCCTCAAGACCTAGCTAGGACCTATACACCCAAGGTGGCATATGAGTCCTAGATAACTAGATATAGAACACACAACCACAAACATTGAATTAAGATTTGTCATTTATCAAATGTGTGGATTATCCTTAAAAAAATGCATTAAATAAAGATTATAGATATAAAATAGGACCAAATAAGGAATAAAGAATGAAAATTTTAATCAGGAGGACTTAAACAAGTGTGAAAATGTAAAGGAATACATTTTTCTACACTATAAATTGATACAATTTTTTCAAAATATAGTAAGTGAATCGAAAGAATATGTGGAATGGAAGGTTAGACCGCCCTATATTCCTTTGGTCATTCAATAATGTCCTAGGAATCCTAATTGGATTGAATAACAAAATCACAAGGTGACTCAACTCACAACAAAGAAGACCTAGGAGGGGGATTTTTAGCTTATAGGGGCTCACAGCCAAGCAAAGGCTTGGTAAGGACAAATCAACATTCAACTTACAAAATCTAGCAATACAAGCTAAATAATAAGATCAAATGATGAAATTAAGCTACACCAAGTTAGGGTATGTGTACCTGGGAAGTCTAAAAATGTAATGAGTATTTTAGAGATGCAAAGAAGCTACCAAAAAGTGCTAGGGAGGAATAAGATACCCTTACTATTTTCTTAGTCTTGTTGTTTTTCAGGGTAGATGTAGAATTTTTTTATGTCGGAACAAGATCTGAAGGAATCTTTGCAAAATATTCTCAAGAGGACTAAGATTTCCAAGGTGGTGTATTAGTCCCATTCTAAATTTTTGAAAACTCTAAATGTGATCTCGAGCTCCAAGGTCTGCACTTGCTTCTTCTCAAATCTCAGGTTCTAAAACCTTCAAATTTGGCTTGTAGGTGAGTTTTCGTGAAGATGATAGCTTTGTAATGCAACTTTTCAACTTTTCACTCTAAATGATCTTCATGTCTTCAAGCTAAATCTGTAATTAGGGTGATCCCACAATACTGGTTTACAATTTTTGGCCAAACTAGACACTGAACTTATTTTTCTAACTAAATCTTCACTTTTGGACACCTATAGCGGCTATGAGGAATTTGAAGATGATGTAAACTACTAATTTGTGAAATTTTATCTATAGATTCTAAATATATTTTTTTCAAAATTTTTGGAATCATATTGCACTTCTTTTTCCATCTCCTTCAAAAACTAGTATTTCTAGTAAACACCATTTTTAAGTAGTGACGCTCACCGTATAACACAAAAAAATATTCATGAAGGATAAAATTCTATTTTTTTTCTAATTTAGATTTGTAACTACGATATCTAGTGCTTCCAATTGGTTTCATAGTGCTTTATTTCATATTTTTCCTCAATCAAGTTTCAAAGTCAAACTAATTACAATTCAAACATAGGCGGACTGTATAGCACATAATTTTTTTTGTATGTATCGAAATTCAACTTTTTTTTTTGTTGGATCAAGGACTTCAATATCTAGTGCACTAATATTTTTCAATTTTTTTTTTATAATCTTCTATTTTTCCACATGTGCAGAATAGAGAGCTTGATTTTTGGTGAAAAACCTACATTCACTAGAAATAAAAAAAATTAATAATAATAAAACTTAATTTATTTAAAATTATACTATTTGGGAAGCTTATAATAAGGAATACATACTTAACATAAAGAAATAAATGAATTCATTTGATCCCCCAAAAGGTAAATCAAAAGTGGTTTTTTATCAACATTTTGATAGGCGTAAAGGAGACTTAGTTATAGGTGTTGTTTAAAACTAGTGGGGTTCTATCCAAGGGGGTTTTATCTAAGATGGTTTAATCAAACCCTCTTCAATTGGAATCCATAAAATGGAACTTTTTAAGGCTTAAATCATTATATTTTCTAAATATATATCACTTCAAAAAAAAATAGAATCTCCCAGAAATTGTAAACCAGCATTGTGGGACCACCATCACAAATATGCAAGAAGGGAAAAACCTATTGATTGTTAGTAAATAAGTGTTTTCCTTGGGAACACCCCTTGTAGGTAATTAAACAAAATGATGAAATGAAGCATGAAATATGAAATATATAAATGATATCACTTTAGATGATGTCTTGTGAAGCAAATCTGTGATCTACCATGTAGTGGCCATGAAGAATGTAGATCTTGGATCCTTGGATATGATTTGAACAATGGTTGCACATAGATCTTCAATGCTACATCCACAATCTTGGCTCAACAACATGAATGGATGCACTAAACCCTTGACATGGTGCTTGAATCTTGATGGTGGCTCCAAATACTTGATGAATTGCTCTTGAATTCATAAACTTGCCTTAGGAATGAATATTTGAATGCTTGTTATGAAAAATGAGTGGAGGAACCCTGTATTTATACTTATTCATGCTAAATATCCCAAAATTACATCACACCAAGCCGACATATGAATCCATTAAATAAAGGAGGCTAAATCCCACCAGAATTTGAATTTAAATCCCAAAAATAAGCCAAGGAAGACTACAACACCCTAGGTGGAATCTTACTCCCAAGGCTCAAATCTCAGGCATAGACTCCAAAAGGGGACCTTTTCAAGTACATTCAAAATTAGCATCCCATGATCCATGGAGGAAAAAGACACACTAAGTGGCATTTGAGTCCCACTCCATAAATGAAGGACAAAAAGAATCATTAAATGATCATTTATCTTTTGATGTTTTTCATGATTTTCCATAAAAAATATATAGTTCCCAGGGCTTGTCGATGCAACAATAGGACAATTAAGACATAAATAAGCATAAATAGAGCAAAGATGGCCCAAACAAGTGTGAAAATGAAAGGGTATGCATTTTTCTACACTACATTTAGCCCTCACTTTAGTGAGAGGATGAACTTGCTTCAAACTCACACTAAAGTAGCCAAACACACAATCAAGAGGGGTTCAAATATAACAACATTAGTAAGATAGGATGAAAACAATCAAGAGGGATGATCAAGCCCCTAAGGTCAAGATCCTATGACAAACCAACGTAGGCACAAAGTAACACACTTTTGGATGATATATGAAGCCATAACCAGATCACAAGCATACACCATCAAAGATAGAAAATAAAGAGAAAAAGAAAAAGAAAACTATTACGGATCAAGCTTTGACTAGCCATCCAACATGATGGACCGGATCTAGGGTAAAAAAGGCTTACAAGTAGAATGCATTGTCCACTATGCCAACAAAACACATGCTCACAAGGGCTAGTGAAGCTAGGTGCCCACTAGGTGAGCCCCAAGAAGTCCATATCAAAGTCATAGCCCCATGACTATGATAAGGAAAAAAAGAAAATGCATGCTCACAAGGGCTAGTAAAGCTAGGTGTTCAGTAGGTGAGCCCCAAGGGACCATATCAAAGCCATACCTTCATGACTTTAATAAGGTAAAAAATGCAACAAGAAAGAGGGATGCTCAAAGGGATTTTGCTTAGTTCATGTGATGTCTTAATCTTGGGGGACATCGTGGTTAACGTCTCCAAGAGATGATAAATGCAAGGTTTCATTCTGGGGAACATCATACCTAATGCTTCAAAGAGAGGACAAGTGCAAAAGGTCTCATCTTATTTCCAAGAGAGGACAAGTGCAAGGTATCATCTGGGTATGTGTAGGATCACGATGGGCCAAAAAGTGGCAATATGATGGGTATGTATAGGGTATGTGGCTAATGACTTTTTTTTACCCAAAATTGATGAAAAAAAGGGTTTTTAAAGGAGATTCTCATCTTTTCACCAGTATAAATTATGCTTTACTTTGAATTTAATAAATAATTATTATTCATTTTCTATTTGAATTATGACTAAAGTCCTGATTGATAGGATGATTGAAAAACATCTACAGCTTTCAAACGGTATCACATTTTTTGAATCTAAGACATGTGTCACATTCTATGGTTCACATACTATAAGATTAAAAAAACAAAACTTGAATTTCATGAAGTTTTGACCAAGTTAAGGTGGTCAAACATAAGAGTTTTTATATTTTTAAAAAAATTTAAGAAAGAAATCATAATTAATTATTTACTTGGAAAAAAATTACAAAAAAATATGCATCACATCAAGACAAGAGTCCTTTACTTATATCTAAAATATTATCATTTTATTATGGTTAGGGTGGTCAGAAAGACACCTACTTCTTATTTTTTCCCTAAAATTTCAGTACTACTGCATTGAAATTTCAAATTTTCACCAAATAGATTTTATTTTTTAAATAAACCTAGTAGTTTAGAAACTACATTCATTTTTTTGCAGAATCTATTCTTGCATATTTTTTAAATAATAAAGATAATTTATTCAAATTTTTACGTCAAGTTGCCTAACTCTGATTTTTTTGAATTTTTTGCCACTTAAGGACCCATTTTTTCCATGATTATCCTGCACATACCCATCCTGGGGAACATTGTATCTAATGTTTCCAAGAGAGGACAAGGAAATATCATGCTCTCAAAGGAATTCAAACCTAATGACACCACCAAGATGAAAAACACATCACATAAAGAAAGAAAATCACATCAAGAACATGAAAACAAGTGTGAATGAAATCATGCCAAGAATAATTTTAATGTATGCCACCACTTTGAAAAAATTGCTAACACCATGCTATGAGAAATTACTTTAAAGTATCCAAAACTGAAAAAGAAAAAGAGGGTTGCCCCCAAACTTAGTATATAACATGTGAGCCAACTTAAGGCATGTCGTCCACATCCCAAGCTTGCTCTTATATGTACATGAAAGGTGATGGCCTAGAGAAAAGAGGCAATGAAAAGTGACATAAGAGGACAAGGCTATCTAACCCCTTTCCCTTACTTGGTGTAGGAAAAGGATGAGCCAAAATGAAAAGATGGACTAGGTGCTTCAACCAAAGGGAGAGCACCATAGTCCTTAAGATATTAAACTCAATTATTCAAAGCCTTACATTCATTAGTAGCATGACCATGAATTCTATGATATGTGCAAAATGAACTCTTGTAATAGCCTTTATTTCATGTTCTTTGAGGGAGGGATATCAAATGATCTTGGAGGAGTCTCGACAAGATACTTTCTTGATCAAAAGTAGAGGATGTTGCATTATTTTTTGACAAAGATATCTCTTGCATAGTGTAGACGTGCAAAATTAACATCATGCATTCCTCATATTTAATTAAATCATATTCACCTAATCAATTAAATAAATCAAGTTTAATTGATTAATCTCCTTAGGTCATTCCATTAAATTAAATAAATTAATATTTATTTGATTTAGTCTAACATCATCCTCTTTGATTAAATAAATCAAATATTTATTTAATTAAATCTAAAATTATTTTCTTCTTATTTTGATTTATTTTAATCCTAAAATCTAAGTCAAAAGTCAAAATCACCTAATCCCTCATTAAATTAATCAAATCCTAATTAATTTAATCCTAATCACTTGTATTTTCTACATTTTGCCACTTGCACATAAAAATGCATTTAAATGATATATTAAAATCTTTTGTTTATTTTTAACTTGGCATCTTTGGGGAATATTCTCCAAGTTTGAAATCTCCCCCCAAATTGACATGTACATCCAACAAAGGATTTAAGAGCTCTTACATGTCTCTTGCACAAGTCAAATTTAGTATTTAACTCATCTTGTCATCAAATTCAAATTTCAAATCTCCCCCTCTTTGGTACATTGACCAAAATGTGCTCATTCCTCAACCTCTCACATGTTGACAAGTGGTATCTTGTCATTGGTGGATCTTTAGTCCCACATCCTCCATGTTTGGAATTCTTCTATCCTTCTTGGCTATAAATAGAGGCCTCCTCTATTGTAATAATCTTCCACAACACATCCAAGTTATCATTTTGAATCTTGATCATCATTTCCACAATCTTCATAGCATTTTCATATCATTTTCCTCATTTAGCTTAGCAAGGATTGGGAAAAGGATTCTTTCCATATCAAAGAAGCACTAATCAACAATGAGATAGGATTTACTTCATGTTACTTATATGCTTATTTAGCTTTTCTTGTTGTTTTAATATCTTATTTAGCATATCTAACATGATGTAATATTTCATAGGGATATTGGATTTGTTATGTTTTACTTGACTTCCACGAAAATGCTTGTCAAATTCTAATATTTTGTAGATTTGGCATCCCCATAATGGAACCAGGAGGGATATGCACAGATCTGTGTCTGATTTGCTTGTGTAATTTGCATTCATATTAATACTAATATTCTTTTATTGCAGTAATAATTATAAAGTCCTCTGTTTTTTGTTTTGTTTAAGCTTTGTTTTATTTGCTATATTTTTTTCATTTTCTTGCACTCATATCCAACAAGTGATAGAATTGAGTCTTTCACGACATCATTTCCTAAGGCATTGAGCAATTATTAACACCTCTCATGCTCTTGATACTATTTATTATTAAGAACTCTAGAGGAGGTGTAGCATTATCCAATCCAATAGATTCAACCTACTCCTTCCTTGGCATGGATAGCATCATCTTTGATTGCTAATTCCCACATAGGTTGTGAACACTCCTATTAGGAGACAATAATATTTAGTCGACCCATGGCTACATTTGAAATATCATGTAAATCGTTGTCCTCTACAAGGTAGTTTTCTTCATGCCATGGAAATCAATTCCCACGATACAATGGAAGGCATGAAGATCAAGCAATGATTTTTTTTTACACTCTAGAGCACAAAAGTTGTGAGTTTGCTATGATTGAAGTTTGTAAGCCTCAAAATCCATAATCTAATTCCCCTTCAGTGTAGCTCTTCGTTTTTCTTTTCATTTTCCATTCAAAATGGTTCTAATTATAATTTCTTAATTATTGAGAGCTGCAATCACTTTTCATTATGCTATGTGTCTCATGTCTCTTTGTTTTCACTTTATCCCAATCCAAAAAACCTATCACCCTTGCTCTTTCAATATTGAATTTAACATGTGCATACTATTAAGCATTATGAAATTGGAATCTATGTAAGGGAGCATTTCCCAATCCCAAACTTGTGCATTTATCTCACACACATTACTTGTGTTAGCTTACTGATGTTTTTGTGTATGTTTGTAGATGTTTCTATGAAATATGTAGGCTGGAAGGATGCTAGTTGAATATGAATTTACACCTGCTAATTGCATTAGCTTGAGAGTTTCTTTACATGCCTTTTAAATATTTGTTTATATTACTTTTTGCGGCCTACATAGATCCTTCTGGTTTGCACACTGTTGAAGGGAAAAAGTTGTTAATTGTGGGAGTGCCTTTTGAACCTGATAGATGAGTATGCTTGAAAGTTTTTTTATTGTATTTTTGGACAAATATATTATGCGCGTATCTTGTAATCAATGCATTCTATGAATGAAATATTTTTGAGGCTTGAAGTTTTCAAAGGTTCACATGCTCGAAAGTTTCTAACCCCACCTACCCAACTGCATTTATTCCTTCAATAGTGGATTAATGGGATGCCGATTTTAATGTTGAATTAAATTCTATCTATTTGTTTTTGGAAATGTATGTCTATCTCTAAAAAGAGTTTTATTTGATAAGTAGGCTGTATTTATTTTAGATTTTGGCTTAAACATTTCTGAAGCTATTTGATTTAACATTTCAATTCATTTTAAAATATACATCTCTTAAAAGGCCTTCTTTGGAATGAAATGACAATAGGAACTTATGATAGGAGGAGAGGAAGAAAACACCAAAGGGTGAAGTGGCATTCGGTTATTTCATCTAACCAAGAAGGGTTGAACCCTCAACCAATCAGTTCTACCAGTTTCAAGTTACATCATAATAGTGCCTAGTGCAATACAAACCATTTCATATTTAGGCAATGGCTGTTAGTCATCCATAGTCAATAGCTTGGGCATGAATTCTTCACTTACTAAATGTATTTTCTTGAAAGTTTCTAAAGCCTTTTTATTTAGCTTTACACCTGCTAATTGCATTCGCTATCCCAAATCCTTTGTTGTGGGTGTCCACTTGCCTTTAGAATTTGCAAGTGGTGATCTGTGTCTATATATTTTATTGTTTGTATGAGCATTTGAAAAGACATGTCTTTGTATCATGCTTAAAAATTTGGTAAACATTGATAATTGCGCTAACTTAGGAAATTAGTTGATTCCATAGCCTTGATCATTACTGTGGTGGCATATATTAAAATGGTGATTGGCATTTGGAGTAGAATCATCTCTAGATAAATAAAGGCCATCATTGTACTCTTATTTGATGTCCATCATGATGCATACCTAAGGTTAGAGACACACTTGCATGGATTTCTATCTATCTACGAGTCAAATCTTCATGTTTTAGCTATTGGATGCCATAGGATAGTTATGTTGTTGTATTTCATTTATTATTAAACAATAAATGCTATACATGTGGTTTCAAGTGTTCAGGCTATTTATTTTTGCATAAAATCTAGAGGGAATGAATGGTGACTAAAAAATGTTATAGTATTATCCTATGCATCAAGAGGGTTTTTGCAACCGAGCCACGTATTTTTAAAATCACAATCCCCAGCTTCAGACACAAAGTGAAAATCAACCAATGCAAGGTTCCCTAGCTTTGAAAAGTTTTCAGTCTTATCTCTCAGCATGAAATTTCTGTATATGGCATCATTATCAAGAAAGCAATTACTCACATAATCCTGCCCTCACATAGGATCAAACTTTTACTCTATTGGATTTATGTCATAAATCTTGTGTTGCTACTAGATTAGCTTGAATACGAGGAATAAATAGAGGATCCTTATTTTTTGTATCCTGTTCCCCTAAGATCTTGTGATTGAGTGATATTCCTGAGTTGGGAAAGCATATTGATTTCCAATTAATATTGATTTTGCACATCAAATGATTTTTCAAAGTTGTTTCCCACAAATGGTGCCATCTGTGTCTATTGAGATTTGAGGCAATTATCTCTACTACTATCTTGTGGATCTTCACTTTAATATTGATGTAGATTAGATTTGACAAGTCCGTTGTGGACTTCAGGATTTGATAGGTTAGTTATGGAATTCAAGATTTGATTACTAATATTTGTGTATCTAGGGATCGACTTCCAAAATCTAATTACTCAATTTGCTCATAATTGTTGGTTGCATTCAATTTACTCACTATCATTTTGTTGGAAAAAGTGAATTTGACTAAAAAGTCATGCTTTAGCATGAAGCTTCCTCGCATCCTTCAACATTGCAGGTTGAATGCTAATATACTTTATGTTGTGTGCTTTCATATTTTATCTCTCATTGTGTAGGGTGAATGCTAACACAACAATCTTTGGGACTTCACCTATGGACTATTAACATTAGTTTTTTGAATCAAAATCTTTGTATGATCTATTTTTATCTTAACTTGATAGTAGTGATTGAGTAAAAGAGAAGAAAATCTAATTTATTATTATTTTTTTTTTTAGTTTACAAGTACTTGGCATAATAGCTAGTCTACAAAATCAATGGTGGCCTCTCTCAAATGGAGGATCACTAACATAATGGAGTAGCAAAGTGGAGAAAATCCATAAAACATCAAGTAAATTTGAGTTGGAGAATTTCCCATTGGAATTGAAAAAAAAAATCAGTTTTTAATGCTCATTATAATGGTCTAGATATCCATTTTCTACTTTCATTTTTTATTTTAAGCCAACTAATTTTATTTTTGAGTTTAAAAAATTAACCATTGAGTTGATCTTCCAAATTGGGCTAAAACTGAACACTACAAACTTACTAGACTTTGATTTTGGATTAAAATTGAACAAACTTCACACTTGATTTTTGGTGCTGAAAAGGAATTCATCTTTATGTGGGCTTAAAATGAACAAGTTTTTCCTTTGTCTTGTAATTTCTTACTAAAATTAATACCATCGAAATGACATATGCGCTTCTCTCATGCCTTAAGGAGATCTTGAGAATCAAAAAGGACTTTTGGTGATCTCAAGTTGGGTAAAGTAATTGCCTCCACATTTCAATTTCGGTATAAAATTGAACAAAACATCTTGCGAGTGTGAGTAATCCTATTGCATGTGTTCTCCCTTTATTTCTAAATGAAGGTTGATTGAACTATGAATATGTTTACTTGCTATTGTTTATCTTAGAGGGTCTTCCCTTTGGGAAAAAATAATTGCCTCCACATTTCAATTTGTGTATAAAATTGAACAAAACATCTTGCGAGTGTGAGTAAGCCTATTGCATGTGTTCTCCCTTTGTTTCTAAACGAATTTTGATTGAACTATGAATATGTTTACTAGCTATTGTTTATCTTAGAGGGTCTGCCCTTTGGGAAAAAGTACTCACCCAAGGGAATGACTCAATCAGTAACACTCTAAAGCTAAGAGTATTTCCAGCTGGGATATAAAAGTGGGTACTTGAACAAAGGATAGTATCACATGGTTGGCTCTGACAAGAAGGGAAGAAATGGTCTCTCACCTTGATGGGTCAACTCCTACTAATGGAAAGTCTGAATTAAAACCCTTTTCGTAGAAAGGCCAAAATCCCTATCTATTTGTTGGTGCAGGAATGGTCGTTCTGAAGTGGCCCCACACATTTATGGCTATTAGTAGAAATGGAAA
Organism: Sequoia sempervirens; assembly: GCA_007258455.2. Taxonomy (NCBI): domain Eukaryota; kingdom Viridiplantae; phylum Streptophyta; class Pinopsida; order Cupressales; family Cupressaceae; genus Sequoia; species Sequoia sempervirens. Next base: position 459,508,214 of record VDFB02105785.1, read on the forward strand.
GTATGCAATGGGAATTTCATGGGTACTGATGCTTGGCTTCCCTAAGAAGTGAGTGTTGTCAAGGGGAGCCAGTGGTGTCAAGCATCTAACCATTTGCTAAAAATAAGTGTAGCTAGACTTGTCCAAGTGGGGACTCAACATATATAGTCTTTCATATCCATATGATTGTGCTTGTTCTTGGTTACAAAACACTTTGCTTGATCGAAAAAATTGGACAAACAAACATTTAACATGAGTGCCAAATCTCAAACCCTTTAGGAGAAGTAAATATCCTTGAACGAATTCACATGCCCTTGATTGCCCTTGGGATTCATATCCTTAGAGGTTTCTAGGAATTTGGATTTCATCTCAATTTTCTCCTACTAAAGTCAACATTAGGTAACATTTGTGTTCATTTCCTTGATTTCCAGATAATGCACTTTTTTGGATGAGAAGAAGTTAGGACATTGAATATCTAGTTTCAAAAGCTAATCAAGAGTGTGTTTGTGATAAAAAGAACTCATTAAGAAAATATTAAATCAATTGGACCCCACACATGTGCTTGGAATATTTTGGTCATATGGTTTTGAACTACTCTTAGAGAAAAGCATGTTCTTCAATATCTTGGTCTAGTAAACAAGTCCTTCTTAGGTTTATTTAGGATCAAAATCAAACACTTCATCCATCCCACCACACAACTTTAGAGTTTTGGAAACATCATTGTCTAGACTTGGGTACATCCTGAAACCAAATCAAAATCATTTTTTTAGTTAGATGTGTAGGAATGCATCCTTTCTCATACATTTAATTAAATTAGTAATCCTTTGAAAAAATTCATCCTAAGATCACATCTAACATCTTAGGGTTTACAAGTTCATTATCCAAATCAAACCAATCAAAATCAAACCCTAAAGTCCACCATTGATCCAAGGTTCCTAAAAAAGTTTGAAACCCATATCATTCACCCCTTTACATCCTTCATCTCATTATTGGTCCTAAACACCATAGATCAAGGGAGTGAAAATAAAAATCAAGATCAAAATTCACTAGATCATCTAGCTTCACCTACCAAACTAATTAACTTATTGATCTAAGAGACATCTTCACTCCAAAATCAATACAATCTACCATTGGTTGAACCATGTCATCCAAGCATTGAGTTGTGTCCACAACCACATCAAGAACAATATCTCCAATGTCAAGAAGTCAAATATCAATATCAACCACATCAACAAATCCAACCCCCACATCTCAAAGATCAATCACCACATATCAAAGATCAATCACTAAAAGGTCAATTCAAAGTTTAAATCTCACAAGGGAACAAACATAAATACACACCACTTGGGAGACCAATCAAATTAGTCCCAAAACAATTGGTATAAGAAAATCTCATCAAGCATTCCATCTATGGGAACTATCAAGAACCCCTAGTTAAACCACCAGGGTATAACGAGTAGCACCATTATGATTTTCATAAAACAAAGGGACAGACAACATCAAGTTGTATTTGACTTAAAAATCTCATCCAATACCTCATTGATCAAAAGATAATCACTATTGGGAATAATGATGAAGATTCAACCACTAATGATAGCATTGAGAATCTCCACACCACAATTGTTGAAAACAATGATCAAGATAGATATCCATCGATGAAGATGTTTCTACCTCATCCAATGATCAAAAGAACATACATCAAGGGTCACTTTTCAATTATGATCAAAATCCACCAACAATACCCAACAACGATCCAATTCAAGAAATGTCAACATCACTTGACCCTATGGTTGAGGACATTGATAATCTCTGTGTGACAATTGTTGAAAATAATGTTCAAGATCTCTCCATTAAGGAGCACATTGAAGGGGTTTCTACCCCATCCAATGATCAACTCACCATACATCAAGAACCACTTTTTAGTGATCTATTTCAAGGAGTGTTAGAGTTATTTGATCCTATTGACATAATCCACGATCTATCAACCAATGATCATGTTGAAAATCTCTCTACATCATCCAATGAGTTAGAGGACATAGCTCAAGAATTTATTCCAAAGAAAGATCAACATCTTTCACCAAAGTCTAGCAATGTCCCTTTCCAAGACATATTGACATCCTTTGACCTCATGATTACAGATACTGAAGGAATCCTCAACTCAACACTTGATCCAAATTCACTCAAATATCAAGAGGATGTTGAACCACTTCCCATGCCTAATGAAGATATCCAAGAACCCTTTATAACTGGTCCATCCTTTCAAACTGACCCAAGTCAAGAACTTGATCCAAAGCATGTCAAAAGCAATTTGGAAATCATTCAAGATCAAGAGTTTGTATCTCCAAGCTACTAAAATGGTCTAATGGACACTCTCATATCTATAAAAGATGATCATATCCATATAACACATATTCCTCCATCTACCCATGAGATGCTTTCTTTGGATGGACACATAGATGATCTGCATTTTGAATAGGATTCCTTTACTCCTAATATTATTACACAAAAAGAATAGGTCATTAGTTCCTATAGTCAAATAGAGTTGTCAACATCCGGATTAGATATATCCCAAATTCAGACTGAGGACATCATGAATAAAGATATCCAACATTATCCACTCAAGGAAACAAATTCAGACAGAATAGGATATTCCAAAGTTAATAGAGCAACAAATTGAAATAACATCATCTATAGGGGTCATTTATTAGAGAATACTTACTGAACAATACATCTCAAAAAAAGTAGTATCAAGGAACAAAGGTGCTACTACCACCATACTGGGGGCAACTATGTCTTAAGGAAATGTTAACATAGGGAGCACAAAGAATCCTTATGATGACACTGATGCTAATACTACAACCAGCCACGCCATGAATCTCATCCAACCATCACCCCATCTAAAAATTGGGACCAAAATCAGAAGAAAGATTTGAATCAAAGCACAAAGCACATTATCAAAGCAAAAGAAGCCAAGGATCACAATGGAAAAAAAAAATACACATGGGTACCAAAGAATACAAAGAAAGAATATCCTGATCAAACTCCATTAGTAAAAGAAACTATGGGGAAAAATAAAGAAGGGAAAAGTATCCATCAAAGATGTCTACACAAGAAAAATTAGGTTTCCCAAGTGATGTACAAAGTATATCAAGTAGTTGGTCCTAATTCCATTCACACTTTGGTATCTACCCATCATTGCTCATCTTCCCAAGTTTGGAGAGTCAAATATTCCAAACTATCAACCAATCCATCTTTTATCCCTAAACACACCCCATCCATGCCTCCATGCATGATATCCAATTCTCACATTGACCAGGTATTGGCAGCCACCCTTCATCATAAGGATTTAGAAGGCACTCCATCGTGATGTGCGCACAAAGACAAAGTTAACCATGGTATCAATGAAGTAGATCAGGAATCATAAAAGTTGTATTCAAGTGCACATATCTTGGAAAAACAACTTCTTCAAGTAGGATATCAATGATACACTATGATAGAAGTATCTACATCAACAACACCAGGTGGTTCAGCATGAGCTTAAAATCTTTTAGAAAAACAAAAATTAAAAATAAAAAAATATTGAAAATCCAAAAAAAATTAGAAAAAGGATTGAAAATAGTAAAGAGAAAAATCATCCTCTAGTGAAAACCGCATGGGCAGCGCTTTGGGTGGACCATGATGAAAACTTGGAAAATAGGCATCATGTGTAGAATTGAGCATCTACATGTGCCAATTTGGGTGGAATCATCTCATTCTATCCATAATAAATCCAACATTTCATCCATCTTATCCATAATAAATCCATTCATTCATGAACCATTTATCCAATCCATCTTTATCCATTTGCATCCATAGTCCAAATTATCTTGATCTTGAAAAAGTTTAGTGCACACTTTACACTGGCTTACGGTAAACATCTTGACATGAGTAATTTTCATTGATCTTATCGTATCCCAACATCATCTGAGCCATGAAGTATTATCCAATAAAGAATTCCTCTATTCAAATACCTTATCTTATCACAAGATAATCCATGGCATCCTTTGCATGCTTGCCATATCCATCCATCCATAGACTATCCAGGTATCCACTCATGAAATTCCATACATTGCTAGACACTAGGGGTAGATATTTATATCTTGCTTCGAGAATAAATCTTTACACATATCCTCCAACTTATCTAGTGATCTAAACATTGGAAAATCAAATTGTTCAAGTAGTTGTGATCCAAAATCCAAATCACTATCCCATGGCATATTTTGACGAGAAGACATGTTCTTTATCAAGCTTCATCTTTTCATCAAACATCAATCCAAACAATCAATATTAGTTGCATCTAACACACCCTTAAAACATCACATCAAATTATTCAAAACAATTTTGTTCTAAAATCAAGCTTCAAAATCCTGATCAATCAAATCCAATCAATCCATCATCTCAGGATATCCTTCCCAATCCTTGTGTTGCTTAACACTATCCTTGAATTCATGTGTATCCTCAACAATGTTATCATCATCAATCCCACACCATCTTGGGATATCCATCCTAATCCTTGTGTTTTTTAACACTATCCTTACATTGTTGTGTATCCTCAACAATTTTATCATCATCAATCCATCAATCTGATCAATCAACCTTAGCTTGATTTTCAACAAAATCCCAAAATAGAGCACCAATATCATCACACTTCCATATCCAAATTGTGAAAAACATGCGAAAGAATCCAAAAAAATCTAGAACATATATAAAATCCAAAAACATCCAAAATCATATCAAAATCCAAAAACACTCAAAGCATCATTAAAAAAATAAAAAACATGGTATCTGAACTACGTCATCTCTAAGCTTAAACATAGGTAAGGCTAATCTTTGATCAACCCCCGAGACATAAAAATCCAAAAACATTTGAAAAATATTGAAAAAACCAAAAAATAGCCTCAAAACATTTCAAAAAACATAAAAAACATCCAAATATTTGAAAAAATTCCATCGATCCCCATCTCACTTTCACCCACAATAAACATCACTCATAATATATCATCATCAGTTCAATCCTTCAGCAACACAAACATAAACAACCACAATAGTTAGCAAAAGAAAACTTCAAATGCAAAATCAAAATCAAAGCAACAAACCTTTAAACACAAAATCAAACTCTTGATCATTTTCAAACATGTCAATCAACTTTATATCAAAAAACTATCAAACAACTTATCAACCCATCATCATCCTATATAATCCATGTCCTAGGTTATATCGTTCTGACAATGGGCACGATTTTGGATATCCCTTTGGATTCTTATCCTATCAAAACACATCCCTTTGGCTAGAGGTATGAAGAACATTGACTTGTTTGTGTTTTTGATCTTTTCTTTTTTACTTATCTTATTTCACTCATTCCAATGACCTCTCGATGATATCTAGTCAAAGTGATTTAGAGAGAAAGAAATGGGGTATCAATCATTATCTTTCTATTTGTTGTGCTTGTTGGACGTTCTTGTAATAGAACTTGGAAAATACTTACTTTATTAGGTATGCCCTAGTAAGGTTTTTGTATGTCAAGTGTGAACAAGAATACTCATATTTGTTTGTCGAGTCAAAGTCCATTGCACTAGGTACAATTCCATCTTGATTCTTTATACCTTGATGCATCATGCCTATGTGTGTTATCAAACATAAGGTAAGTAGCCCTTTTAAAATCCCAATTCTTGATAAGTGAATCATCATATGTCATCATCATAAAGTTGTCTTGTTGGATCCTCTTGTCATCATCTCATTTCTTCTTTTCTGCACTAACATTATGTCATGATTAGGTAATCATCATAACCAATGCATCCATATTGCATCCACAAATCATTATCATATATAAATCTCATAATCATAGCATATCACATAATCCATCTCATCTATCTCATTTGCATCATCATCATAACTATCCATGTGTCCATCTTGAACCTCTTTGTTGTGATATTGACCCTCAAATAATTTTTTTTTGCTCAATCTCTTGAGGAAGCAATGTACTAGTATAATTCTTTCCGCTTGGGCATCTGAAAAAATTACAAAGTTTTATAATTTTGATCATGGCAAGTTTATTCTTTGAATTGACACAACAAGTACATTGCTTCAAAGACACCTGTAAAATGTAGACATGTGAAATTAACATAATGCATTCCTCATATTTAATTAAATCATATTTTCCTAATCAATTAAATAAATCAAGTTTAATGGATTAATCTCCTTAGGCCATTCCATTAAATTAAATAAATTAATATTTATTTGATTTAGTCTAACATCATCCTCTTTGATTAAACAAATCAAATCTTTATTTAATTAAATCTAAAATCATTTTCTTCTTATTTTGATTTATTTTAATCTTAAAATCTAAGTCAAAAGTCAAAATCACCTAATCCCTCATTAAATTAATCAAATATTGATTAATTTAATCCTAATCACTTGTATTCTCTAGATTTTGCACTTGCACATAAAATGCATTTAAATGATTTATTAAAATCTTTATTTATTTTCAACTTGGAATCTTTGGGGAATATTCTCCAAGTTTGAAATCTCCCCACAAATTGACATGTACATCCAACAAAGCATTTAAGAGCTCTTACATGTCTCTTTCACAAGTCAAACTTAGCATTTAACTCATCTTTTCATCAAATTTAAATTTCAAATCTCCCCCTCTTTGGCACATTGACCAAAATGTGCTCATTCCTCAACCTCTCACATGTTGACAAGTGGCATCTTGTCATTAGTGGATCTTTAGTCCCACATCCTCCATGTTTTGCATTCTTCTATCCTTCTTGGCTATAAATAGAGGCCTCCTCTATTGTAATAGTCCTCCACAACTCATCCAAGTTAGCATTTCATCTTGATCATTATTTCCAAAATCTTCATAGCATTTTCATATCATTTTCATCATTTAGCATAGTAAGGATTGGGAAAGGGCTTCTTTCCACATCAAAGAAGCACCAATCCACTATGAGATAGGATTTACTTCATGATATTTATATGCTTATTTAGCTTTTCTTGTTTTTTTAATGTCTTATTTAGCATATCTACCATGATGTAATATTTCATAGCCATACTGAATTTGTTATGTTCTACTTGACTTCCATGAAAATGCTTGTCGAAGTCTAGCATTTTTGAGATTTGGCATCAAGACTTAGTATAAGATTTCATACCTACACAAGACTCTTTAGAATGTGAGGATTTTGTCTCTCCTTTACAGGCAGGAGTATAATCTAACGAATTTAAATCACTAGTGTTTTGTGTGTTGACATTGACATTACGTAGAGATTTCTTTGTTTGTTTCATTTCTTGCAAAGGAAAAATACCACTAGTGTCTATTAGCTCAGGATTCACTAATGTTAAAGTTAGCTTAGAAGGATGTTTTGTGATAGTGTTGATATTAAGTGAAGGATTTTTTTTTTTCTTTCGAGGGACAATAACCAAGACCACTAGTCTTTTCTTGCATGTGCGGATCTATAGGGACATGGATACCCTGTTCTCTAGTACCACATCCTTTTCTAATGTAATCAATTTGTTTCATAAGTTTCTAACCTTTTCCATAAATATTTTTCATTTCTTTTGGATTCAGTGGCTTCACATGATTAAGTTCATCAAAAAATGTTGTGTATTTGTTTTCTTTTGTTCTAAGGTGGTTGAGGTGGATTCTTTCAAAGGGTCGTCTAAATTTTGTATTGACATTACCACTTTTTCTATTCCCATGTCTAAATATTTGTGTATGATCTTATATTCTCCAATGACTGTAGGTTTGACATCTAAGGAAACCCAATCATCTTCTAATAGCTTCATGACTTTTTCAATGTGTTACATGGGTTCTACTTGCATAGTTGGTGTCAATGTTTTCAAAGGATTTTCTTTACCTTTCATAATGTTCAAAAAACTATATGGTTCAAAATTGGCTTTGATTGTATACATTTTGTGTTTATATACATATTTCATGATACAATGAAGGGTAGAGGGAACAACATGCATCTCAAGAATCCATGGTCTGCCTAAAAGGAGATTGTATGAAAGATCATCAAGCATAACATGGATTGGGGTTTGTAATGTAACTTTTTCAACTTTAATAGGTAATGTGATCACTCCGAGTGGTCTTTTTCTCACATTATCAAAGCCATTGATAGATAAAGAGGAAAGTTGGATTTTTCAACACCAAGCTTATCCAAAAGGTTCACACTACACACATTTAAGGTTGAGCCATTGTCTACAAGGGTTTGTTTTATCCCCTTCATATTGTATTGAGCTATTATCATGAAAGCATCACATTGTTTTTACACTTCCAAAGGGTGGAGTTCACTTTGGTGGAAAATAATGTCAATGTTTATTCCTTGAATCATGGGTGCTATGTCATTTGGGTTTCTACTAGAGGGAACTACAACTTGTTGCAAGGCTATTTGAAGCATAATGTGATAATTAGCTGAATTCCAGTTTAGGTCCCATAGGGATATCTTTGTAGGAGTATTCTTAAGTTGTTAAACAAGATCATACTCTTTTCCACTATTTGAAGGAAATAAAAGGGAACTAGGCAATATAGGATTAGGAAATGGTAAGGATGTTGAATTTGTTTGTCTTGGTTGTGGACTGTTCTTATTTTTGTATGTATGAGCAGTGATATTGTAACTTGGTTGCTACAAAACATTGTTCTTAGATGGTTCAAAAGTAAGGATAGGTTTGTTTTGAACTTGTGGTTTTTGAAATGGTGGATAAAAGACAAGTTTAGGCTCAAGAGAGTACTCCAAGGGGTATCTAATGTGCATAACCTCAGAAGACTTATCATTATTTTCATGATAGATCTTAGTGAAGAGGAGTCTAATGTTACTTCATCATCTTCATGTAAGAAATTACTATTGTCAATTATCTCATTTTCATCCACTATTATGTCTTTCCTAGTAGGAGAGTTTCTAGGAGAACTACAAACCAAATGTTCTTGACATTCAAGGGTTGGTTCTTCTAAAATGACTTCATCGCATGAAAGGAAGTTATGAATGGTTGAATTATCTTGTTCATCAATAGCGGGGATATTAGGAGAAGGCTCTATTTGATTTTCCTTTTTTCTCTAAGGTCTTGTTCTCTTGTGCTATACCATCTACCCTAGTAGGAGAGCTTGTAAGAAGTTCATTAGAATTATTCCATGGTTCGATTTTGTAAAATAACTTCATCACAAGTATGGGAGGCATCAAGAGAATGACAACTATGATTTTCATGCTTACCAAATAGATCTTCCCAAATGGTAGGAGCATTAGGGAAGGGAGGGGAAAGATTCTCATGACTCTTGGTAGGTGCATCTTCTAATACCAACCTATCCACTTTGTATCGATGGGGGATATTAGGAGAAGGAAAATTTTGGTTGTCATAGCTATCCTATTTTGCTAAAACATTATCACAAGTAAGGGATGAATGTAAACTAAGTAAGGTGATTTTTAGAAATATTTCTATGATCTCATCTTCTTATTTTCTAATATCTTCAAAAGGGGGAGGAGGATAGGGACTATCAAGACTCTCAATGGTTGTATCTTCTTTCACCAAGATACCTTTGTTATTAATAAGAGAGGTGTCAAGAGAAGAACAAGTATGATTGTTATAATTTTCTACACTACCATCCTCACCAATGGGTAATGTAATGTTAAGGATTGTGTCATTGGTTTGATCCCCTTTCTATCACATGTTCTCATAACTATGAAAGATAGTAGAAGGATGACATATATGTTTCTTAATGACTTCATTGGTGTAATATAAATTGAACTCATAAGAGGGGATGTTGTACTTATGAAATCCATTTTTAACCATATCAAAGCTATATCTCTTGAAAGAAAACATGCTATTATGGAAAAGTAAAGAAAGTGTAATGAAATAATCTAAAGTAATTTGGAAAACATATCAAAGCCAGATCTCTTGAAGGAAATCATGCTATTATGGAAAAGTAAAGAAAGTGTAAGGCAATAATCTAGAGTAATTTTTAGATTGGAAACATGGTAATTTGTTGATTACACTATGCAACAACCTAAAAGATGGAATGTTTTAAATGTAAATTTGGAATTGAGCAATGCATGAAATGAAGCTCTTTAACCTAGATTTAGTAAAATGCATGAAACATAAATTCAACCCATTAAAAAGGATAACTAATGACAACAAACAAATGTGAAAAAAATAAAATTTAAACACTAGAAACTACAACTTCAAACTCAATAGGGACTAAGACACTAGCAAGGGCATCTTGGTCCTATTGGTGGAATTCTGCGATTCGAAGAAGTGGAACATAAAGCACACAACTTAGATAGGGTTCTAAACCAGAAACCCTAAGAGGGACTGAGATGCCAGGAAGGCTGTTTTTATCCTAGTGGAGGTTTTTTCTAAAAAATAGAAAAATCTAAATTCATAATAGTGTTCCTAGGTTACCTACCCAGGGACCTGATGTTTGTAAATAGAAAATTGTGCAAATGAATGCAAGAAAAACTAACTAGTAAAAGGCAATTGAATGCAAATTTAATGCAAATTTTTTCAATTTTGATTGCAATTAAGATGATTAACAATGCAATTTTCAATTTTTTGAATGAAATGAAATGATGGAAGAAAGAAAAAATGCAACCTATATGCACTTTCACTAATGAAAATATGACAAACCCTAAATGCAATTTTCACTAAGTATGAAAAACCCTAGATGCAATTTCACTAATGCAAAATGCAATGGAAGTATGAATGCAATCTAGATCTAAAGCTCAAATGAACTCCAAAGCATATAATGAATGTTCAAAATAGTCAATTTCACCAAAATGAACAAAAAATGATATGTGGAATGATGGGTTAGACCACCATATATTACTTTGGTAATTCAATAATGTCCTAGGAATCCTAATTGGATTGACTAACAACCTCACAAGGTGATTCAATTCACAACAAGGAAGGCTAAGGAGGGGGCCTTTTTAGCTTTTAGGGGTTCACCACCAAGCATATGCTTGAAAAAGAAAAATGAACATTCAACTCACAAAATCTAGTAATACAAGCTAAATAATGAGAGAAAATGATGAAATTAAGCTACACCAAGTTAGGGTATGTGTACCTGATAAGTCTAGAAATGTAATGAGGATTCTGAAGATGCAAAGAAGCTATGAAAAAGTGCTAGGGAGGACTAATATGCCCTTACTATTATCTTAGTCTCCTTGTAGTTTTTTAGGAAAAATGCAAAATCTTTGGATGCTGGAACATGATTAAAAGGAACCTTTGAAAAATGTGCTTGGGAGGAATAAGATGCCCAAGGTGGCATATTAGTCTCATTCTAAATTTCTAAAAATTCCAAATATGGTCCTGAGCTTCAAGGTTTGCACTTTCTTCTTCTCAGATCTCAGGTTTTGAAACCTTCAGATTTGGCTTGTAGGTGAGTTTCCGTGAAGATGAAAATTTTGTAATGAAACTTTGAAACTTTGAAACTTTGCACTCTAAATGATCTTAAAGTATTCAACCTAAATCTATAATTACAAATATGCAAGAAGCGAAAAAATTATTGATTGTTAGTAAATGGTGGTTTTCCTTGGTCAAACACCTTGTAGGTAATTAAACCAAATGATGAAATAAAAAATGAAAAATGAAAAATATAAATGATATCACCTTGTATGATGTATTGAGAAGAAAATATACAATCTACCATGTAGTGGCCATAAAGAATGTAGATCTTGGATCCTTGGATATGATGTGAACAATGGTTGCAAATAGATCTTCAATGCTACATCCACAATCTTGGCTCAACAACATGAATGGATGCACTAAACCCTTGGCATGATGCTTAAATCTTGATAATGGATACAAATACTTGATGAATTTCTCTTGAATGCATAAAATTGCTTTACAAATGAATACTTGAATGCTTGTTATGAAAAATGAGTGGAGGAACCTTGTATTTATACTTACGCATGCTTAATATCCTGAAATTAGGTCACACCAAGTTGACATATGAATTCATTAAATAAAGTAGGCTAAATCCCACAAGAATTTGAAAATAAATCCCAAAAATAAGTTGGTAGGAGGACTAAAACACCCTAGGTGGAATCTTAGTCCCAAGGCTCAAATCTCGAGGCATAAACTCCAAAAAGGGACCTTTTTAGGTATGTTCAAAATCAGGGCTCCATGACCCATGGAGGAAAAAGATGCCCTAAGTGGAATTTTAGTCCCACTCCACAAATTAGGGATAGACATAATCATTAAATGATCATTTATCTTTTTGAATTTTTTTGGGATTTTCCATAAAAATATATAGCTCATGTAGGGCTTGTGGATGTAAAATAGGACCAATTAAGACATAAACAAGCATAAATAAAGTAAGGTGGTCCCAAATAAGTGTGAAAATGCAAGGGTATGCATTTTTCTACACTACAGTAAAATGGATTGCATACATGAAGATGCTAAGGTGAGATTAGATAACCCATCGATAGAAGGTAATTAACAAGTTATTAACTTACTTGAGGTTATGAATGCATAATTGGGTATTAGATCTCCTTTAATCATTGGACCTCCTAAAAGTCCCCTAATTATTTGACCTGCTAAAATTCCTCTAATTATTGTACCTCCTAAGTAACCTCTCATTATAGGATCTCCTAAACCTCCTGGTCACATCCTAAACTTTGAGAAACAACTCAGTAGTAATCATGTGTCACAACAACCAAGTTATCATGTAGTTTCTCACAAATGTATTAAGAAATAATAAGTAGGAAAACCAAATTCCAACATACATTCCATTACCTCAAACATATCTTCCACCTACACCTAATATTCTTGAGCATAGTGGTTAAGATATGATCTTGTTGAGCAATTTCGTGATATTCTAGCCACTTGATCTCCCTTTGGGATTTTATTCAAACATCACCTACATATCACAGTATGATCCAAGAGGCTTTGCAAAATATTGATGTCCCAAATTCTATTAAATTGAATGATGTAGCCACCTTGTTTGATTGTATACAAGGGAAAAATTTAAATATTGTATTTCCTCATCATGAATTACCCTTGCTTGAGATCAAAAATAAACATGAAGAATTAATTATGAAGTTGATCATTAATAAATTTAGAGTTAGGCACACCCTCATAGACAATGGATCAGGTCTTAATGTTTGTACCATTGATCTTTTAGATAAAATAGGTATGGATACAAATCTTATAGAATCTAATGATGTTAATATGCATGGATTTGATAATATCAATAAACACCATTATGTGTGATCACACTATCCATTAAGGTTGGGCCTATTGTTTTTCCTACCCCTCTCTATATCATGTCAGGACCTCTTCCATACAATATTTTGTTAGGTAGAGTATGGATTCATGCAATGAACGGAGTCCCATCTAATATTCACCATGAGATGAAGTGTGAATATAATAACAAGATATAAATAATTAACATAGACTAGGAAAATTACAATTCACATGTCCAAGATGATCACAACACTTTCAACTGTCTTAATACTTTGATTCCCACTTCAAAAGTAGAACCTCTACATGTTGATGGTAATCATGATTTTTTCCAAGCCACAACAAAGAGATTAGATGATGATTAGGGGCCATTATATTTTACACCTTATTTCAAAGGGGAGTCTAAAATCTTGCCACAAAATCTAAAAGAATTAAATAATGACCATAATATTGTTTCATCTTTAAATGCATGTTTTGATGATGATTGGGTTTCTTATGTTTTACACCTTCCTCTATAGGAGAGTACAAAATATCACATTCTAAACCTAAGGTGTCTTGTTTTTTATAAAGTTCTACATGATCAAAAAGTTTGAAAACATCACCTCATGATGGTGATCTGGTCCCTTTATCTTTTGTCCCTCATGAGTGGAAGATGCCTAACATTAAAAAACTTTAAAAGGATTTTCATGCTTGAGAAAAATATATATCTTCTCAAGAGCATGTAGGTACAATTTATGCATCTAAGTTGGAAGAATTTTCTGGACTTAGATAAAAATTCTTTCTAAAAATGGATAAAATGAAAACATGGAACAAAATTATAGGAATCAAGTGAAGTATATACTATAATTTTCCAAACAAGGTCTAGGTTTCCAACCTTTGTCCCCATCTTCATAGATAATGCTTTATCATTTACTGTATGTATGACATATTGTGTTAAGAAAGAAATGTTTTCTTCAAAAAAGAAATGAATGTCTTCTACTACTGAGCAAGATCATATTTTTTCAAGGCTTCTAAAAGACTACTTGATTACTCTTATAAAAACATGAAAGAAATTTCATAGCAAAAAAAAATTTTGTGCATATCATCGATTGCATGGTCATTCTACAAATGAATGTCAAGCCTTGATTAATAGAATACAACACCTTAATGATTGTTGTTCTCTTTCATTTTTTGATGCACCTAATCACTCTAAACAATAACGATCTTTCTTTTATCGTGTTTATGCTCTCTATGTGCCATTTTTACCTTTATGGTGGTACAACATTAAGTGTAACCATATTTTACATGGTAGTAACATGATAGTCTCTTGCATGGTTTTCCTTGTCTCTATACTTGGGGGCAAGGATAACTAGATTTGAAGGTGTGCATTTCTTTCTCTTTAAAATAACAATATAGAAAGTTTGTTGAAATTTTAAGGGGAGACATATATTACCCCCTTCCATTTCATCCACGTCTTTGAGATTTGATTATTAACATATCCCCTTGGTGGTGGTGTTGTTTATAATTCTCATTGAGGAATGGTTATCAATCCATTCCCATGGAAAATAAAATGTCTTGTTTCTTGGGATTAAGGTGTCTTGACCTTTGAGTCCTAACATTAATGTTGGGATAAATAATTGTGCAAATATTGAAATATCCTAATTTTGCAACTATAATAGTTGTCATAGAACTTTGTGGGACCTATTGGCAAGAGTTATATGCTAGATGAAAGGTGTGGAACTCAATGGAGTACCACTTGTGGCCTAGGTACTTATTTGAAGCATTGTTGTTTGTGCATACTTCATGGAGGTACACCATAGTTCCACTCATCACTTGGGAACTCATTTGGAGAGAGAAGGTTGCAAAAACTTCTCAAAGTTGTACATAGGTGACATGTGTCAAGGTATGTTGAGTTAAATAAGGAATGTACATACTTTTTAGGAATTTGGTGCCAACTTTCAAAAGTCAAGATTAGAGGTTGCTATTTTCAATAGAAGTGTTGTATGGATGCAATTTCTAGTCCTAGTTGAGTCAAACTTGGAATATCAACACCCTGATTTTTTACAAGTTCTTTTTTGCAAGGTCATGTTGCATGCTTTTACATGTAGTGTCTTTATTGTTGCATGCTCTTGCATGGGTGTGATTTTAAGGAAAATTCTACCTTGGGAATAGTATACTCTATAAATATAGGTGTTTTGCTAGAGGATTTATGTGAGAAGTGTTATTCACAGGTGTTATGCTTCCAAAGTTCTTTTAGAGATGGAACAAGATGTAAATGTCTATTAATTTCCCTAATTATCATAACTATTTTGTTACTAAATAATAAATTGGTTTTGTGGTTTTGGAGTGTGAGTTTTTTACCCTAAAGGGTTTTCCCCACATAAATTTGGGTGTTATTTCTCTTCAATCTTAGTATTCTTTCTTGTTTCTAAGTGTTTGAGCATATGCTGTTGAAACTACTTGATCTGAAAATATCTTAAGCTTAATTGTAATCTCTTTCCTTTAAGAAATAGAACTGAGATAATAACTATGTGAGTTTCTACTTTAAGGTATAGTAGTATATGGTTTTGAGATTCCTAAATTGATTTTTTTTAGTAAAGGCACATACTGACCCTAGATGGCTTTTCTGGGATGCTCATTTTCTCCCTTCAAAATGGTATTAGAGCTCAGTTCCATATTTTCATGTGTTTCCATGTGGGGTATGTGCAAGATCATGATGGGCCAAAAAGTGGCAATATGATGGGTATGTGGCTGACGACTATTTTTTTACCCAAAAGTGATGAAATGAAAAGGATTTTTAAAGGAGATTCTCAACTTTCCGCCGATATAAATTATGCTTTATTTTGAATTTAATGAGTAATTATTATTCATTTTCTATTCAAATTACGACTAAAGTCCTGATTCATAGGCTGATTGAAAAACATCTAGATAGCTTTCAAATGGTATCACATTTTTTGAATCCAAAACATGCATCACATTCTATTCTTCACATACTATAGGATTAGAAAAAGAAAAATTGAATTTCATGAAGTTTTGACCAAGTTAAGGTGGTCAGACATATGAGTTTTTATATTTAAAAAAAAATTGTAATAAAAAATTCATAATTAATTATTTACTTAGAAAAAATTACAAAAAATTATGCATCACATTGGGGCATGAGTCCTATACTTATATCTAAAATATTATAAAAAAATATTATCATTTTATTGTGGTTAGGGTGGTCAGATGGACACCTACTTCTTATTTTTCCCCTAAAATTTAAGTACCAGTGCATTGAAATTTCAAATTTTCACCAAATAGATTTTTATTTAAAAAAAAAAACCTAGTAGTTTAGAAACTAAATTCAACTTGCTATAGATTCTATTCTTACATATTTTTGAAATAATATAGATAACTTATTCATTTTTTTATGTTAATTTTCCTAACTCTGATTTCTTTGAATTTTTTGCCACTTAAGGGCCTGTTTTTTCCATGATGATCCTACACATATGCCGATATGCATGTATGCATGTTGCATATAATTTCATGTGTGTTGCATGTAATTGTGTGGGATTGCATACATTAATTTCATGTGCACTTGCATGGTGATGCATGTGGTGTTTGGAATTTTCTATATTTATTTTGGTGATTCCTTAGCCTTGGAGGCTTGAGGGAATCTGAGCTAAAGGAATAGGTTGTTTGTTTATAATTTAGCAATTGAAAGACTTGCAATTGCTTTATTTTCTAGAAACAACATATACAAGGAAGGATGGTTAAGATAGAAAGAAGTTGAGTTGATCACATTTTAATGATATTTATTTGGATCTCCTAGTTAGACAGATGAATAACCTTGATGCATGGGGTGTGGTTACACTTTATGGTTGTGTGCAATAGATTATTCTTATTGGGTGTCTGAGATGGCCCCCTTGGTGATATGGAGATACTTGGGTGTGTTATTACTGTGGTGTGTTGTGCTTGTAATATATGCTTATTTTAGCTCCTGATATTGGAAGACACTATTTTATAATCCTTGAATACATGTAGGCTATGGAGTTGTTCATTGGATGATTTGTAAGCTTTTGGAATAGCCTATCTCTCTTGTATGCATGCACATGGTGGTGGTGGAATTGGGATAAAAATGGGCTTAAAATTCATGATAATCCATTTTTATTGGATTAAATTGATATGGTTACTTTATTCTCTTTGGATCTTCTAGATGTTAAGTGGATGTGGATTTGCATGTGATTTGCAAAATAAGGCGGTTATTTCATTCATGCACCTTTACTCTGTTTCACCCATAATTAGTAATTGATTTGATAAATATTTAGTCAAATCCCCCATGTTGAGTTCTTCCCAAGGATGTTGAGTTACTGTGTTTAATAAAATATCCCTAATGAATTTATGTTGGGGGTGGTAACGTGGTTAAATTTTACTTGTGTGCCAAGGTTATTGTACATGTTCTTTTCCTTAGTGGTTTTTGAGGTTCTTATGGGATTTTTGCACTGACATACTAGGTACTAGAGCTCTATGTTCCTTTCAAACCTAATTCCTCATCCTTATGCATTATGTCTTGCTTTTTATTTTTTACTTTTGACTTCCTAATCATGAAACTCATCTTTTCACCATTTTTTATTACTTGTAGCCCCCTTATTAGTCCTTCTAGACTTCTAAAAATTCCAAGAAACTTTAGACATGCTCTCCATGTTATAAGTTTACCTAACCTCTTGAAAACTACAATTTCTCATATTCCCTAAAATCCTAAACCTTTGAGAGAATCATATGATTTAGGACTACTTTAGTATTACAAAGTGATTGTCATGATCCAATCCTTACATTGTACTCTCTTGATAGGTTTTTGTTTTGTCAAAGGATTCAATACTAAATTTTCTACCTTTTATGATCCATGTGAATTTTTTCATAACCCTTTACACAAAAATTCCCTTACTAATCCCAAAGTTTCAATTCCCAAAAATTCCCTATGCCCTATGGCTTCCTCATTTCCTCTCCCTAATTTTCAGTTCCATTATCCTCTTCATGACCCAACCCCACTCTATTTATTCTTCTTGTAAAGTAAGAGTATGCATCTATAGGTCCCTTCCACACTTGATACATTTCTAGGAAATTTTAGAAAATATGTTGCCCTAATGTGATAAATTATTTCACCTACTTCATTGTAATGGAAAGATGTCTCAATAATAAAATTGGGAACACATGGACTCCAATTAATTTATCCAATAATTTTCTATTTATGCACAATAATTTAGCATGCCACAACTGGTTACCATTAATGAGGAGGAGGATTTATAGATCACTAGTGATCTTTTATGCATGTCATATGTGCACAACGAGGCATAATGGCATGATTCAAGGAGAAATAATGACTAAATATAATGGATTTCCTTTACAAAATGCCAATAAGGGGATTTATAAATTTCTTTAAATACCTTCACAAACTCTCACTTTGGTCATAAATTTATAGTACTTCCCTATGCACCTCATAAACACCTAGTCTCTAGATAGGAGCTTGTTGAGAACTATGTATATCATGTAATTCTACACTATCTGGATTGATAATTTTATAGTTTTTGAATCATCACAATTAATGGAATGGTCTGTGATTTCAACTCATTCTATTCTAGTTTATTTTTTGAGAAGAATATCTTTCAAGCTAGGATAATGTTCAATTTGTTAATGTTATTTCTAATGAAATGTCTCTATGAAATTTTGAAGTTTTCTAGAGGAATCTCTTAGTCATTGCCAGGGTTACTTCATTACCATATTTATTGGCATAATTTTAATATTTAAGTTGATGAATTCAATAGCATTAAAATTTATTACAAACCATTTATTGATATATATTTCATACTATACATTAATGTACATTGCTTTATAATATATTATTAATCATACTTTATTATTTATTTCACATATCTTGTGTACATGACTACATTGCTAATTTTTCTTATAGATTTAAATTTCCTTTTCCTTGATATTTTCTTACTCTATTTCCTAGTTTATAATTGGCATACCTAAGAGTTAATGACTTAATAACAAACCTTAAAATAAACAAAATATTAAGCCAATGGGTTAGGATTAGAAGTATTTTGTATGCATTCATGATTAACTATTGTATGTAGGGAAATATGCTTAGTGAGTTATATTATTCTATATCTTAGTGAATCATGTTATACATCAAAATGAAAACTTAATCGAGGCCATGAAAATAAGCTAGTATTTGATCTAGTGATGGAATTTAGATTCAAAGAATACATCTCAACACTACTATAGTTTTCCTACAATGTACTATATTTAGTGGTTCTTATATCATGTTAAATATTACCTCTATCAACACACTCCTATGTATAGGTTAGCCCAAAGTGTGCACAATACTATCCAGTCTAACTCATTGGCCTTTAACCCTTCATAATTTTATGACGGATCTTTGTTGTACCCTATTCGATGACAACCATTGGTGTTGAAGATGAAACTGTGTTGTAGGATTTTGGATGCACAATTATGGGAACTAACATTATGCTTCTCTTATAATTAATAATAATGATGTATCCTCATTTCTTCATGATAATATAAGGGATGATTTTAATGGTTTGTCTCACATGTGGGCCACATATTGATTTGACAATTTATGGAAAATAGAATGCCCCAATCTTGGGGCACAATAAATAAAGATTATTTTTGTTGACATTGTATTCTTTGCATTAATATTTGTGTCTCTAAAACACTCTATGGTGTTCTATTTTTCATCAAATACACGGAAAAATTTCATTGAATGAAAGTTGAACTATTTTAATGATATTTTCCATTATCAAATGAATTCATCATAAGAAAATTCCAAAATGCTGCCATATATTCATTTGATTAATATTCACAACATGTATATATTGTCATATATTTATTATAATATTGATTTTATAGTTTGTATAAAGCTAATTTTATTAAAATAATTACATTTACTTCTTTTTTTATTGGAAAATATAAAATAATGAATATTTTAGAATAATATTATTTCTCTTTGTATCAATTCCCTTCTTTCAAATATAATAATAGTTTAGTTATATACGAAGAGAGATGTGTTAGATGAAGAAATATTTGTTGAAATTATAATTATTCTAGTTTTAAAAAAATAATAAGTAATAATAAATTATTCTCTAGATATGACTATTAATGATGTTTTTTTAAGAAAGTATTAAAGTACATTATTTTTAGCTCAATTGATGGATACATATGCAATAATATGAAATAAATGTATAACAATCACACTCAAGCACAAAAGAATTCAATGGACACAAATCTCCAACAATTTGAAGGCTATAAAGCTTGATATGTTATTTGAAACAGTGCAAATCTATGTAACAGTTTAACCATAGTAGAAACCACCCACTAACATTCTTGCTAACAATGTAATAGAATATATAACTTATTATGCCAACATTCCCCATTATTACATTGTTCCTACAAAAGTATCCCCTAAAAGCTCTTATTCACTTTTCCAAGGGACCCCCCTTAAGACTTACATAACAAAACTTGTTGATTTAAAAATATATACAGATCTTTGTAAAGATCTTCCTTGAAGAAACAAATCTAGAATCAAGTGGAGCTCCATCAAGCTATCTCTTAACCCTCGTAAAGGTGTATCCCCTCACTGAATTCCTAAGTTCTTCCTGCTATGAACTCTCAAATCACATATTCTTGAATTATTCGACAACAATCCATATTGAGCTCTCCAAACACATGGCTCCATCAAGTTGTTAGATGACCCTCAGAAGGGTATAATTTAGATCACAGCCTCGAGTGCTCGCTGGACACCCATCAATTATTGAGCTCTACACAAAACCCCTTACCTATGTCAAATAAAAAAAACTTCACAATATATGTATTCTTCAAATCTGAGTAATAACAAGGAAAAGAAAAAACTAAAGCCAAAAAGTGTTTCTCATGCAAAGCATCATCTCAAAGCAAGAAGCTAACTTGAGATGATGGAAATTCCTCCATCCTTCGGTGCCACTAGCCTCCAATATAACCCTATTACATTTCATCCATTTGATGTCTTAAATGAGTCTTTGGAGGCCTCATTAGGTGTAGGGAAGATAGCCTCAAAATTCCAAACATAACTCTTTGAAGATCCACAAGCACTGATAGTAAGAAGATAAATTACTCGATTAACACATTTTAGGAATAATATGTCAACTTCTTGACATCTTACAATACTCATAAAACTAATTTGAGTTGCATCCTCTCTTGAAAAACAACTTAACAAAAATAAGTATTCTTGCTGAAATCAGTATACTTCCTCTTCCACTTTCACACCTTTCTGCTCCTTGGTGTGTGGCATTAGACAATAAAAATTACAGAGGAGATATAGAAGAGCAACATAGAATTAAAACTTACGCCTTCTTGACTGACTACTGAAGATGAAAAACTCTTTACATGGAACAAATGAACGGCCTTCCTACAAACATAGGCCATGCTCACCGCACCATGTTCTTTCTTCGGCTTGATGGGACTCATTAAGATGCCTTAATATTCCGTGTATTGCAATTTAGTTGTATTTGCCCCTCACATCTTTTGGATTTGGTGGCAACCACGTTTTCACTCCTAAAACCTCACTATCGAGCACACAATCGTCGAGTACACAACCGTTCAGCCGCTCTGACCTCTTCTTGGGACCGTCAGCAGACCCTGGACTCCTCTTCGGCGCCTTCCAGGAATCCTTCAATTGGCTCAGACTTCCTTCAAAAACATTTCGCAAGCATGACAAAAAGGATTTTGATTTGAATAAAACAACTACTCACGTGACAGCGTACTAGCATAAATCGGTACCCTTGGTATTTGCTCTGATACCAAATGAAGGCTATAAAGCTTGATATGTTACTTGAAACAGTGCAAATGATTTATACAACCAACTGAACGAGCAGTTGATGTAACGATTTAACCGTACTAGAATATGCCCGCCAGCATGCCTGCTAACAATGTAATAGAATACATAATTAATTATGCTAACACAATTTAAGATTTTTTATAAAATTTTCAGACCCCAATTGTCAATAATATTTTATAGTAGTCTCTCCACCAAGGACACAATCAACATCTGATAGTCATGGTTTTTTAAGGTTTAGAGAGGATTGAGTAGAAGATACTTTAATGAAAACTAGTAGATTTTATACCTCCATCTAAACTTAATGAAGACCAATATAAGGTTATTTAATCTATACAATTAGAGAATAATTAGAAGCAAGATATTGTATTAGTACAATTTGAGGCATAGATTGAAGAAGAAATTCATTGTCTTATTTTGTTTCTAAATTCTTGTTAAGAGACTGATTCTATTCTAGGGCTCATATATATAAATATTGATACAAAAATAATAATCACAACACCTCTTCAAAGACTTGAAAGAGTAAACCCCACTATATTTTATGACTAAAAATTTATAAAGTGTGTAATTATGTGTGAATATGGATAAATTTATGTGAGTTTATTGTTTTAATTGATTATTTGAATTCTTTAATTTTATTATCCCTAAATTTGTGTGGTTTTGTGAGGCTGATGGATTATGAAACTATGTTATTAAAAGTCATGCCTAGTGTCATTATCTCTATCACAGAGTGAGCAAGATGTTCCATTTATTTGATGCCTCTCTTCATCCTTCTTATGATGTGATTCTTAGAATCCACTTGTTCATCCACATCATAATATATATGTAAACTTATTAATATTTCTCTTTATTTTTGCTAATTAGAGAATATATTTAAATGTTCAAAATCTGATGATAAGTTCTATATTTTTTGTTAGTTAAGATAGTTTTGATATATGACTAGGGTTAAAGTGTAGGACTACAACATAATTCAAGGATTATCATTTATGTCTTCTAGTTTACTCAAGGTACACTAAATTAGTTCAAGTGCATTGGTGTCCAAAAAGTGCATTATAGTCTAGAACCATAGATATTGCACACTTCCTAAAATATTTTGAAAAAATTTCACGAAGGATCTATATTCCTAATGATTAGATTTGAATTTGTGGAATTTTATTTGGGATAATTCTAAATACTTTGTGGTAATTTTTATCATGAGAAGTAAGGATTAAATTTACCATTGAGAATCATTGAGTGAAATACTTTCTACCTATAGTGGTTTTTACTATTGTGGAGTCCTAACTACAAGACTTCGATATTCCCTTGTGTGCCCTTATATTTGTACCTAGCATTCCACATCAAAACCATGCCACACAACTATAAGATCCTTTTATTTTCTTTGTTGTTGAAGAATAATTTGACTATCCCTTGATACCAAGTTTGTTTCAAATAAATTAAATCCAACTCAACTAAATAGTTGATCATTTGAGTTACTAAGGCATCTCTGATTTCACCACTTTGTTATGGAATTTTATGTATTTGCATTCTAGTGTATGAGTAGTATTAAATTCATTGCATATAAAAATTATTGAAATACATTTTTGCTATATTTCATCAACTCAAACTTCTTCATGAGAATGACTTTAACCAAGTTTATAAACTAGATAGTGACTGCAATAATTTTTTTTTTTTTAAATACTATTTTTAAAAATACTATAGTTCTAACTATTATTATAAAATATGTATGGATTATTGTAACTTTGCTCTAGTTATATTTGTTCAAACACCTATTAAAATATATCAATTTTAAAATTTAAATTTTATATTAAATGTAAAAAATTGAAATGAATAATGCATGAATAAAAATAATTAAATATATTTTTAAAATGTCACAATTTTATTACAAATCCTAGGATAATTAAATATGAAAGCATAAAGTTTTTCTTACATATCAATACAATAACAATCATTAGAAATAAATTAAAATATAAATACCTTGCTCAGTCTAAATTAAGTAAACCAGGGAGCACATGGTACGATCCACTGATACCATGGACGCGATGATATAAATAAATTGAATATCATGCCTTCGTTTTTATTTTTTGAAGGTTTATCCTGCTTAGAGACGATGCTGAACTGTATTTCATGATCAGGTGAACCATATCCAGCTGGAAGTTTAAAGAAAAACTCAGGTAAGTGAAGAAAAGAATTGTTCACGTAAAACAAAGGAGAAGAAGGTATAACTGGACTATATTTTTGCAAACTGTAAACTGGATTATGTAAACTGGGTCAACTTCTTCCACGTATACAAAGAAGGACAAATTCAAATTGTAGTAGGTAGAGATTATAGCTTATCCCTGAAACACAGATAAAAGTTGCAGTTTTCTATTAAAACCGGAGGCTCGGGCTTGTTCATTTGTCTATAAATACAATTTAGAATCCTCCATAGATTTCATTCCACTTTCTGGTAGTCCAATAATACTAGAAAGGTTTTATTACACTTGAATTTAGTGTCTTATCCCTCTGTGTACAAATGGCTTATCCTCGCCCAGTCATATTATTTGCCTTGCTAATAGTGCTAGAAATGCTGGTCACCACTGGTCACTCCACTTCCCAGTTCACAGATTCACGGGCAGCTTATTACGGAACTCCAGATGGCTTAGGAACTTCCAGTAATACATTCTAACATTATATGTTCTCTTTATGATTTAGTTTTAACTCTCTTATTAAATGAATGAGATATAAGAAAGCTTAATATGAATATGTAGGTGGCGCCTGTGGATATGGTGACTATGGGAGAGACATCATGGGTGGAGATGTTGCTGCAGCAAGTCAGTTTTTATATAGAAATGGGGCTGGATGTGGCGCTTGCTATCAGGTGACTAATGCACTTATACCATATTATTAGTATATTTTGAAGTAAGCATCCCGTTAAAATACAATACATCGGAATGCTGAGTGGTGTTGCTTGTTAAATAGGTGAGATGCAAAAATAAGTACCTCTGCACAGACAGTGGAGTAACACTAGTAGTCACAGATCATGGAGAAGGTGATCGAACTGATTTCATTATGAGTCCTCATGCTTTCGAAACTATGGCCAGGCAGGGGAAAGATAAGGAACTTAAAGCTTTGGGTGTTGTTGACATTCAGTACACACGGTAAGACTAGAGCTTTTAACACTACATCGTTTGTTATATTCTTAAATATAACTATTACAATCTGATGCTGATGCTGACTGCAATATGTCAGAGTTGCTTGCAACTATCCAGGCCACAACATCTGGTTCAAGATTAACAATAGCAGTAATAACCCCTATTATCTATCTTTGGTGTTGTTTTACCAAGGAGGTGAAAGAGATGTAGTGGCTGTTGACATTTCTCAGGTATACAGAACAGAATCATAAATTACAGTGCAAATTCATCCCTGTATTATTATTTAGCTTTCTAATGCTGAGGGTGTAATGGCAGGAGAAAACTTCTGATTGGAAAGCAATGCGGAGAAGTTATGGGGGTGTGTGGGACATAGCAATGCCACCTGCCAAGGGCAATCTGGCTCTTCGATTTCAACTGTCAGGGGGACAATGGATTTATGCTCCAAATCTTATACCCTCTAATTGGAAAGCTGGAGCTCTCTATGACGCTGGCGTTCAGCTCAAATACTGATCATTATAATAATTAAATAACTTGGTGGCATTTAATTTAAATAAATCCAAGCAAGGAGATCCAATGTATTTCTTTCTCCTTGGACTTGCCTCCAAAATTTGTGTATTACCTGTCCCAAATAAGTATTCAAGTACAGCAATAATGTATTAAATACTGAGTGGTTAATGTGTGCAATAAATACAATATAAAATATGATCGTACGGTGCTCTTTTCTTTTGCATCATTTGTGTTTTTAAATTTTTATTTTTATTTTGTTGTCTTCATTAATTGAGTTAAATTCTGTCTATGAATGTTTCACTTTATACAATTAATTATAAAAATGTGATCATTTATTTTTATTTTTAGAATCTTATTATTTAGATTGGAAAAAATGAAATTAAGTATTTTATGGGTGGAGGAACCTTTCCACTTAAAAAAAGATATGGAAAATAAGTTTATGTGTTTGTAGAAATCAGAATCTAATCATTCTTAACTCTTTCTTGGAAAAATACTAGACAATATTTTTGTTCTAGAACCCCAAATACTCTAGAGATCAATCTTGATAGTTTATAGAACATATTGTTATCTCCTAGTTAAAATAGACATTATCTCCTATTAGAAATATCTAACCAAAATAGTAAAATATTTTATATAAGATCGTTGTGACATCATTATAAAATAAAATTAGACCTAATAGAATGATAAATTTGACAAAATTGTTGTACTTTATTTAACAAATAATAATTATATTATATAATTTCAAAGAAGCACAACAAATTATTATAAATATAGAACTAAATATGATAGTCTTAATTTAAAATGTATTTTGGCAACCTTAAGATATCACTAACATTTATTATAATAGTTGAATGATTTCTTCATTGGAAAAATTAATAGTGTTAGTAGCAATGATTACTTCTTTATCAATATTAGTTACTATAATTATAATTATTTCTACAGCCCTTTTTCCACAATCCCAGGCATCATTTCCTTTCTCTTCATAGTGAAGGCAATGCATTGTCCTTTTTACAGGACTAGAACTTGATCCACTGGGATTTTTTCTCTTGGAATATAGTACAAGAAAATTCTATATTGGATTTTTCCCACTATTCTTTAAACATCTTTCTTCTTCAAGGTGTCATAGGCATGCTTCCTAGAATTTGTGTTGGTACATGTTAACCAACATAGATACCATGTTGCCAAACATTAGTGTCATACTTTTTAGTAATACAACTTTTGGATTATCTTTATGTATAGGTGCTCAAATTCTTGTAGTTTGATTTATAAAAGAATTTTGTTTTCAAACATGACCTATAATTCTCTCACCTTATAAGAATTTTAAATCAAATAGTTTTTGGTTGACTAGAACTTTTGCATTATGTGTCATTATAGAAAACAATTTTTGAGAGCCCTCCATTACTTTGTTAATGTCTTAGGCAAGTTCAATATTCCACAAATATTTTCAGTTAGATGACATCATATCTTGATCTACTATATGTATAAATTTTATCCTAATTAGTTTTTAGAACTTGAGCTAAAGACACTCTCTAAAAAATAAAGAAATTTAAAATTCAAGAGAAATAAATAATTATTATAGCTATAAAATTTTGACCAGAGAATGCAGCTATATCCTCAAACTATTGTGTGAAATAATTTATTAATTTTTCATGCGAACTAAAAAAAACTATGGTTATGCTCCTATAAAAAGGTACCTAATAGAATCTTGTGACATCTAACCTATTTCCAATAGGTGCTCAAAGTTGTTAAAGCCCTTATAAGATGGAAAAAATTATTTGAAATAATAAAAAAATTATAATCAAAGCAATATATTTATTAGATATATATTTTATATTTTAT
Organism: Sequoia sempervirens; assembly: GCA_007258455.2. Taxonomy (NCBI): domain Eukaryota; kingdom Viridiplantae; phylum Streptophyta; class Pinopsida; order Cupressales; family Cupressaceae; genus Sequoia; species Sequoia sempervirens. The sequence continues at coordinate 459,535,730 of VDFB02105785.1, forward strand.
TTAACAAGAGTATTATATTATATATTTTCAAATAATCACAATGAGCTACATATCTAGAACACCTCTAGTTCTTACACTATTAGTGGTATAGATAAATATTATATTAATACAAATAATTATTAATTTAATTATTTATTTATTCTTCTAATATTTAAAGAATTATGGGTTAAGGAAAGAAATACTACAATGAATAATCATGCCAATACATCTCAATGAATTATGGGTTGTTTTCAAATCAAATTTATGAAAAAATATTAATCATATACATTAGTTTATAAAATTGAGCCTTCAAAATAAATGTTTAAAATGGTTTTTCATGGAACCGCTCAAAAAAAATTTCTTAGTTCCATTTTAAAATATTACAATATTTAGATTAGATCTTTGTTGTGGGCTTAGGGCTAAGTTCCTCATTATTTTTTTAGGGTTTGTGTCATCAAAACGCTTCCAAATTAAACTTTGAGTCTAAATATCCTGACTAGCATTCTATTTTCTTGTTGAACTTCTGATATAGATTTCTAGTTGTTTAAGCTGTGACTCATGCTATTAGGTTCATTCTTTTACCAGCCCCTAAATCCTAATGATACTAGTCAATGCTCGTACTCATTTTAAAATGTAATCCTTTGTGAAAAAATTTCCTAAGTCTATGATCAGATTTTAATACTCATCGAGGGTCTTAATCCATGTCTTCATGTCCTTGACCATTGTCTGCCAAGTAAGTGGCCCCCTTTTTAAAACTAACATCTGTCTCAAGTGCAAAAATTAAGTTATACGCCAACCATTCAATCATTGTGAACCAATATTGATACTACCCCATGCACCTGATCCATTTAACTCTTCATTATAGTCAAGCAGGATGGCAGGTAGTTACCATGTGTCATATCTTGTTGTGGGCCTGTTTATTCCAAAGGGTCAACAGACCAAGATTAAAAAAATATCAATGATCGATATCACAACACTTGTCTTCATCTCAGTCGTTCCCCATATGCCCATCTATTCTATGAATTGTGGTGAAGTAATCACATGGGCTATCAGGAAATTGACACTTGTTTCTTCATGGAGGGACCTATCAAGCTTTGGAGACGGTGCATGCTTTATGAGGATAGAGATCAATGTTGTATGGTGGGTGACATGGGTCAATCCTAACTGCTCCCCACCATCCCATGAGGGGCCTACTTGTACCTTGTGTTTCTCAATCTAAGCAAGTGGGAAACTACCATGTGGAATATTTTAAGGGCTCCAATGGACTTTAGTGGAGATAAAGTACTACTAAAATTTGGTTGAGATGACACTAAGATTAATATGGTGCCATATTAGAACTAGTTTCTTTTGGCACACATTCAAGATTTTGGAAATGCTTTTTGATTGAGTTTGTTAGTTCTCTCAGATGCTAGTACATGTGGGAAGGTGAAATTGAAGTAAGGTAGAGTACGGGCCGATATTATAAGATTAAATCAAGATCACTCCTTGCTATCTTGTTGTGATGAATTACAAGTAAATTAATTCCCATAGTTGAGAGGGTAAATATGACATGACACGTTTTATTAAATGCTAAGTATTTGGTTAAACATCCAAACATAGTGGGTGTATATCCACTTGAACTTTTCTAATTAGGAAAAGACATCAATCACATGCAATTAAGCTTTGTCATAATTAATTACTCTGATGGTAACTATCTGTTGATTTATCTCAATGTGTGATCAATGGTTGAGGTTAAATCCACTAGCCTATTGTCAGCTCACTCGCACAACCTTTTCTTGAGTATTAATGGTTGGAACACTTGCATGGATCAATATAATGAGGAATTATGACCATTATTTTCTTCATAGTTTACAATAAAAAGTTAAAAATTAAGTTGAGTTTGTGAATAGGTTCACAAGGAATTTCTTTGTTAGAATGTTGGAGAGGTATTGTGATAAACCTTTCCCTAGGTAAGTCAGTCTCATACTTTCTTTGTTCAATTATAGTTATAATAGTTTATGGGTTTTAGAATCCTAGGGTGTTGAGGGATTTTATTTTGCAATTTCTTTATAAGTTCATAGGAATTGTTGAGGTTTTAAGAGTAAACCTGGGAGGGTCTTTTTGCAAATCTTGAGTCTCCTTGTTCTCGTCCTAGTCATTATGAAAATGGGTAATCCAAATGAGTCTTTCAAACCAGTTCAAAGGTCTAGGAGATTGAGTTTGTTTGAGTCTAAAGGAAATGCTCTTGAAAATGAAGTTGAGACACCTAGAGCTCCTAAAACATCAAAGGAGAAGAAAGAACACAAGTCTAAGAAGACTATTGTTAGTAGCAAATAATTTGAGAGGGAGGACCATTTCAGAAGAATTGGTTAAGTTTAAAAGGAAGGAATCGGTTAAGCCTGTGAAGACAGAAAAGAAAAGAAATAAGTATCATAAGGCCTACCTAGGGATACAGTTCTCCTATTGAGGTTCCTAATAGCCCTTTTGATGGTGGAGGTGAAACCGATCAGAAGTATGCCCACTGTCTCCTTTCCCTAGTTCCTTTTAAGGATTTGGTGAGCATACTCTAATGCTAATGAATCAAAGTAGCATCCCCACCCTATTTTTTATTTTTATTACATCATATCCATTGGATAAAGATTGTCCCATTCAACATATCTATGGTTTTGTTTTTTTAGTGTTAATGTAGAAATATTTTGGGCTGGTGTGTTGGACAAGTGTCAGACTCCTTAATTTTGATGACAGGTATGCTTTTTTTTGGTAGTATATAATTTTTTTCTCTAGCTTTGAATGGAGAATCTTCTTTGGTCAATAAGGACAAGGTGTTTTGATATTGATACAACAAGGGAGTAAAATTTTTGGAAGACTATCTAGTCTACTTCAACTAAATCATGCTCAAGTTTTTGTCTTTTTCTCTCCCCTGCTCTAAAATGATTACAATTAGCTAACTGGGGAATATCCCAAACTCTAGTGAAATTAGCTATTAAATGAAATGAAATGTAACTATAATTCAATTGAATGCTTGTTGCTCTCTTGTTCTATAAAAGGGATTTGAAGGTTGATTACTAGGGTTCAAATTTTGAGCCTTAGAATGGTCTAGGTGAAAAGTTAAGTTTAGAGAGGAGCATGTTGTATAATAATGACGAATATAATAGTGAGGAGTCTATGGTATAACTCTTGTATGTAATGATTTTAAAATAGTTTTATGATAGCAATAGTTATGGAAGAAAATTTTAGTTCTAAAGTGTATACTATCCTCTATAATTCTCCAACAAATTATGAACGAAATGGTTAATGGTATTTTCATTTATATTCAATTTTTTTAATTGAATGAGTGGTTTTATTTTTTCTTTGAATTTTCTCCAATTCAAAAAATTTATTAAATGCTAAAATAAGGTTACAGATTTATAAGGAAAGAGCATGGGATTTGTTAAGAAGTTATGTTTCAGACATAGTGAGTTTGATGTACTACAAAGTAGTATAACAATATCGCACCAATTTATGAGTTAAATTCTACATTCTTAGGATTTCAAAGCTTATTCCAAGAACATATATGTTTCCAAGTGCACCTCTGATTTCCTAGTTTTCAATCCTATTTTGCATTCATTTCTAGGTCATTTTGTTGAAGGTTTGCACATCATTAGGTTTTTTCATTAGGTCTTACATGTTACTTATCCTTCCAAGACCTAGCTTGGTGGTGAACCCTCTTTTAGTCTTTAATCACACCCTAGGACAACCTTTAGTAGATTTCTTTCCTTCATTACATCTTTGGATTGAGATCTCCAGGGTTTCCCTAAGTGAAACTAAGTGAAATAGGTCTAGGTCCTAACCCTAGTGTTCCATGTCCCAAAAGATTTGGAACTCCTATTTCAAAGGTTTTAGATAGTATATTAACATTTTATCTTTGTCATATAGGAAAATTTATGCTCTTGTAAAGTCTTAATGGTGACTTATTCATAAAAGTGGTTTTTTCTACTTGTAGTCAAATTGTTGATGCAATAGAATTAAGTTTCTTATGTGTTGTGCTTTTCCATAACAAGTTCTATATGAGATTGTATAATGAGATGTAGACATAGAAAAAGTAACCCTTCTATTTTTTCTTGTTTTGTCCCTCGTCATGCTTAATTGGCTTGATTTTTCCTTGATTTAATGTTGTAATGTGGCCCACACATTCACATTAGGTCTTGAATCTTTATGAATCATCAAGAATTTATGAGTCTTGTAAAAATGTTGTGAGGTGTTGTAACACATGTTCACACTTTTCTAAACTCTTCTTATTATAATTCACTTACATACCATTTTTTTATCACTTACCAAGTCTTATTTTAAAGTGTTGTAAATTCTTGTAACAAACTTTCATGCTTTTCTAGACTTGTCATCAACACATACACCTTTCTTATACTTTATTTTCCCCCTTTATGCACTTCCAATCCTTAATTAAGTGTGTTTGCAAATATAAACTCAACAAACATCATTTAAGAAAAATTAATTCCCAACACCCACTCAAATTCCTTGAGTTGGACCCATTCTCCATTAGGGGTGAATGAGTCCCTCTTGGCACAAAAATAAAAATAAGTTCAAATTACTGGCAAGTTTTTATTTCTTAAGACCTAAGGTCGGCCTGTGATGCATTTTTGGGAAATTAAGGCATACTTGTGTATAAATATATGATTTTATATTCATTTTAACCCCCATTCACCCATTCATTCCATTCATCAACATAATTCATTCATTCATCATAGTATTCAAGCATTCCAACATCTTCATCATTCAATCAAGCATTCAAGCATCTTGGAGCAACATATCTTTAGACTTCAACATCAAGGGTTTAGTGAGTTTGTGACACTGAATTTTTTTTGTGCATCATTATCTCTTTATTTCATTTCATTATCAAGGGTTTGATTACCAAACTAGGGTTTGACCAAGGAAAATCCCTATACTCTAACCCTTAACAGTTTTTCCCTCTTTGCATGTGTGTTTTTCAAGTCTTGTATGCAGATTTGTCAAAGAGATACATCTTAAAAGTGTCATAAAATTTTCAAATATCATTCAATGTCAAAAAAAACTTTTTGAAGTTTTAGGAACACTTTTTTATCAAAATTTCTCGACTTACATCTGACAAGCTGTCAGGCAGAAAAGTGCAGATTAGGACAAACAGAGTTGACTCTTGACATTTAATATTTTTTTACATGAGATAAAGTAAAATTATTGGTTCTTATTCATTACATGAATATGAAAATTCCATGTAAGTTATACTGAATTACCAAGAAAATTGAATAGCCAATTAGAATAAAAGAGTAGAAGGAAAAGAAATGGGATGTACATTAGACCTTTAAACATGACAAACATAAAATAAGCCTAAATATCAATAAATAAACAACCAAGTTTGTTTCAAATAAATTATATACAACTCAAATAAACATTTGACACTTTGAGTGAATATGTCATCTCAAATTTCACAAATTTGTTATAGAATTTCATATAATGTCATTCTAGCATATGAGTAGTATTAAACTCATCACATATAAAAAAATATTGAAAGGAATTCCTACTATATTTTTCATAAGAGTAATTCTATCAAGCCAAACAAAAAACTTCAAATTTTCATCCCATCTTCTTTTATAATTCTATAAATGGAAACTAGATTTCCCCCCTAAATGAAGTGTCCTCAAAACCACTTAAAGAAGTATGAAGCCAAAAGAATGTCCACATGTCTCCCTCTAGGAAGAAGAAAATCCAATGGTAGATTTTGAAGAAATTCCATCTCCATGAAGGAATGAGAGGGAAGAAGCCTCATATATGAAATATCTTAGAAGGAATCAAGTTTCTTCAAGGTAGTCTCACAAAGATCAAGATCCTCAATCAAGGTTGAAACAACGGAATATGGAGACTCAAGAAAATATGCCAAAGTATAATCTACATAGAGGAGAGATATCCCCTCAAGATTTTTCTCCAAACCTGTAGAAGTAGCCAAGTCTACAATACCTAAAACAAAGCAATCTTGTGACCCCAAGTCTGGAAAATTGAATATGTCATGTTGAATAGGAATGATGGAAGCCTCAATCAATAAATCTACACATTAAATCATTGAACTTGGTGAAGTTACATCAACTATCCCTGATGGAGAAGAAGCATCTGAAGAACCCTTTCCATCCTCATATGAAGATTCAAAGCATTCTAAATCAGTAAGCTATTGCATAGCTTTATCATCATAGGGTATCCTATTTGAAGAATAAAGAGGCACATGAAATTTTGAATCATGATCATTGGGGAATGGTGGAGTATTAGGCTCTCCATATATTTAAAAAATATTAGTCTAAAGAATATGGGTATGTGTAGGATCATGATGAGCCAAAAAGTGGCAATATTATGGGTATTTTTATGGTATGTGGCTGATGACCTTTTTTTACCCAAAATTGATGAAATAAAAATTATTTTTAGAGGAGATTCTCAAATTTCCACCAATATAAATTATGCTTTAATTTGAATTTAATAAATAATTATTATTTATTTTCTATTAGAATTACGACTAAAGTCTTGATCGATAGGCTGATTGAAGAACATCAATAACTTTCAAACGGTATCACATTTTTTGAGTCTAAAACATTAATCACATTCTATACTTCACCTACTATAGGATTAAAAAAAAAAAGATCATGAAGTTTTGACCAAGTTAAGGTGGTCAAACATACGAGTTTTTTATATTTTTGAAAAGTTGTAATAAAAAATTCATAATTAATTATTTACTTGGAAAAAAATTATAAAAAAATATGCATTACATCCGGACATGAGTCCTCTACTTATATATAAAATCTTATAAAAAAATTTATCATTTTATTATGGTTAGGGTGGTCATACATACACCTGCTTCTCATTTCTTCCTTGAAATTTAAGTACTACTGCATTGAAATTTCAAATTTCACCAAATAGATTTTATTTATTTTTAAATAAACCTAGTAATTTATAAGTTACATTCAATTTTCTATAGATTCTATTCTTACATATTTTTTAAATAATATAGATAACTTATTCAAATTTTTACATCAAGTTGCCTAACACTGATTTTTCTAAATTTTTTGCTACTTAAGTGCCTATTTTTTCTATGATGGTCCTGCACATACCCATATGAAGACAATAACAATGATCAATAGGTTTCAAAATATCATCATAAACATGCATTGCAATAACCTCCAAGACATCATACCTTCTGCAACTCCAAGAAAATTCAAACAATTCAAGTTGACACTAGATTTGGAGATAAATATTATTAATTTCACACCACAATGAAATTGGAAAAGGGGGTCCTTATTAAGGGAGGACCCATTCACCACCTAGGGTGAATTGGTCCTAGCACTATTTTCTAGGACCATTCCTTTAGGGCATGAAAGAACACCAAAATCCCATGTAGAATCTACTGATAAAGGGGGGTCTATAGAGGGAGGACCCATTTGCCACCTAGGGAAGATGGTTCCTTGCTCTAATTTCTAGGACTTATTTTTCCCCAATTAAGTGTTACACAATTTGAATTGTATGTGTCAAGATAGATCTTCAAAAGGTGTCATAAATAAGGCTTAAATTTGAATTAAAGGGGACAATTAACTCAAATTAACCACAATTAATTAAGAGGACCCTAGAAAAGTTTGAAAGTGAGTTACAAAACTTTACAACACCATAAATAGGGTACACATTAGGTATATTTCATTAAAAGGGGCCCATTAGGCTTAATTAATTGAATAAACCTTAGAAAAGTGTGAAAATTTGTTAAAACACTTTACAAAAATTTTGCAAAGGAAAAATTAAAGTATGTTTTTAAAAAATAAGGGCCCTAGAATGATTTTAATGTGTACAAAATATGCAACACTATTCCAAGACACCATTAACTTAACTTAATGTCAATTATTCGCAAACCCAAGGGAAAAATGATTCTTTTTCCATTACTACATTTTTCCACCACTTTAGTGAGAGGATGACCCCATGTCAAAGTCACACTAAAGTAGACATTTGAGACACTTAAGTATGCAGAAATAACAAAGATACATAACCATACCCTATCAAAGTCTAATACAGAAAAATAAAAGGATCAAACACAGCTATCCCAAAGTAATGTGGAATGTGGTTGTTTGTCCATAGCACATGTTGCTCACTCGAGGGTGGTGGAACCTCAATTTTCTCACTAGGTGACTTTTCCCAATGAAGTTCAAAATGAGAGAATCATATTGTACTTTCATACCATATCGAAGTTGTCCTCCTAAAAACTTTGATAAGGCATTACAATGTAATGCTTTTTGTAAATTCTTTTGTAATGTCATGTAGAATTTTGTTCAAGGGGATTTGTATTTTCTTATGTAAGGTCTTCTTATTAGGGAGAATTGTGCATAATGTCTCCAAGATAGGATAATTCAAGGTGTTAGATTGTCACTCATGGGATGCCTCATTTGTATCATGCCATGATAGTATATTGTACATTGTTGGACAACATCAAACCCAGTGACACCACAAAGAAGTGGACACATCACAAGAAAAAAGAAAAATCATGCCATAATATCTTGTCAAAATATGTCATCGATGTATGCCCCCACATTAAATTGGTTGCTACAACAGCACTATGAGTAATTTCTTTAAATTATCCAAGTTTTTTACCTAAGGCACAAGAGCTTTCCTTGAAAACCCTATGCCAAGTCATTTGTTTTGGAAGCAAGTTGCATCATGAAAGAGGAAGGAAGAGTCTCCCCGACAAATACATGAGGGATCTATATATTTGGGGTCGATGTGTTTGTGCTACAATGTTTTCATAGAGTGTGGAACTATCATCATTCCCAAAATACTCACAAAATTGGAAGAATGGCAAAAAAAGAGTGAAAACAAAGAAAAATACTTTTGGTTTAACATGGAAGAGACCTAAATGTCTCAATGCCTTATGTCATCCCCAAAAGGAAAAAACAACACAACTAAAATGATTATGATATATAGAAGAATGAAAGGTACATATAGAGGAATGCACAAAGAAAGAGGTACATCAAATGAAACAACAAATGGGATCACATTACACACATGTAATCAAATAAAGAAAACATGAAAATGCAATTGACTAGTAAGACACATGTGAGTCGACCTAAAGAAAGTGGTTCGCATTTGTTCCATAGAAAATTGGACCCCCTTGAGAAAATAGACAATTTCATACATAATTTGACTAAATTTTGAGTCCCTTTACATCATTTACCATTCAAAACAACATTTATGGGCCCCTTAGACTCATTAATTTTGATCTAGAGGACTGTTTTAGCTAAGAAATGACATAAAACTTGACAAACAACATTTAATTAGATCACATCCAAAAAAACCACCTTCAAATAGTAGTAGTGGGACCAATTTTCCACCTTGGGTGAATGAGTACCCTTTGGTGGGACCCATTCACCTAGGGTGGTGAATGAGTCCCCTGTGAGGGAAAATTGAAATTTAAGTGGGAATTTAATCAATTTAACATTAATTTCTGGTGAATGTTAGCCTCTTAGGTATAAATAATAGGAAAATAAGGTGTTCTTTCTTGTAAATACTCATTTTAAGTCATTTCACACATCTTTTTATCATCTCATCTTATCTTTTATCATTTCTCAAGAGTAATTCACAAATTTAACTCTTCTACAACAAGTTTCATTAGCATAAAGTTGAAGTTTTACGACAGCAAACTAGGGTTTTTGTAGGTCTTGAAGCTCACTTCTCATGTCAAGTTTCAACATTGCAAAGGATTGATGATGGATGCATATGGTGAATCATGAAGAAATCTAGGGTGAAGAGCTACAACTAGCCACCAAATCACACCTAAGGACTTGGTTTCCTATTGATTATATATTCATTTTTTTTTCTATCTTTAGATTAAGGTTTGCATCTTGTTTGTTTATCATTTGCATGTAATTTTATTCCTATTTTTCATATGTTGTAAGGATTTTAGGGTTGATATCTTGCATCATATAGATCATTCTTTCATGTCTTGTTCTAGATCAATAGAATAGGGTTTTTTGTTATTATTTAGACTTTCCTAGTCTTTAACACATCTAAGGCTAGGATTTAAGAATATTTTTCTCCATTAAAGGTTTAATTACCTAACCAGGGGTTTGACCAAGTAAAAACCTCCATTAGACAAACAATTTTGAGCTATTTTGTAGGAATTTTTTGAGATCCAAAGTCGAGTTTCCCTTAGAAATTATTGTACAGGTGTCAAGGTGTAGGACTGAAGTTTGAAATTGTAGAAATTTGAAAGTTGATTGATTCACCATGCATGGAAAATGAGTCCCTCATATGGTGTAAATTTGAGTCAGATGTAGTTCTAGGTCCCTGTCTATCAGAAAATAGAGTATGTGAAAAAAGTCCTAATCTGGGACTAATTCGCGAGGTGGTGAATGAATTCCAAGTAGCCTAGATTCAAGTTTCATTAGTTTTCCAAATATTTTTCCAGTCGTCTATAGTTTTCTAGGTGCACATATTCTGAGAAACAACCCTTTGCTTAGGTTAGTTTGCATTTTTGTTCATTCTTTCAAGCTTTTTGCAAACAACACTGTGTTTTCAAACATAGCTTAAATCTAACTTTTTCATTCATATTTAATCATTTAGATCATTCATTTAAATTTATTTTACTTCATTTAGATTAGAAAACATTGCACATAATATAATTTGAATGAACTAGCTTGCATTTTTGGCCCCACCTCTCTCCTTTTAGGGGAAAAATCCTAGAAGCATTAGAGAAGTCCTAGAGAGCCAAAAATCTACAATTCATTTTGGTGAACCCAACTTTTGAGCATAACATTATTTTCATTTCCATTTCTATTTGCATATTAGGTCTTCATTATTTCATCATTTTGCACTATTTTGCATCTTTAGGTTTCGTAAATATTGCATTAGTAAAAGCATTCTTTAGTTTTCATCATTGCATTTCATTCAATTGTTCTAAATCTCTATAATTTCATTTTGTATTTTCATTGTATAGAATTAAAATTTTACATTAAAACACACAAAAAATTAGAAAAATATCAAAAAAAATCATATTGTGGGACTCATTCGCCACTTAGGGCGAATCATTCCCTTTATAGTTTTGCATCAATACATTTAGATTTCAGTTTCCTGCATTGCATCTTTTTTTTTTATCATTACCTTTTTGTTATAGTTTAGTTTTTTATGTTTTCATTAGCATAAATCCCATTTCTTTTCATGGCATTCATGGATAGTTTTAGATCTCTAAAAATTTCCTTTTTCATTTTCATTCATAGTTCTTTTAGATCAGATTCATCAATAGATAAGGATGTAAAAATTGAAACATCAAACAATCCCTTCCAACACATGATTCAAATTAGAAACAACATCTCATCTAAGCCTCTTAGTAGTAATGATGTTGGTAAGTTAGATGAAGTCCTTCAAGACTTCCTCTCACTCACTTCATCCTTTAATGCTCGCAATGAGAGACATAACCCCCTTAATGATAATTTTTCTCTCAAACCTTTTTCTTGTGATGAATTTGATTTGTTAGATGAAGCCCTCCAAGACTTTATCTCACATAAGCCATCTGCTAAGGCTTGTGGGGACCAAATCATGATACTGAATGCTAAAACCTCTAATGCTTCTCTTGAACATCTTAAACTATTTGATGACAATTTACCCCTCAAACCCTTCAGTCATGATGATTTGCATTTGATAGATTAGTCTCTTCAAGATTTCATCTCACCCAACTCATCAACTTTGGTTTGTTGTGAGACCTCTAATATCAAGGACATAAATGTAATTCAACCTAAACTTATCCTTTACCCACCCTCACACCTACTTCACCCCTCTAATCGACCTTGATACACCCTCTACCCTCCTACAACCAATGTATTAAAGCAATCTAGTAGTGATAATATTGCTCATACATATAACACCTGAAACAACCCACAACCATTAGAACCAACTCTAGCTTATTTAACTTTACTCAATCTGCCTAGTGCTCCTCATTATAGCCCAACCACAAACGAGTATGATCTTATTGAACAACTAAAGAATATTCCCGCCAAGATTTCCCTTTAGGATTTTCTTCAAAACTCACCAAATTATCACAAAATTCTTCAAATTGCTTTACAACAAATTACCATTCCTCTTGGTACCACTCTGAATGATGTGGCCACTCTCATTCATAAAAAGAATCTTGACATTACCTTCCACCAACATGAGCTCCCTCCTTTGGAGTTGTGTAAACAACATGATTCCTTTATGATAGTTGCTCGATTCAATCACGCAAATATCAAACACACTCTCATAGATAATGGTTTTTCCCTTAATGTGTGTAGCATTGAGTCTCTTTAATCAATTAGATGTTGACATGTCACAAATAACACCTGATTTTGTCTCTATTCAAGGATTTGATAATATAAAAAAGAAACCACTTGGGATAATTACTTTTCCTATTATGGCTGGGGCGGCTACGTTGCAAACTCCTATCCTTGTCATGCCTTATGATTTGTCATATAATCTTCTCTTAGGTCGACCTTGGATTCATGAGATGAATGTAGTGCCTTCAACCCTTCATCGTATTATGAAATATGTCTATAATAATCACATCTATGAATTTGAAATTGATCTCGAGCCTAAAAGTTGCTTGCACCTTGAAAAAAGGGTTGTAACAAGTCCTTTGAAAACATTAATTCTAACATCTAATATGAACCCTCTTGAAATTGAACAAAATAATAAAGAATTGGTATCTAAATTATTTGGAGATGATTGGAGATCCTTAGAATTCACACCCTTGTTTATGGGTGAATACATATTCATGAAAAAGAAAGATGAAAAACAAGATCAACCAACCATCATGTCCACTCAAAATTCTAAACAATCTTTTCAAACATCTATTTCCTATAATTCAGATGTTAATGCAACATACACAACATTTTTTTATGAGATAGATTACCAATCCCCACCCACCCCACATGAAATGGAAATAATTTATGGAAAAGGTGATAAATTTGTAAAAAAATTAGGCTATACTAGAAAAGGGTGTAGAAAGCATGAGCAAGTTATTCATGTTCCTATTAAACCTAATATGCAAGAAACAAAAATTGGATTGGAATATTCCTTTTCTAAAATGACCAAAGCTACTGAATGACCATCCTTGGCTAATAATGCTATAATGTGTCCCTCACAACACAAACTTACCATTAAACATCCTGATTTACTCAATACAACCTTACCACCTTCATTGAAATATGCCGATAGTGATGAGGCTTTGAAACAAATGTTAGGTGTTTATGATACTTCATCCTCACATACTTATATAAAAAACATTACTCATGACATGAACGTTACTGAGCATGAAGTAAGTGATATCACTAAAGAGTTCTTTGAATTTGAAAGTCCTAAATCCAATGCAGCCCCTTTAGGAGATACATTTGATGTGCCAATGGACACTAAGGATAAAGATAAATTTATTAATATTGGGAAGTGCCTTGATGATGAGGAACAAGAAGATACTACCACTTTACTTCATGATTTTCCTAAAAATTTTGCTTGGAAATATTCTGATATTCCTAGAACTGACCCAAAAATTATGATGCATAAAATTCCTTGTTGACAATGCTAACCCTATTCGTCAAAAGATCCAAAAAAAGCATCCCAACATAGCCTTGCATGTTA
>VDFB02105785.1:460779591-460879060 GCA_007258455.2 Sequoia sempervirens
ATCTCTAATAAAGTTTCGACCAATCATGGACTTGTTGGATCCTCTTGTCATATCTGATTTCCATTCTAACATCATGCATCCTTCATGCATCCATCCTGCATCTGCAAACCATCAATATACTGCATACCACATATCATTCATATCATACATCATAGGAAACATCGATCATTTCACATGCATTGCATAATCATCATCATAATATAGATCTGTTAGTCTAAGCATCTGCATAAATCATCCATTGCATAATCATAGTATATCACATCATCCATCTCATCCGTCTCACATCATATCATAATTTAAGTTGTTTAGGATAATATAGATTTGTTATTCTAAGCATCTTAAAATCATCATCTTTGCATCATCGTCCATAACCATCCATTTTGAACCTCTTTATCGCGAGATCGACCCTCAAATCGAATCTTTTCGCTCGATCTCTCGAGGGGGCAATATACCAGTGTACTTTCCACTGGGGCATCTGAAAAATCATGAAATTTTTAAATTTCGATCGCGGCAAGTTTATTCTTTGAACCAACGCAACAAGTACATTGCTTCAAAGAGGGGAAAAATGTAGACATGCAAAATTAACATTCTGCATTTGATCATGTTCATTCATCAACCGAACTAGACGTTGCATTAGGACCATTCATCACTTTCATCCATTCATTAAATAATCTCATTTATTAAATAAGCATTATCATTCAACCTTCATCTTGCATCATCCACTTAATTAAATAAATCAGGACTTCATTTAAATCAGATCCTAAATCATATTCCATCATTTTCTAATTTCAATAAATCAATTATCAAAATCTTGAAAGTCAAATCATCTAATTAAATCAGCATAATCATCATCTAATCCTAATCTAATGCTAATCCCATCCCACTTGCATTATCTAGATCTAGCCACTTGCACAATAAATCAATTTTATTGATTTATTAAAACCTCATTTTCTCTCAACATGACAAGTCAAACAAGGCATTTATTGCTCTTCTTTCTTGTCCCCCTCTCAAAATTTATTGCAAATTTGAATTCAAAATTTCCCCCTCTTGGGCACTCTTCCCAAATCTTGCACATACATCAACTAATCACATGATGACAAGTGTCCTCAACTCATTGGCTTGTTTTTGATCCCACATTGGTCCCTCTTCAACACTTGGCATTTTGAAAATCTTTAAATAGGTGCTTCATCCTCAAGCAAATCCTTCACAATTTTATGCAAGGTTACTCTCTTCATTTGAGATTTGATCTTGTTCACCATCACTCCACCATCTTCATAGCATTTTCAATTTGAGCTTTGATCAAGGATTGGGAAAGGGTCACTAGCACATGTGACACCAATCCAACTATGGAATAGGTAATTTGTGATTGCTTTCATGATGCTTGTAGCTTTCTTTCATCCTTTTGTTACATGTTTTAAGCACTTTGCAAGGTATTCCATAGGAGTGTTCTTGAAGGATTTGTAGGTGCTAACCCTTGTTTGAGTTTAGTGTTTGCAGATTTTTAAAGGCACCTACAGTAATGAAGAAAATGTGCCTAGGTTTAAGGGGAACTCACCCAACAAAATAGATATGGTTCACACACTTCCAAAATAGAAAGTTTCATGCCCACGATGAAGGGAATAGCACCCATGTTGTCCACAAGATAATAAAGATGAGAGAGGTGCCCTCTATTGCTTAATAAATCTCCCTCTAGTCTTCAGAACTTCCTCTAATATCAACCAACAGTATACTATTCTGAAAACATTGAATCCAATGGAAAATTTTGAATGTTCTTTGACTACACTAGCTAGGGTGGATCTGGCACCACCAAAACCAGTGAATAATGCAAGGGTTTCTTCCAAACCTTATCCTCTCCAAGATCAAGAGCTCTCCAAGTAATTTTCAAAAAGTGATTAGTGTAGAATGAGGAGAGAACTCCTCTTTTTCCCCTTTTTATATTTCCCTCGCCACTTTTGGTCCTTTTTTCCTTTTATTTTAATAGTCACTTTTCCTTAAGTTCTTAACCTCATTGGAGATCTATTTCCAACATGAAGCCATCCAAAGTGACAATATATTCAGGACAACAGTGTGATCTAGGGTTCAAGTAGACTATATAGTGCCCAATACTCAAACATACCAGCAATCAATAGTTTGATACTGTGATGGAATGGGAAAACCTATTAAGGTTGAAGCAAACCTTTCTTTCTATACCTAAATCAACCCTTACTTATAGTGACTTGGCAATATATTTGGAGGCCAAACTTTGGAGCTTGTTAGTGCACAAAATGCAGGGAATTTTTGAACTTTTGAAGCTAGGGTTCATCACACCTTAGCTCCTTAATGCCTTTTTATAGATGATTGAGATTTGGTGGTTGGTGTGGTTTCTTTGGAATAATTTTGTATGTTATGGTGTTTTACTAAGCATGCATGAGAAAAAAGTAAAAGAGTTTGTGGTATTTTCAGCAGCATATACCTACTAGAACAAAATCAACCTGAGGACTATCAAGGGCATATCTATGACCTAATTTTGAATGAATCTGAGTATGGAAGTAGAATGGCATCTCCAGTACCATTAAGAATGAGAATTATGGGCACAACTCTAGTCTCCTATAGAAAATCTATATTTCATGTACACCCAAGATACTAAGCAACCATGATCACTATTATTTCTAAAAATGGAATCCCTCTGGCACAATAAGGTCCTTCTTCATATTGATAATATTAAAGAGCTTAGATTGTTTGCAAAAAAACTAGATTCTTTTGAGCCAATGGAAGATTCCATTTTTGAAGCCTTGGGTTCCCTACATGAGACTTCAAATCCAAACAATGCCATGAATTATAGATGTGACATAGACATGAAGAATTTAACTACAAGAAGCTTGGGCTACTTCTTCGGCCCAACAAGAAGTTTCTAGTAATTAGAGGTGTAGAGATTTAAGAGAAGAGATCATCCATATGCCAAAAGACCTCGCAAATCAAATTATCAATACTATGAATGCTACTTCCAAGCCAAGTTTACAAGCATTAGGGATAAATGACAAGTCAACTATTTTATTGGATGCCCAAAGACTTATTGGAAAGCATCAGATAATGGAAAGTGTGCAAAATAAGGTAGATGAACTTCTAAAGAAAGTGGTAGGTTTCAAGGCTCGATTCACTAATCTATTTTAGAAAGGTTTTCCATCATTTTGGGATGATCATCAGTATTTAATTCCTCAAAATCAATATTTGGAATTTCTAGCCAAATGTAGAAGTGAAGACTCCAAATTTGAAGATCTTAGCAAATCATTGAAGGGGTAATCTATAGTAGATAAGTTGAAAGATGACTTTGATCTCTTAACTGAGCTCAAATTATTAGTGCACTAATTTCCTCCATTTTCATAATGACCTGGATTTTTCAACTAGTGAAATGATAACTTATAATTTCCCAAGTGCTTCTCAATGGGCCAGCATTAGTAAATATGGAATGAATATTTTCCTACCTTCTGGAAGATAAGCAGCAGGCCTTATTATGTGCAACTTTCCACCAATTTATGAGCAATGGTTCAAATATCTTGTAGCAGTTCCAACAAACAAACCAAAATCTTTGCAGCAGTTTTAAATATTTATGTTTGACTTTAATTAGAGCATAAAGCTAGTTTGATGAGCTAATAATGACTCAAAGTTTGTAATTATCTATATAAACTATGTAAATTCAAATACAAGGGGTTCTAGGCTATTTTTTTACACTCGGACATTGTTATTTAGAAGGTGTATTTGATAGCTATATATAATTTAATACAGAAGTGTTGAAAGGCCTATGCTTTTATCTCAATGAATTCCTGGAGTTTTTAGTATCAGTTTGTTCCCTCTCATGTTTGTGCTTCCAGTTGCTATATTATGTTCTAAATGTTGATGTATACAGTGAATTTGATTTACTATTTTTATGAACGATGGAATCATTACAAGATCCATGGTGATATATTGTGATGCCTATTTTCTTAAGACATTGACATATTATGTATAAGTTTCTACTACAAATTATATGATATTAGTTCATGGAGCACTTGGTCTCCATTGGCTGACACATGTTCGTTCATCATTTTTTGGCATAGATTGACCTTCTCATCACCACACGTGAGACTTGATTTGGCATTGGCACATATGTTGAGGCATGATAGAGATGACATAGCACCCTTGCACACATGTTGAGGCATCATGGAGGTTGTTTATTGGTTCATGCATGGATTATTTGGTATACTTGACCTACATGAGATACTTTACTACTTTTCTATGTGGAGTAGCTCTTCATCGTCCACGGGTATGGGGTTGATCTAGCATTTGGTCACACATGTTCATGCATGAGAGGACTATTTTTATGGATTTTTGGTGCTTAGATTCTAGCGCCACCCCCTCTCTCTATAGGACTTAGGTTTGGCTTTTATACCAAACACTCTCTCTATAAGACCTATGTGGTGGTTCAAGGCCTTGTGCCACATCACCCATGGGTCCTAGAAGTGGATGTTACAACAAAAGTGCCTAGTTTTCAACCTTGAAACATAGCTTAAAACTCAAGAGGAGTTAGACAATTAACTTCTAGGAACACTAAATGGTATCCTTCCATCAGCCTCAAGGGTTCAGTAAAAAACATAGTGGCCCTAGTTAGTAGGTTGTATGGGAAGAAGGATGCTTCTCATTTTTCAAGAATCCTAAGTCTCATTGCTACATACTTTGCTTATAGAAGGGCCAATTTTAAACTAGGTAGTTTTTTTGTCACTCACTTTATGCAATGAAATAATGAGAGTCAAGTCTCCTCTGGTGGGCACAAAGCCAAAATTCTATACAACCTCTTGTGCTATATTATTTGTGTAGCTAATAAATTCTTTGGGGATGAATTTGACATGGAGCACCCCATGTCATTTTGTCCATGTTTATTGCTAGGATAGATGGGAGCACAAATATTCATCCAAATATGAGCACATCTATGACTGATTATTTGCTCCCTTGCATGAGCTATTATTTGAGAAAAGGTTCCCTAGGTTGTCTAAAGAAATTATCAAAATCTTGGAGAACATAAAATATTACTCCCTATATGAGTTGTTAACATATAGGAAGATCTATGGCACCGCAAAGGCACCCCATACTTTTCCCAAGCATGTACCTCACATGTTGATCAAGAAGTTGCATGTCATACTATACCCTTGACATTTAATGAAGCCATAGAAGCAATGGTAATGGATGCAGATGATATGGGTCTAGTGGCTAGTGCTACGAATAGGGTCGCCACAACACAAGCAAATGAATCAAACATCCTTAAAATGACATGAGAAATGGAAGGGCATAAGAAGGAAATTGAGCACTTGAAACATCAAGTGGAATACTACAAGGTTGCAAGGTATGACATAGGTGATTTCATGGAATATGCATTAGAAATCCATGATGACTTGACCAGGGTGCAAAAGGAGTTCTACAAGGATGTGTTAGATCTATAGGATGCCTACCAAGATGCATCAAAACATTCTTACATGTTAAAATAATGGTAGCATCATGAGGAAGGATGAAAAAGATGCATGTGGATCACTTAGTAGAATGGCAACATGGATTCAAGGAAGCACTCCTTGAGATACCAAGGAAACACTCCTTGAGATACCATGTTTGAGAGAAAAGAAGATAAATCAAATCAACATGGGACTGAGTTACTCAAATGATACAACTCATAACTTAAATGAGGACACTTAATAGATATTAAAATACCATGGTCATTAATTAAAATATGTGATGAAAATAAGGCATGAATGTCACCCACTACCCTTAAAGGAAAACAATATTTTTTTCCTCAACGTGAAATAATGGGACAATTGAGTGGGATCTAGGGCCAACATAGAAGCACTTTAAAACTCATCCTACTCATCAATAAACAACTCAACACAAGAAATTCAAATTGACATATTAAGACAACAATATCCAACTAAGTTATTGAAATTCAACTATTGATACCTTGTTCTCCATCCAGATTACAAAATCGGTCCACTTTTTTCTTTGTAACATTTCCTTTTCAAATTGTGTTGGATGCTAGCAATATTTCTCCTCCTGTCAAAACATGGCACATGGACTAGTTAAACTAATTAATATGTAAACATTTACTTTTTTCCTAGGAAATAAAAAAAATATCATTTAACACATTAAATATACTTACAAATGTACAAATCAAGGCATGTAAACCTTTTTGGCCATTTTGATGCGTGGCACAAAGTTTTTCAAGCCTAGCCTTGGAGGCCTTGTCCTAAAACATATACTAATTCAATTTAACTATGCACAAATAAAATTTAAAGATCATTTAATAAATTTGATATAATCTTATGAGAAAATTCAAATACCTGTGTACTCTCTTCACTGGACTTCCTCTATGCATCGGACTTCTCATATGCTTTTACAAGCTCTTTCCATACTTTCACACTTACATCAATTGGCATTTTTTTGAGACTTAGCTCGGGAGGGAGTTTTTTTATCTTCTTTGTTTGGTTGCACTGAAATCTCTTGCAGTTTTGAGACATTCATAGCTTTATCTTCTTTACAAACCAACCTATGCCAAATTCAGTCTCCATGTCATAGATAACTACTTTTTGCAGGTGCATGGGTATCTTTCAGAATGGAAAATGTAGATGGTATTTAAACCATTGAATGCATGATTCCTTCAACCTATTCACAAATGTTTTTCCAGCATCTTTCAATCAGACTTCCCCTAAAACCACATCGTATTCTATCTTGGTATCATAGCTACAAATGTAAGATGCAAAAAATGGTGTGGTGGAATAAGTCTATTTCCCAGGAGTGGCTAGGACATTGGAATTCTCTTCTCCATGTTCCACATTCTTAGAGTTTATTGTTAGTGATTTCCTCCCGGATCTATTGTTAGTGATTTCCTCTAGATATTTTGCTCGATCTAGGATTGGTTGGGGAATCAATTGATTCCCTTTGACACAGTTAATTTGGTTGCAATGTTTCAGGGGCTTTACTAGATCGTGTTTCTATGTATCTGGAAAGCATTGTCAATTCCACACCATCCAATTTGTTCACTACCTCTACCCCCAATATGGAAGCCAATGTCTCTTTATCTTTGTTAGTCGCATGTCCCTATATATATATAAAATAGATTTCTTCTTTTAAATTTAGAAATAAAAAACTAAAAACTAAAAAATCAAAGAAACAATGGAAACATTTACTAATCTATAAATTGACAATGAATTACCTCATTATGGCCAGAGTCTACTCCCTTTGCTCCCTTCCCTCTATTGCTTGACATTTTGAGGCGACCTATAGAAATTTATTTTTGTCTAGTTTGTGGAGGCAAACAAAGTACACGCTGCCAGATATGAAAGTTTTTGTCTAGTTTGTGGTATGAATTTTTTGTTTTGTGGTATGAAAGCAAGCCACCAATCAAATAAATTAAAATAAATGGGTGATTTAAAATAAAAGAGTGATTAATGAGAAAGATTTACCTTGAATGACTCTTTCTGGATTTAAATGCCTATGAGATATCTCCTGGGAGTTCAAACCATGTGATGGGATGAATAATTAAAAAATAAGACCACCAAATAACCCAAATCAACCAAAGCTCGACCATTATCTACTAGGTGGCATCCCTTTTGTACAAATCTATTAGTAAAAATTCTATCTAAATATCTTTATATGGATTCAAATTGAACCAACAGGAAAAACATACCTGGTTTTCACGTTTAAAGAAAAATTGGGGTTTTGATTTCTATCCATCTATCCTCTACTCTATATCTCACAAAAAAATTAAATTGAGCGACCAAACACTATAAACATCGTCTATCCTATGCTCTATATCTGGAAACAAAATAAAACAAGGTGACCAAATAATGAAAACACGCAAGAAAAATGAAAACTAAAAGATCAACAACAAGACCAAACTAACAAATGAAAAACAACTGAAATAGAAAATGAGAGTGACCTATGGAGAATTATTTTCGTCAAGTTTGTGGTATGAAAGTTTTGTTTTGTGTTTTTTTGTTGTGTGGTATGTTTTAACACAGGGGAGAATTTGTATTTTTTGTTTTTGATTCATTAGTCAGTGATATATTCATCGTAGTTAACACCAAATTTAGTACTGACTTTCAGCCCTAAATTTAATCTCTTTGGGGTGCCAAAGGCAGCCCAAAGTGCACCTAATTTAGTTCCTAGTTGTGTCAAACCAAAATTTTCCTCATGCAAAAATTTGGAATTGAGATAAATGTTTAAGTAGTAAGGGTTTTATAACATTGGAATCTAGTGTGACAACAACATACCACCAACTAGCTTGGAAAAAAAATGGATACATCGTAGAAACCTTACATAATAAAAACATAATTTGATGGAGCTTAAAAAAATTTGTATTTTGTTTTAGTAACTTGAAAACCAAACTCTTTTACCTATCAAACAAATAAATTCAGATCACACGCCTTCTCTTGGTTAATGAAGATATACATGCTACCTAAATCAATCAAGATTTCAAAGGTTTTAGCTAGTGGTTATACTTCCATGCAATACTAATTATGAAAACATAACATATTAGGCTACAAATATGATTTCCATACAACATAAAGTAGGTCATGCTATATATCAATCTTTCATTAAAGTTGTAGTAAATTTTTAAGTATTATATGGGTTGAGTAATTTGTAAATATTTGTTGGCTTTTATTTGATGAGGGGATTTCTACATAACCAAGACAACTACTTTCACTATGACCTCTATGGAGGATAAAAACCAATCATGAAAAATAAAAAATCAAGAATTAAATTTTTGTATCTTATCTAAGATAAATATTCTCACACTATCCAATGTAAAGTAGGTTTCAATCAAGAATAAGGAATCCAATCTCTAGTTTTCAAAGAGAAAATATCTACGGTTTTAATGAATTTGTGGAAGAAGTGTAAGGTAGAGAACCAACTAAAATTATTAGTAATAGGTTTTCTTTCATCTAGGATAACAAGGGACCATGGAAGGGATATTCAACTAAAATTATTAGTAATAGGTTTTATTTTAGTCAAATTGTTAATAAATGTCTTTTTGATGTGAATTTGTAGTTATCTTGTAATCATAAGATTTGAGCTCTAGTTGTCAAGATTTTGCGTGTAAACATTTTGTCAAGAGAAAAATGTTGCAATGTCGTATTTTTTTTTTCATAGTGTGTCTTAATAAAAAGTGAGTGTATTAACAAGATAATTTCAACAATATTCTCTTGATGCACAACTATTATGTGACTATTGTCATTGTTGTGTATTACAGGATCCAAAGGAGGCCATCAAGAGAGGGTGTGGATGGCATAGAACTACTAAATTGCAAAGAGGAAAGTGGGTGGAAACAGATATGACAACAAAATTTGCAGATACAATAGAGGTAAGAAGAGAAAGCAACCTCAACCAAATGAGGAAGGTGTTTATGAATTCATAAATGCTACAACATAGAGGAGATAAAGTCATTTTTTTGTCCATGAGGCCTCTAAGGTCAAACTTATTGGTTGAAAATGCACAAGAATGGTGATTTAATGTGATTCTATGATCAAGGGAAAAGTTTAAAAATTAGGATGGCCAAAACATGATATCAATATGTCAAATATATGACTAAAGTGAGGTTTTTTGTCAGATAGCATATTCATTGAAATGATATAATTGGTGTACTAAACATTATTTACTATGTTGTGTATTATAGGGGCTAGACAAGGCCATGGAAACAAATCATTTCATATCAAATGAGGACACAACGGATGAAGCGGGACATCAGGTACTCAAATTTTGACTTAACCTAGGAAAAAATGATCTGATGGAATTTTGTGATATGTCCATATTTTTTCATAGTATTATTGAAATTTATAATGTATTATCCAATATTGACATAAATTAATGCACGTTGTTGATTATTTTAGATGGAGATTGGAGAAAATGTAGACCTTGAGCGTTCAACTAGCAAAAGAACAAGATATGTGCGTGGATGTGGACCTAAAACTATTAAATCACATAGAGGATAGTGGGTGGAAGAGGATATGACAATGGATCCTACAGACACAAAAAATGATTGCATTGAACAAGAAGTTGGTCAGGACTATAGTACATGGGATGAATACTTTGAGAAAATTGTTGTTTGTGGATATTATGTATGTCGTCGAAAGAAACAATTCAAATGATTGATTATACAAATACATTGCATATATGATGAGCTTTCAGTCGGTAGTATGCCTCATAGAATCAATTCAAATCCAATAGGAATTGTGGTAAGTAATTTTCCAATTTGATATAAATAGCATGTATACTTCATTTAAACATTGTTTTATATTATTTAAATAACTAATTTTTTTCTTAATGGATATTTGCAGGATAAAGTTCTTGGTTTAAATTTTCCTGGATCACTGACTTCCATCCTAGAGGGAAATGATCATTTATCAGATGATACATCTAACAAAAATATGTGACAACATACCAACTCAAAAGATGAGGAATTGATGAAAACAAGTAACAGAACAAGAATCAATTTAAAGATGCATAATTTTCTTAAAGATAAGGGGAAGGTGGACTACATACCCTATGATAATGAATGTGATGGAGATGATGACTTTCCCCTAAGTTTGAGATCAATTTACAAAGAGACATTTGATTGTCAACTATATTGTGCTTGGCCTAGCGATAAACAACTACCTAGAGTGTATGAGGTGTTTCAATTTTGGGGATACAGCTACATGATACAACCCTCCAATATTCATGGAGTGAATCTAGGCCTCTTTTTTGTCCAAAATTTACATGTGGGATCTAAACATAGAAACAATTCAGAACAAACCACTAGGATATTAATGCCATAGTATGGTCCATCATATTACAGTGGTGAATGGAGAAGGCTAGCAGAATATAAGCCTAGCATGTCAGTATATGGTCTAAATTCGAATATGTATACACATCGTCTCCAATTGGAAAGTGGAAAAGAAATGAATAGAGGTCATCCTATGTATATAGATGGACGTGCATACACACAAAAAAATATTGTAGGATTTATAAATAGTAGTAAGGGAAGGGACCCTACTATGAGACTGATTTGTCAATTTGTTGAGGTTATAAATGATAAAGATGGAGATATGGAAAGAGAGGTTGATAGATTGATAATGGTTGATGCTATTATGGACCTTACCATTGGGGATGAGTTATTGATTGATTAACCCTTCTTAAAATGCACTCTTGCATGAAAGAAAAGGGAAGAACAAGGTATCCCTAAGGATGTTCTTAAGGGCAGAAAACCAAAGAATAATAAATGAGTGTGGACTGATGTTTATAAACTATGTTGTCAAATTTTTGTTTTATTTAAGTATATAAAATAATGTTCCATTATTCAATTGATGTATATATGTTCATACAATTTTTATTTTTATTTTTTAAGTCATATTTGATTATATTTATTTGAAATTGATACATTTATGATTTATCCAATTGTTTCCAAACATTAAATAATGTGTGTTTGTTGATAGGTAGAAGATTTTGATGAAACACATTCTAATACCCAAGATCCAACTGGGTTATTAAGATTTGGATGGGATGATCATAACCATCCTTTAAACAATACCAGGGTGAAAAGAGCAACACTGAAGAGAATACTACCAACTAAAAAATCTGAAGAGCTGATGAGATCCGCATACACTGATGACATGCCACCTAGCCTTAATGATGATGATCATGATACTGAAAATGCAGTGCATGAATAAGGATTGAATGAAATTATTACATGTTTATTTGGGGATGGAAACATTATAAAAATAATGATCATATGGTCGACACTAACAATGATAGTAGGGATAATTACCACCAACGTACATTTGTTGATGATAACAACCTAAAAGACTCCATCAAGAAAGCAGCGAAGACACCCATGTTCAAATTAGGTGCAAGTAGAACCTTAAAAATGACATGCACATTAATATTATTAGAAATCAAGTCACTATTTGGTTGGTCAAACAAAGGATTCACTACCCTACTGAAGTGAGTTGAAATCTATTTCTTACTTTTCATTGTCAATTGGTGTACATAATTCGTACACATTCATCAACTTCATTTATATTTCTTTAAGGGATTTTAAAACCGTGTATTGTATATAAACAGTCCTGGTATAGATTGACATATCAAACATGTTCATCATAAATCAAACATTCAATTGATTTAATCTCTAGCAATCTTATAGGGCACTAAAAACTAAAATATTCCCTGAAGAGAATGTGTTGCCATCAACTTGCAGAGAGGTGTGTTTGTTGTTGGTTGAGTTGGGGATTGTGCTACGCCCTTAATATTAGTGTACATCGGGTTATGAATAGTCGGCTTGTGGCTATCTTAACTCTCTATTAAGTCATATTATCATTAGTATATTGTTATTTAGTTGTTTAGGTCGGCCTAAGTCTTATATAGGTGTGTCTAAGTCCCTAGGTGATATCCTTGGCATAAATAGGTATATATAGGAGGTTGTGAGTCTTATTTCATCATCAAGTTGTGAAGTGTGTTCTCATTAGAGATATTTGGAGGTTTTCCCCCTCGAAGTGGCTTGTTATTCTCAGTTATTATCAAGTATTTTCAGCATATTTCATATCATATTTTACATTGTGCAAGTTATTTCATAACAGATTGAATGTAAGCAAATTAATTCATGTAAAAATGATTTTATTTTATATAGAGATGAATATCAAAACAAGGTAGAATGCCCTATATGCAAAGATAAGAGATATCGTACAGATGTACAAGGTCCTACAGTTCCAAAGAAGGTTTTATGTCACATGCCAATTATACCTAGACTTCAACAAATGTTTCGTTGCAAGTTACTTGTACAATTGATGGATTGGCATGAAAAGAACAGAAGTAAAGATAGATTCATGTGAATTTTGACCGACTCTAAAGCAATGAAACACATAGAGGAAAAATGGCCAAGAAAATTCAAAGATGAACCCCGTAGTATCAGGTTTGGTCTTTCAATTGATGGAGTGTGCCCATTCTCTTTCCTGAGCTCAAATTATATTGTTTGGACAGTTGGATTGATAGTATACAATATTCTCCCATGGATGAGAGTTAGAAAGGAGAACCTTATGTTGACTCTCATTGTTCCAGAAAAACATCAAGTTAAAAATATGGATGTTTATCTTGTGCCTTTTATTCATGAGATGCAACTGCTATGGAAAGGAATAAGAATATATGACATATCATGTCCTCCATCAAATAGGCCCTTCATGTTGTATGGTGTGTTATGTTGGACTATCCATGATTTACCAGGACTTGGTGTTTGTTCTAGTAAGATAAAATATTTACGTATTTACACTCATAATTTATTTTCATCCCAACTTTCATACTTAGTTTTATACTATTTTTTTGATGTTATTAACATTACTTATTGAATTGCAGGGCTTCAAAAAAAGGGGCTATTTACATGTCCAAGATGTACAGAAAAATTTTAAGGGCGGTATTCTAAAGATCTACTTAAATTTATTTACGCAAACAATAGGGTTTTTCTACCACTATCTATCATAAGTTTAGAAATCGCCTGAAGAATCAATTTGATGGAAAAGTTGAAAATAGAGGACCTCCCATGATTATGGGTCCAGGTGATTGGCTTAAGAAGTATGAAGATGTTGAATTGAAAGCTTGGGAGGATTTTTTTGATCGGGGTGATTCAATTGAAGAACTAGAACAAGTTGTAGTTAATATGCCAGAAGGAGCGAAAAGGAAATCCATATTTTATGAGCTCCCTTATTGGAAGGATCTATTAATATCTCACCTATTATATCCTATGCACATCTTCAAAAATGTCCCAGATTCTATATTTCGACATATATCAGGCAAAGGGGACACCTTGTCTTCGAGGAGAGATATTGCTCTTTCTCATACCAAAATTGATAGAAAACATTTGTGGCCAAACAGGGAAAATGAAACATATGCAAAAGCTACATGGATTTTTTAAAAAAAAAGAGCTAGACCAACTAAAAAATTTCATCTATTCAGGGTGATCCCACAATAGTGGTTTACAATTTTTGGTCAAACTAGACACTGAAATTATTATTTTTAACTAAATCTTCACATTCAAGAACCTATAGCGGATAAACCGTGAGGAATTTGAAGATGATGCAAACTAGAGTCTCTCCAAATTTTGTCTGTAGATTCTAAAAATATTTTTTTCAAAATTTTTGGAATCAGATTACACTTCTTTTTCCATCTCCCACCAAAACTAGTTTTTTTTAGAAAACAACATTTTTAAAAAGTGACGCACACCGTATAACACATAAATTTTTCTCCTTGAAGGATAAAATTCTAATTCTTTCGAGTTTATATTTTTAACTCCGATAACTAGTGCTTCCACTTGGTTAGATAGTTTTTTATTGAATATTTTTTCTTTAATCAAGTTTCAAAGTCAAACCAATTACAATTCAGACATAGTGCGACCGTATAAGGCGAAACTTTTATTGTATGTATCGAAATTCTTTTTTTTGTTGGATGAAGGACTCCAATATCTGGTGCACTCATATTTTTCAAAAAAAAAACTTAATAATTTTCTATTTTTCCACGTGTAGAATAGAGAGCTTCATTTTCGATGAAAAACCTATATTTAATAAAACTTAAAAAACAAATAGATAATAAAACCAAAACATATTAAAATTTTCTTCATTGGATAGCTCATTTTGAGGGCTACCTGATACCAGTTGGGTTTGTGAAGTCTCCTCCATTTTCATTCTCAAATCGAGCTTTGAAGTGCAAAATTCTGGACAATTTTGGTGCCTGGGAGGGTGAAGGTGAAAAAAGGGTGGTTTGGTCGAATCATTGTTCGGTCGAACCAAAAAAATATGTTCAGTCGAACATAGGTTCTACCGAACATATGTTTGAATGAACCCATTTAAAATTCAATTAAAAAATGCAATTCATGAGGGTTCGGTGGAACCCCATGACATGAATCCATTTTTAACCATTTGTTTGTTTTTGTTTTCCATTTGTTTTCCCATTTTTTAATAGTTGTATTTTATAATATATAATATTAATATAAATCTAAATTAAATTATTTTCATATTATAATATATAATATACTTATTATTACAATATATTATAATAATAATATATAATTATTATTAATTATATATTATTATTATAATATATAATTGTTATTATTATAATATTAAAAGTATATAAACGGCTAAAAAGCATGTTTTGGGATGAGTTTTGGATTGGGTAGTTTAGTTCAGGGCAAGAACGATTCAAACAAAAGGTTTTTCTTTGAGATCTCATCTAACAATATTGGAATGGCACAACCTTTTTTCGTTGCCCCTCAACCAAGGTCTAATATGAACATGAACATCTACAGCTTCGTACCCAAGCTCTCCTTGACATTGGTAGTTGTTCTCTTCAACCAAAAATCATAAAAACATGGGTATTGATGTGGAAATGCATATGAATTTTATTTTCTTAGGGGAATTTTGTTTTTTTATAGATATAAGTAAGTATATATTTATGATGGGCATTGTTAGATAGAAAATTAGCTTGGAAGGAAAAGGAGACATTTTTGGCAGCAGCGGTGGAGAGTCTTAGCTTGGGATCTATAGAGAGATGAAGAGTATGAGAGAAGCTCTGGAAGTGACAACATGGAAGGGAATGGATTTGGTGATGAGTAGGAAGAAAACCATCCTAAAAAGAAGTGCTATCACATGTGTATACTCCTCAGCAAATTCAAAAATCCCATATGCACCAACTACAGAGGACCTGTTGTTATTGTAGAAGTCAGTCTTCAAGAGCAGCAACTGCATATTGAGAATATTTAGTTGAAAGATGAGGTCCATTTGCATAGCCTAACTAATTTAATGATGCATACTCCATATTTTTGTATTCTCAAATGAAAATTGTGGTTAAATGATTATGAGTCACTCCTTTTCTAGTTGTACCTATTCTAATTCTAATGTATTTACAACCCTACAAACCTCCTGGATTTTATTCTCTCTAGAAATCTTTTTAGTCCAGTGATTTTCCCACCATGATGAAATTGCTTCGTATCATATACTATATAAGATTTAGAGACCCAAAAGGTTATTTTGTTTTCATGCTTTAAACCACCTGAGCAGTGAAGTTGAAAATTCATTAGCTTTGTGCTTATGGGTTTTATTTAACTATTCTTATGTTTTTTTTAATGCGTACATGGATTTTTTCAGCTGGAGAGAATGACAGCTATGGCTGGAAAATTTTATGGAAGGCCCATATCATTGACTTGAGAGAGAGATATGGAGGGAGTGGGAGAAAGAGGGAGCACGGGGGTAGGAGAGAGGGACTAGAGAGAGAGATATGGAGGGAGAGGGAGAGAGATAGAGGGTAGAGGGTTTAAGGGTTTAGGGTTTAAGGCTAGAGGGGAGCTCGAGATAGGAGTGAGTGAGTGAGAGAGAGAGGGTTTAATGGTTTAAGGCTAGAGGGTAGCTCAAGATAGGAGTGAGTGAGTGAGAGAGAGAGGGTTTAATGGTTTAACCTACTTACTTGGGTAGAGGGGATCTAGAGATAGAAGGAGTGAGTGAGAGAGAGAGACTTGAGAGAGGCAGAGTGGGTAGGAGGGAGAGACTTGAGAGAGAGTGAGTGTGGGAACTTGGGAGAGAGATAGAGGGTAGAGGGTACAAGTTTTTAGGGTTTAATGGTTAAGGGTATAGGGGAGAGAGGGAGAGGGGGTAGGAGGGAGAGACTTGAGAGAGAGAGAGAGGGGAGTGGGAGAGATAAAGGGTAGGGGGCAAGGTTTAGGGTTTGAGTTAAGGGTAGAGGGGAGAGAGGGAGAGGGAGGAGGAGAGACTTGAGAGAGAGAGGGGGAAGTGGGAGAGAGATAAAAGGTAGAGAGTAGAAGGGCTTAGGGTTTAAGGGTCAAGGGTTAAGGATAGAGGGGAGCTTGAGATAGAATTAGTGGTGAGTGAGAGAGAGAGAGGTTTAAGGGTTTAAGGCTTAAAGGTAGAGGGGTAGAGGATCTATAGATAGGAAGGAGTGAGGAGAGAGGAGAGGAGAGAGAGAGGACAGAGACGAAGAGTGGGTCTAGGAGGGAGAGACTAGAGAGAGAGGGGGGAGTGGAGAGAGGTAGAGGGTAGAGGATACATGGGTTTAGGGTTTAAGGGTTAAGGGGGAGGGGAGAGAGGGAGAGGGGGTAGGAGGAGAGACTTGAGAGAGAGAGGGGGGAGTGAGAGATAAAGGGTAGAGGTAGAAGGGTTTAGGGTTTAAGGGTCAAGGGTTAAGGGTAGAGGGGAGCTCAAGATAGAATTAGTGAGTGAGTGAGAGAGAGAGAGAGAGGGTTTAAGGGTTTAAGGCTAGAGGGGAGCTCGAGATAGGAGTGAGTGAGTGAGAGAGAGAGGGTTTAAGGGTTTGAGGCTAGAGGGGAGCTCGAGATAGAAGGAGTGAGTGAGTGAGAGAGAGAGGGTTTAAGGATTTAACCTGCTTACTTAGGTAGAGGGTAGAGGGGATCTAGAGATAGGAGTGAGTGAGAGAGAGAGAGAGAGACTTGAGAGAGGAAAAGTGGGTAGGAGGGAGAGACTTGAGAGAGTGAGCATGGGAACTTGGGAGAGAGTTAGAGGGTAGAGGGTACAAGGGTACAAGGGTTTAGGGTTTAAGGGTTAAGGGTAGAGGGGAGAGAGGGAGAGGGGGTAGGAGGGATAGACTTGAGAGAGATGGGGGGAGTGGGAGAGAGATAAAGGGTAGAGGGTACAAGAGTTTATTTAAGGGTTAAGGGTAGAGGGGAGAGAGGGAGATTGGGTAGGAGGGAGAGACTTGAGAGAGAGAGGGAAGGAGTGGGAGAGAGATAGAGGGTATAGGGTTTAGGGTTTAACCTAGTTAAGGGTATAGGGGAGAGAGGGAAAGGGGGTAGGAGGGAGTGGGAGATAGATAAAGGGTAGGGGGTACAAGGGTTTAGGGTTTAAGGGTTAAGGGTAGAGGGGAGAGAGGAGCTCGAGATAGAAGGAACTTGAGTGAGTGATAGAGAGAGACCTGAGAGAGGGAGAGGGTAGGAGGGAGAGACTTGAGAGAGAGAGAGAGAGAGGGAGGGATTGAGTTAGGGTTTAAGGGTTTAAGGCTAGAGGGGAGCTTGAGATAGAAGGATTGAATGAGTGAGAGAGATAGATGGTAGAGGGTACAAGGTTTTAGGGTTTAACCTAGTTAAGGATAGAGGGGAAAGAGGGAGAGGGGGTAGGAGGGAGAGACTTGAGAGAGAGGGGGGAAGTGGGAGAGAGATAAAGGGTTTAAGGGTTTAAGGATATAGGGGAGCTCAAGACAGAAGGAGTGAGTGAGTGAGTGAGAGAGAGAGGGTTTAAGGGTTTAAGGCTTAAGGGTAGAGGGTAGAAGGTAGAGGGTTAAGGGTAGAGGGGAACATTCTATTTCCATTTGCGGTATTTTTTGTGAATTAAATTAATGGAAAAATTTTTATTTTATTTGCATTGATTTATGTTTTAAATAAGTGTGCAATAATTTTATAATTAGATAATACTTAGTTTTAAAATTTACATAATTTCCCATGGAATAATTTGATGGAACAAATATAAGTTGTATATAATTGTATATAAGATTCTTGAACTTAAGAATTCCATGAAACAAATATAAGTTGTATAAAATTGCAATTTAGGAAAAATGATTTTAAAAAACTTCACTAAGTTTTAAATAAGTATTGAAAGCATATATATGGGTTTACATGCAAGCAAAAAAAGTGAGAGATGATGCTATCAAAGATTCTTGATATTAAGAATTCCATGGAACAAATATGTACATATAATTGTAATTTACACAAAATGATTTACAACTATGTAATTGAGTTCCTATAAGTTCTCACTTGAACATGTATAGGGTTTCAAGTGAACTTGAAAATCATGGATATAATCTAATTAAAAGATTCTGGTTCATCCTGCTCTTCAATAACATGTAGAATTTTTTGATGATCTTCACTATCTAGTCTCCATTTTCTTTGGCCACGTGCATGTGGAACTACCTGAATATGTAGGGCAGTAGCAATTATCAAGTGACTATATTGATATACATTGTTATCAGGTTGATAGTCAACAAAATGAATCTCGTGTTGAACAAATTTTACTTTTTTTAGATATGTCCCTTTCACTACAACAGAACCTGCATGGTAAACATGAACCTACTTGGTAAGACATATGAACGTGTACAACATTTTCGTGCTCAAGGTTTGTACAATATATATTTAATGTTTATAATGCAATGCATGCACATGTGAACACAATGTATATATAATTTTAAATTCAAACTCACCTGTGGGAAATGACATTCCATCACTTGTTTCAGGTTGTGTTAGCTTATTCCTCTCTTTTGTGCAACGCAATAAATAATAGCTAACACCTTCAATGTTTCCAGGTTCTGCTATGACTGCAAAAACATCTCCTGTACACCAAATTTACACACAAAATTTCTAAAAAAATTAGAAATGTCTCTAGACTTTAAAGATCATTAACTAGATATATATAATATATAAATTATTGAAAACTTACACATGTACCTTTTCTAACCAATCCTGATATATGGTCATAATCAATTGAAATCAAAGGAATGTCTTCAAATCTTTCTTCCTCATTTTCATCATATGTTTCTGAAACAACTAGTGGCACTGTATCCCATTTTCCAACATATCCAAGTTCTTGGTTGTTGCATGCATGATCAGAGTTTCCTGCAATGCACTCAATGAAAAAACAAGAGTAATCCCTTTTGTGTGATGTTCATCCATGGTGACTATCTGAACTCCGAACACAATGCAAAGATCTTGTTTTTTCTACCCTCTTGTATCCATGCATTGATCTTTTTTCCACACCTAGATACATGTACAACAACAAACTTATGTGAACAAACACACACACACACACATATATATATATATATATAATTTTTAAATTTAAATAAATTCAAATTTTTGAAAATGTAATTTATACATACCTGATATCTCCCAAAACAGTCTATGTAGAATGTGTCATTTTGTTCTCGAAGATGTTTCGACCACATTTGATGAAAAGTGTTTCTTGCACCATTCAACAACATCATGTTCATTGTCTATACGATCTTTTGGATAACTCATTTTATGTTTTCTTAAATCTTGTTTGATGCAAGCTCCTGCTCCATCATGCTCACCCTTTCCATTCCCACTCTCAAAAAAACTCCAAACAAGTGGTATTTTGTAGATTTTATGATATCTACAAAGTGCATAGAATGGCTGTGAAGACTTGAATTGTGTCGCACATCCATCTAACCATACAAAATGCTTTTCAAATTTTACACCCCCGCTTCTCAAATTCTCAAAAAAAATTGTAAAGCAATGTTGGACAAAAAGTGTGTCATGCTCTTTATCATCACTAATAAAAAGTGATATTCTTTCTTTATGGCTCATTCTTCATCTGTACTCTCAACACCATCCAATTCCAATTGTGCATGTCGATAACACACATGAACCATAATAGTGATCTGCTTTGAAAAGTAATACTCTGATCGAGTCTCCTTTGGATGTATGAAGGAGTAATTTTCTGCAAAGTCGACTATTGATAGAACTGTTCCAAGTGGGAAAGTATCTCTCAATGTTTGGAATTGTTGTGCTTGCCACTTAGCAAAAAAGGAATGTTGTATGTATGGTTGTATCAATTTTCGAAAATCTTCCGTAAATTTTCCAATAGGAATCTCCTCTTCTACATAGTTCAACCTTGTGGATTTTTTCCCAAAATTTGTTTGCAACTTTACATACTTGTACCTGTGTGAGTAAAATATGTGAATAAGTAATAAACCACACAATGAATGAAACATTACATTAGAGAATTAAAATAACAATCTAATCAAATTCAAATAAATAAACTCTCTAAAAAAAGTACTTACCTCTTGCAATTTATTGTCTTTGTTAGATCATTATCCTCATTTCTTGAAGGAAATTTAGCCAAATTTCCACATGTCTCACAAATTCCTTTTATGCAGTTTATTTGAGGTCCATTTTCATGATCACATAAAATAGCCTTTATGAACAAACTTGCATGTTTAGTAGGTGCATTTTGAAACCCACAACTTTCTTCTCTCATCTTTCGAAACACCTAATAGTAGAGATCAAATTCAATATGATAACGGCAACAACAAGTTTCAAAAAACTTGTTTATCTTCACATAATATGGCTTTAACCTTTCAAATATTATTTTCCCAATATTTATATGAGGATATGTATTACAAAAGTTTGTATACATCTCAAATTGTGTTATGTTATGCCAATGTTTGATATGATTTTCATAAATACCAGGCCCAATCCTGTGTCTCATAACATCTCTAGTATTTGATGATGGATGAGTTTGATCATGCCAAAAACTTGAGATCAAGTTCCTAACAACATCTTCAATCTTGTCAGAATGGGGAGCTCTACACATAATTTCCAAATTTCCTTCTGAACTCTCATCCAAAAGCTTTCTTTTTTTCTCATATTTTATTAATGTGGTTCTACTATAACCAATTTCAGTCAAAAGTGCAGACGTTTTTCTTTTTCTTGCTATATCTTGATGTACAATAGATGTCAACATCACCCTTCTTGTAGTGGCCTTATCCGCTGATCAAGATCCTTTCCCAATGGAATCTAAACCCTTTTTAACATTTTGTGCAATATTCTTTTGTAATCCCGTGTGTTTCTTCTTATTTGATGTCGAATGTACACCCAACAATTGCAATGACTCTTTCAGCTCATTACAAAGAAGTAAACGTGATAATAATTGGGTTTTTTCAAGTGTATCAAGATGATTGAAATGATGATTGATTATTCCATTTACATATTTATTCATTGACCTCTTTCTCTTATTATAAGGCTTGTTGGCATAACATTTTAGCTTCTCCATATCTATTTCAAGTAAATGATCTAAATTTCTATAAGAAATTTGTTTCATCACCTTTTCAGCTAGTTTTATATGCTCATGCATAGAAGTAGAATGAATTGATCTTGACCCCTCTCCAACATGCATTGTTTGA
The DNA here is from genome assembly GCA_007258455.2 of Sequoia sempervirens. NCBI lineage: Eukaryota > Viridiplantae > Streptophyta > Pinopsida > Cupressales > Cupressaceae > Sequoia > Sequoia sempervirens. The sequence continues at coordinate 460,801,546 of VDFB02105785.1, forward strand.
ACTTGGGACTCCTCCCTATCTTCAAGGTCCATGTGTTCTTCATCAGATTCATTTGATCCAATATCTAGATTTGGCTCGACTTCAACATGAGAACTTCCTACTTGTTGAGCCCTTTCTACATGTCACAAAATATTTTGCAAAGAAAAGTGAGAGATGATTCTATATAAGTGAAGTTTATGTATGCAAGCAAACAAAGTGATTAGGCATGATGCTATAAGTAACAAAAGTTTTGAACAACTAGTTTTATATGCTCATCCATACTAGTAGAAGGAAGTGATCTCGACCCCTCTCCAACAAGCATTGTTTGAACTTGGGTCTCCTCCCTAACTTCAAGGTATGTGTGTTCTTCAACGGATTTGTTTGATCCAATATCTAGATTTGGCTCGACTTCTTCTTGAGAATTTCCTGCTTGTTTGAATTTGCATGCAAGTAAAGAAAGTGAGAGACTATGAGTTATTTAAGTGGAGTTGAAACAAATAAAATCAAATATTCTTAAACTTAAGAATTCCATGGAACAAAATCAATTGGAAATAGATGATAAGAAATTTAGGTAATTTCTATGCAAGATGACTATTTTTTAGTATTAAAGTTTCCAAGTTAAATCTAACATGGTTTTCATAAAAGGCATGCATATTTATAAGCAAAAAAAATTGAGGTGTTAATAAAAGTCCTAAACACACACTTGAGAGAGAGAGAGAGAAGAACAAGCATGTACCTTGTTTCTTTCTATGATAATTTTCCAAGTTTTTTTCACGCCTCTTTTGTTCTTCTTCTTTTGACAATTTTCATTGAGATGCATTTTTTCTTTTTCTTTGTTGTCCCATTTTCTTCTTCAAGTTAAAGATGTCTCAAAACAAATCCTCTAGCAACTTAGTTAAATTCTCCTCCAAATTTTTCCTTGATTAATAAAAATGAAAATTTGTCTTCTCCAATATTTTCCTCCTTGATAAATGTGCAAAAACCTTTTCTCCAAAATCTGTGAGCTCCAAGTGATATAAATGTGAATTAATCTTGCAATTTGATATGGAATAATGAAAAATAAGCTTTTATCTATATGCATATGGGAAAAAAATTATTCTAGTGTATGGAATAACTACATCCTAGATCATTAAATGAATCAAGTGGTAATCAAAAAGTTATTTCATTGTGCAGTTTGTTGTTTTTTAATGTATAGATATGCAACATATATCTTAACGTAATTTTAGAATTTTGTTACTTGTCAAAAAGACAATAGAGGTATAATTTGAATTGAATTTTCTTAATGTTTCAAAGAATAAATTTTTTGTATAATTTAATAATGGTGTAGATTAAGAGATTATTTATGAAATAATTTAACATAAAAAATTTATAACTTAGAGGGAAAGTGTGTGAAGGATGGTATATAATTATAAAAGGAATGTTCCTACCTCTTCTTTATAATTATATTTTATAACTCGTTTATAAAATATCATTAGTCTACTTGAGCTTGAGAGTCATTTATTTTATAATTTTTGACTTCTTACTATAAAATTCAATGGGTGTGCGTGCAAATTATTTATTGTGGTCAAAATGAATGAACTTAATTATAAAGTAGCATGTTCATTTCCTAAAATTCTACTAGAGATCAAATGTATATCATATAAGGAAATGTAAGTTCTAAGAGATCATCAAATAAACAAATGTATGTATATTGAATATAAGAAAATGTATACATATATCATATAAACATGTAAACATAAGCAACCACATACATACATGTAAATAGATTCAATGTATAAACATATAACATGTTATAAGAAAAGAGCCAAATGTATGCATATAAGAAAACAACCAAATGTCTATATATAATAAAAGATCATCAAATGTCAAATACTAAAGATCATCATATAAGCAAATAGCCAAATGTATGTATATAAGCAAAGAGCCAAATGTATGTATATAAGCAAAGATCATCATATAAGAAAATACATGTAGTAAAGATCATAGATCTAGTGCAGGGCCTAATATGAATGTTGATTCCTAGTCAAACGACCATCTAAATGAGAACGACCCTGCTCTGATGGATGTGTTGAGCCCTGCAAATAAAAATGTGTACAAAATGTGTTAAATACATATAATTTATATTAAATAAATTTTATGAAAGTTATTTTTAAGAATGTACTTGTATATTTTTAAATATCTATCTAGATCTATGTGCATACATATGCATGTACATATACACGTGTATATATAAAAATTTAAAACTCACATGTCCACTAGCAGCAGATTCATCCACAGAGTCACGTCGATGTACACGATCTGGAGGAACAAGGCTAGGAGTGACATGAGGTATGTCCACCTACAATATATATACATATATCAATACATGAATATCTAGTTAAAACTAAAATTTAAAAATAATTAAAAAGGAATTGAAACATGTTCATGCACACATACATGCACATCATCTGATATCGGATGACCTAAGTCCTCTGAAACAGTCACCTCCACCATATAAACTATACGGTCAAGCGACAAACCAACATCTAGATCCATCTAATCTATCCCATGTTGTGCCATAAATGATGAGTGAAGAGGACTATGCAGGTGAGATGGCATCGATGATGACAAACTAGAACCAATCAACATTTCAGTAAAACCCATAGTTCGTGCAGCTGCCAAATGATCTGAAGGTGGATCCTAACGTGAACTAGTGTTGGGTTGAGAGTGATGGGATCCTAGAAGTGAATGACCTCTGCATCTTAAATGATCTCTAACATGCTCTATACCGATCCCATAGTCTGATGCAATGGAGGCATATGCCTCCAAGAGGTCCTCAGCTAAATAATGCAGAGTCATGAGTGCCATATCTCTTGTAGGTGCATCAATTTGTGTGGGAGTAGGGATGTTCACCACTGAATAAGGATCCATGGTGGTCCACTATGTTGAAAATGGTGTGGATCGAGAACCTCTAGGCATCAAATACTAACCTACATGATCAATAGATATCCTACTAGTGGCAACTACAATGTCACCTACAGTGTCAATTGCTTCCTTTTGGGAAGCAACAACAACCTCATCTGCTATGGGGGCTAGAGCTGGGCTGAGAGCAGGAGACCTCTTGCCAACCAATACCCTAAACACTGGGGGTGGTCTATCTGCTCGACGATAGGTGGGCCTATCAGAAATCCTACTATGCCCCTGACCAACATATGGTGGAATGTTCAAGTAGTTGACTTTGAGGCCCAAATGGACCTCAACATACAACTGCTAAACAAAATACAATGGAATTTGGTCATTGTTTGGGTATTGACCATGTGTTGCGAGAAATCGTGGGTAGATCAATGAGGCCATAACATGATCGACACATCTAGTGACCTAGTATCCCCTAACCTTACGCACATTTTGATAGAATGGAAAACAAGTGGTTTTTATCATTTCTTTGGTCACACTATCATGTATTTGTTTAAGTGGAATGTCACCATGTACTTCTTCCCACATGTGGGAAAGAATAGAAGCTACTCTATCTAGGGAATGTGCACTAGTCCTCTCAAGTTCGTCTCTTAGTTTTTCTAGACTATGTAATATTGACATGCATGGTTCAGTATATACCCCTGGGTTTGCACCCTGTGCTAATGAGTCTCTTAATTTCTTAATCTCATTAGTGGTATTTGCAAACAAATCTTCTGGCTTAGGTGGAACATCTTCATTTTCCATGTTATATATATGTATGTACACCTAAAGGAGCAATGAAACCTTGGTAAATAATATATGTAGATATAGGGAATAGAAATCTAAAACAATTGTAATAATTCATCTACTCATCAATAATATTTTCATACCATTAACAAAAAAATATTCAACATCTATCTAGTTTTCAATAATCAAAACATTCAAATTACTAGATTGCACACAAAACATAATCTAAAACAGTTCTATTTAATTTTAAATTTACAAGTGTGCACTCTAGTACAAAATGTGCCATTAAAGACTTAAAAAATATTGATAAAGGTTGCATCTAATATTTATTTCCTACAACTAGTAATAAAGGGAAAGCATCATTACCTAACATTGGTGGTCATGTAAAATCAATTTAGTCATTATTGAAGGTACAAATAAGAGAAGAAAATGAGAGAGATGATATAAGCTTGTAAATATGATTTCTAAATTATTGAAGCAATATTTTGATGAGGAAACCAAAAAAATAGAAATAAACTTCCTCATATCCATAAAGAAAATTTGATAGGAGGAAGGGACACATGCACATAATATTTATCATGAAAGTTACCATACAATGTACAAGAACATGATACTGAGGAACAAAGGTTTCTTATAAGTACACAACAAACCTAGATGAAGATTTAACCATAGTACATAAAGAAAGAAATAATGAAAGAATAGGAGAAAATGACTTGATTTAATCTTTGTACATATTTTTTCTATTATCTCAAATCTTATAGATAATATAAAATCCTCCATATGAAAATATGGTTATATTTACTAATTTAGATAATATTTAATAATGATTTTATTACTCTTATTTTTATAAATTTCTTGGATATTATAATAAAATAAATCAACTCTTACATTTTTTAAAATTTAAAAGTTTCCTATACAAATTCCACAACTAGATATAATGGACTAGAGCTTTGTATATAATGATGTACAATGATCAATCCTTGATGTTCCAAATCTTTGTGTGGGTATTTTACTTCATCCCACCATCTTCTTTAGTTTTCATGATAGGTAGGTATTCCTAACGAACCTAGGAATTATCCCTTGTTGACCCATCTTATTTCAACCTTTATTTTGTTGATGATTATACTTGAAACTCTTATTTTTAAATTTTATGCAGTAATGAATACCTATAACACTTGGTGAAACTAACAAACCAACACTAAGATTGTTTCTCTTCCTTTATCTAATCCCAGTATTTCATGTTGACTTCTTGTATTCCTTTAAGAACACTAAAGAGTATAATAGTATAAAAGAACTTTAGTATAATATTTCTCTTTAGAATATTATTTAAACTTCACCTTAATATCATGAGTTTCTTCATAATTCTATACAAGAGATCCATATTCTCTCTTTTACTAAGCCTATTGAAATAGTTTCCCAAATTGGGTGTATTATATACTGACATTATGGAGATTACATTTCTTCCATCTAAACTTCACTTCAATGTGGTTTAATAGAATATTATTTATCTTCTAATCATTTTTGGTACTAAACCTATATGAGCATTAAGTATACATTGATTGAAAATGGTTTTTTAATCTTAATATTTGTGGTCATTAATTCCTAAAATATATTTTTGTTTATACTTCTAATCTTACTCTTCCTGAATTTTCTATTAAAGGTTTTGTTATTATTCGATGAGATCCTTTGGAAACTATTATTTTCTTATCTAAAATCAAGCCCTATTTCGCTTCACTTTTTATTCCATGTTATGATAGGGAATAAATTTCTTATTATAAACTCCTTCATGGAAAACCTTTGATTCATGCAATAGGGATTGTTCCATCTAATTCCACCAATATGTAAAGTTTTTTATATGGAAGTAAAACTTTCATGATTACATTAGATAATGATCTATTGTATTATTGTAAAATTAGTGATGAACTACTTTTATTTTATATTCCCCTCTAGTTACCTTAAAAATAACTACATATATTTCTTTTATACAATTATTTAAGGGGGCATATACTCTCACAACCCTTGTAATTTTGACATTTTTCCTTTTATATGTATAATGTTCATGCCGGATTATATATGATTTGTTAGCATACTTTGTATTATTGGTTGTATTATTCTAACATATATATATTGTAGATTTTTATTTTTTTTTGACATGCTTGTTTTGCATATCTTAGTTCAAGGGAATCAACTCCTTGATCAAACACACTATATATCATTCTATGTATCCAAAATGTTTGATTATTTTCATGTTTTTCTTTTAGCATTTATTTTTTATACTTTAATTATGTTTTGTCATATAGTGACATTAGCCCATTAAAGTGAAGGAAAATATGATGTCAAGAATTGCATACACTATAATATTAATTTATATTTCATGCTCACATTTTAGAATCTATATCCATAGCATAATTTTAGGGACCATTTAACCCTCTTTCCTAACCTTCTCCTAGATCTAAGTTGTCATGCCTATAATTCTCGTTAGAAAAACCTAACCAATTTTTCTTTTTTTCTTAACAAAGGTTTGCAACCCATTTCACACACAACCAACTACCTTTGCAAGTTTGAAAGCCTAACACTAAAAGATAAATTTATAATGAATCACACAAACCAACTAGCTATAAGATCACAATGACTTCCTTCTATAGACGAGTATTATAAATTGAAGAATTAATTCATTACCAAAAGTGTTGGTGGGATGGTATTATTTATAATATCACCACCGATGCGCTTTTTATTTAATTTAGAAATTTAACCTTCACATTTCCTCAAGTGCCATGATGTCATGACCAAGAATTTTTATTTGTAGAGCTATTGATGTAGATTTAAAATTTAAGATCTCAAAGTAAGATTAACATAATTACTTGTTATTATTGATGTACTGAATTTTGAATCATATATTTCTTTTGTTAGCAACATTTTCCACTATTCCTAATAGTTATAGGATTATCACTATTATTTATGATGACGTTTATTTTATTAATGAACTTGGTGTTAATTTTACCTTTGATTGAAGCATTGACATTTCTGATAATGTCCATATAGTAACAACCCTTTTTAAAGACCCACTTAAAGATCCATCTGAGTTTCACACTTGGGTAAGGGTTCCCAACCCCTAACCCATATAATTAAATATTCTCACAAACCAAAATAAATTATACCTTTAATATCAACCTTCACCTCTTAACCTATCAACATATTAAATTTATATCCTCAAGAAGATGTCTTTTGATTTTCTCTTGATGGTCCTCCCTTCCCATGCTAACACTGTTGCCTTCCTGCACATTACCGACATGATCATAAGTAACATTGTATATCACATTAATCTATTAGCTGAATATTCTAAACTTTAACCATATAATAAGCCATTTAAATCTCAATTTGCATTCCATAGTATACTAGTGTATTACACCTACATGGTAGTGACAATAGAACATAATGTCAAAATGAAATTACAAGGATTTTGCCAAAATATCACCTTATTTATCATCCACAATATATCTAATCATCAATTTAATAAAATCATATCACAAATTAGGTTTAGCATTAATCACGTGTGAAACGGGGTCTTACATCCCCCTCCCCTTAGCTTAGACTTCCTCTTGGAAGTCATTAAGGTCAGGAAAATAAATCTCAATATAGCAAGGAATATAAATATATTAGAATATTAATTACTATACTTTCTTGATGAAGAAATCATAGCATTCAACCATTAAGCACACATTAAATAATCCCTTTCATGAATCAAACATCTAAATGCTCAGAACAAAATTTTCCACCATAGAACATTTATTCAAAATATAGTCACAAATCTTATTAGCCATCCATGTCGTTAACATTTTTGAAATCAACATATATCCCACACATATTCAAACATCTTAACATCCTTAGACACCCTTCAAGGTTCTCTTTTGCATCATAAACATCACTCATGATGTTAGAAAATACTTTCATTCTAATATCAATTCCTATCTCAAGAATAATAGTCTCAATTTTATCTGTCACTTTCTTTCTCACATAATAGTCAAGGACTTTCTCATGTCATTCATTTACAAATTTACCCATACATCACAAAAATTACACATAAATCACATCACAAGGCTCAATGGGATTTACAAGGATGGATATTCTTGGATACCACTCGAGGCCCTTCTCTAAGGACTCCTCCATACAAATAAGAATAATCATAGAATGAGGGGAAGAATGGATTAATGACCGTCCCATACCAGTCCCATTCACAACCCCTTTCAAAAATAATTCCCCAACGCATCTACTCCCCTATACGACCTGCCAAGGAACCCCTCGGGATATAGCAGTTTACATATGTCACATTACACCACGTTTACCAGCAGTTAGAAAACATTAAGAAAGCCTCAAGTTGAGAAATCATAAGATCATGAACCAATGTTTCAATAAAACATAAAATTATAAAATCAAGAGAAAACCAAATAAAGATCAATTGTAGCTACATTTCAACATTCCAATCTTAATTCAAAAATGAAATTCAATAAGTCCTTGAGGCAATTTGGACTATAACAACCTTCAAGTGGCTAAATAGCCTAATACGATAAATAGAAAAGCTCACATTGCTGGCACATAATAAAATAAAACATCAATCAAGAATTACTAATAATTCATATTCCAACAATAAAATCTGCACATTACGAGCACCGCATGACTTGATAAGCCACCTAAGGGGAGGAGGGGAATGGTGGTTCTCTAACCACATAAATATGATAGCATGCAATAACTGGTGGTCCCTGACCACATAAATATGAATAATTGGTGGTCCCTGACCACATAAATTTTGCATCATTGGTGGTCCCTGACCACATAAATATAAGTAACTGGTGGTCCCTGACCACATAAATATGAATCACTGGTGGTCCCCGACCACATAAATATAAATCACTATTGGTCCCCGACCACATAATTATAAGTAACTGGTGGTCCATAAAATTCCATCCTTTACCCATGGGTTATAACATCAAGGAATAGGTTTGCACTACAAACCAACAAGTGTGGCTCTCATATGTGGGGGAGTAGGCTATGGTCAACGTCCATGGGAGGATTACAATGACTCGACATAGATCCTTTTTAGGATTAGGGACAATGCCCTGAGCTTGTAATTTCCCGATGGGAGAACATGTGCCTCTCAACCCCTATTTACACTAGCTGGCATCGCACTCCCATAAGGGGGGAACCAAACACTAGGGGTACACATTTAAAATAAAACCAACACAAAGGAATACATCACATTTCATTTAATAAACACACTTAAACACAACACATTTATTTGAACTCACAACTAGCTAGCTTAGATAAAGGCCATCACAAAGGGTACATATAGGGGATCATAATAGATGTCCACCACCCTTATCCCAAGTTAGATACCCTATATCTCATACTTGGGGCACGACACATTTACTGGTTTTCACTTCGCATGTCATAACATAATACACTTTACGAAATTCACTATATTGTAGAACAAAATCAATTCACTTACATAAACTTAATTTTCTTTAAACAATATTCTTTTTGCTTCTTAATTTTGTACATATCTACTCACTTTGCATAGGTAAAAGGAATCTCTAGATGATGCACAAATGTAGCTTATGTATATTACTCCATTTTCCTAGAATTTAACAATACATGGCACACCACACTTCCCATCTCACTAAGTGTTTGACATCACATATATGACAAAGATCGGTTTTCTATATTTATCCATACTATTCTTCTTCTTTCATTCCACTATGTTTGTTATGTTCATTAACATATCAATATGGGTAATTCCACTATATTTTTCACAACCTTTTTAAGGAAGATTTCTCACTTAATAGGGAAAGGAGTCAATCATTTTCATTTGAAACATGGAAATATGAGAAAAGAAAACACACTTGATGCATAAAACACATAATAACTCGTGGAATAGTAATTCTCACAACCCATTAATATCTTTTACAATTCTTGCATTTCGCTATCTAAATCTAAACTATTTACTCACATGTTGTAATCATCATTGTTACAATCACAATTCCATTTAACCTCATAAAAATGCATAATGAGTAGAAGTCTTGAAATTTATATCTACCTTTAAGCTTTCTCCTTTGCATTCAAGTGTAAATAATTTTACCTCAAAGAGTACATATGGTCAATGGTATAAAATGCACATTAGTTGAAAGTTTTTACAAGTCTACTTTAGTGTCTCTTATCTATATATTTTAACTTTCCCATCACATAATACAATGTGAACCACACATAATTCATTACTTAATTTATAACTTCATACAATTGATTATTCAATCCTGATGACATGCACACAACCTTCAAGTTCAACATGTAGTTGAGTGTGTTATTACTTCCTATATATGGCATGCATCCTTTCTTTACTTGGGCAACAAGTCTTTAGTTCTTAACTCATTTATAAGAGAGTGGTAATAGCATGAGTTCTAGATAATGTTTTAACTCCAAATTCTAATCTTGAAAGGATCTCTTCACAATTCTTCGTATGTTTAATTATTATAAGGGGGGGTGATTTAAACATCATATTAGCTAGTCCTTAACAATCTTATTTCAATTGTATTCTTCTATGCCTTCACCTTTGACTTGAATCATAGAAATCATGTTGCTTCATTTACTATTTAATCATTAAACAATAGGACATAAGAGTTTGGAAGTTGTTATAGTTGCACTAAGTTTACTAGGTCATAGTTTACTTGTACAAGTGATTAATTAAATTTTTAGTTTCACCCTTCGATTCTATGTAGCATCTAGTTTTGATCCTTTTTTTTCTAAATAGGGTTTATTATGCAGCTTAAGTTTTCAAACATTAGTTTACATTCTTATTCATGCAATCTTATCTACCAACTATTAGTTGACTCACCTTAGAATCTCAAACATTCAATAGCGGGACTCTTTCCTATGTTGAATCATGATTAAATGAGTTTTAAGAGGCTTATGTGTTATTGATGTCCGAGGTATGGGTGCAAGATTGATTCTAACACATCCTTAAATTGCTCTTAGATATCATCACGTAGAACCAGGGATTATGCACTTCCAAGTTGTACATCCTTAATTTCCTCTTTATCCATTCTCTAATTAACACTATATGTGTTTGAAATGTATACATGATGAGAGTTATGAGATTTCTAATGTGGTACTCTTTGTTGAACGTATAGTTTATTAATAAATGATGCCTACGAAAAACTTATTCTACAACTAGGTTTTGAAACATGTTAGGCATATTTATGTGTAAATCGATCCTTCATCTTAAGGTTACTCAAGAACATATAGGAAATTCTAGTACAACCTTTTCAATTTAATATAATATTTCTTAATCATGTTGCCTCTAATTTAAGCATTAACCCCCTCTTCATATTTTTTCGATTACGCTTAACTATGATTTTTTATTTAACCCTTGCCTATGGTTCACTAGGAGGAATCAATAAATAGTCTCTAAGAACTTCCTTGCATTTCTAAGCTTGAATGAAATGATTTCTTTACTAAATTTAAAACATACAATTGAAACAATAATTTGTTTAATTATTCAAGGTTATACTTTACTATGCACAATAATTTAGCTTCTCTTTCAACATCACTAATGTATTTTCAAGTGGCATAAGTTAGGTTCCTTTAATCACAAATATAAAGGTGATTTATATTATTTCACTAACTCATTAAAATCCCTAATAACTATATTTAATCAACGCTCATCTACCCTCTTAAAGTTCGAGAGGTGATAGGTTTGATAACACTTATTAGATGGACTAAATTTTATTTTATTTTATTTTATTTTTCATGCACATAATTTGCATAATCATAATATTCTTGAGGGCTATACTTTGGAAGTGTAAGTTCTTACGAGTTACTTATCATTAATTAATACTTAAAATAGTTAAAGTTTGGCCAACACATGCCTTTATAGATTTTAATAAAGATGGTTAATTGAAAGTAGATCCCAATGTTTCGACGCCAGATAGGCCCTCAAAAGTTATTAGGTTGTAGACATTTTGGAACTCAATTGTTGCAATAAGATTAGTTTTATGATCACATACACATTAGCTACGACTCATCTTATTCCCAGAGTACCCAGTGTTGCAAGCTGGGCTCTGATACCAAGTGTCATGCCTATAATTCTCGTTAGAAAAACCTAACCAATTTTTCTTTTCTTCTTAACAAAGGTTTGCAACCCATTTCACACACAACCAACTACCTTTGCAAGTTTGAAAGCCTAACACTAAAAGATAAATTTATAATGAATCACACAAACCAACTAGCTATAAGATCACAATGACTTCCTTCTATAGACGAGTATTATAGATTGAAGAATTAATTCATCACCAAAAGTGTTGGTGGGATGGTATTATTTATAATATCACCACCGATGCACTTTTTATTTAATTTAGAAATTTAACCTTCACATTTCCTCAAGTGCCATGATGTCATGACCAAGAATTTTTATTTGTAGAGCTATTGATGTAGATTTAAAATTTAAGATCTCAAAGCAAGATTAACATAATTACTTGTTATTATTGATGTACTGAATTTTGAATCATATATTTCTTTTGTTAGCAACATTTTCCACTATTCCTAATAGTTATAGGATTATCACTATTATTTATGATGACGTTTATTTTATTAATGAACTTGGTGTTAATTTTACCTTTGATTGAAGCATTGACATTTCTGATAATGTCCATATAGTAACAACCCTTTTTAAAGACCCACTTAAAGATCCATCTGAGTTTCACACTTGGGTAAGGGTTCCCAACCCCTAACCCATATAATTAAATATTCTCACAAACCAAAATAAATTATACCTTTAATATCAACCTTCACCTCTTAACCTATCAACATATTAAATTTATATCCTCAAGAAGATGTCTTTTGATTTTCTCTTGATGGTCCTCCCTTCCCATGCTAACACTGTTGCCTTCCTGCACATTACCGACATGATCATAAGTAACATTGTATATCACATTAATCTATTAGCTTAATATTCTAAACTTTAACCATATAATAAGCCATTTAAATCTCAATTTGCATTCCATAGTATACTAGTGTATTACACCTACATGGTAGTGACAATAGAACATAATGTCAAAATGAAATTACAAGGATTTTGCCAAAATATCACCTTATTTATCATCCACAATATATCTAATCATCAATTTAAGAAAATCATATCACAAATTAGGTTTAGCATTAACCACGTGTGAAACGGGGTCTTACATAAGTGGCAATCTCATATTTTCTTACTTAATTATGTTAAATTTCATATTTTTATGTATTTGTCATCCTCTAACATTTTATTATTTATGTATTTTTTCAAACATTAAATACACAATTATATAAACATCTTCATGACTCTAAAAATATCCTTACAAAAAAAAAATTTAAATCATTCTTCTTACCTGAATAAAAAATTCTAACTAAGACATTTTTAATTATTTTTAATTAAATTTATCTTTAATTAATTAAATATTTTATCAAAACTCAAATACAATTATCCTCTTATCATTTTATTTTTTATTTAAACTACTTTTTAATACAAATTATTGTATTTTCAAAATGCATGTTCTCTCACTACCATTTTAAAATGATAAATCTTCCTATTTTATAAAATACTTGCAATAGTCCATTCTTGACATCTTTACATTATAAATTATGTAATTATAAAAGGAATGTACTTTTAAATTATGTACTTTTTAAAATTATGTACTTTTAAGAGATTATTTATTCAAATTTGAAAGGAATTATGTACTTTTATATGCAAAAGTGTAATATATCCCTCATACGCTCCATTTAATCCTTAAAATTCTACAAATGCAGTATAATAGTATTTTTTCAACAATTATATTCTATATATTCTTTACATTGGAGCATTCTTCATTCTACTCTTGCATGAAACAAAATTTATTTATTTTTATTTTCCTACACTACAACACTTGGTTTCTCTTTGTTGCATTACATTTATTCTACATTATTATTCTTGGCCACTACAACATTATATGCTCTAGTTATATCTAACATTCTATTTCTTTATGTTATAATATTTCATTATATATACTACAACAATTCTTCATACAATTTATATTTCTATTGACTACAATAAAATTTTCTATTTGAAAAAATTCTTTTGATTTACTTTATTCTTAACTTATATTCATTCTTCAAGCACATTCTAATTTCTTTACATGATATTATTTATCATAATATAACTTTGCAATGTTTTTCTACATATTATTTGTTTTCTTCTTTAATGTTGTAAGTTATGTTACTTTTATTGGCCTTTTCTCTTTGAAAAGAATACAAACCTATTTTATTTTTCATTTCTTCCTCTTACAAATATTATTCACTCATTGTATAATATTTGCTCAATTTACTACAATTTTTTTACTATGCCTAGTTTTACTTAAATGTATGCAAAATAGGCATGCATATAAGCACCACACAAATTATTTGGAAAAATGCCACAAAAATGTGATATCATTTATATAAAACTATGGTTTGTTGCACTTTATTACAACAATTCATCCAATTAAGAGGTGATGTAATTTATTGATTCACTAAACAAAAATAGATTCTTGTTCTTAAAATTATTCTCTAGTTAGACTCATGGAGTAACCAATTTGAAAATCAATTTGAACATTTCAATCACTTAGATAAAAAAAATTCCAAAGAATAATTAAGATAGTGTTATGCAACCAATAATATAGAAGCAATAAATCTAGCCTATTAATTTTTCTAAGGTTCCATTCAAGTATAATTTTGAATTCAAGTTTGCAAGAAAAATAAGTCTATAATAATATTCACAAATAATATCTCCATGTTGATAATTTAAGCAATGCCTTCAACACAATCTATTAATGGATATAGAGAGAACTAAAAAATAGATATACTTGTAGGTTGGAAATATCCTCAAGATGGAACAAAATTAAATTTTGATTATACATTTTGGGGGAATCTTCGGGCTATAGATGTTGACTATTTTCTTCATAATTCTAATTAGAGGTTTGAGTAAACTTGGTTTAAATATGAACAAAAAAAATAGTAGGAAGATCTCATTATTATGTTAATGCTAGTATATAAGAAAGGATATAATGAATTAGTAATAGAAGGTAGTGTTTTTACAAAGGTTGAGGCCCCAATTGGGGTATGTGTTCTTATGAAAAAGAAGCATTGAAGTGGTCCCAATTTTTTTATAAGATGATGCATATATGCATTGCTATTGGGGAAAAATATTAGAAAATTTCAATCAAATGCAATTGGAAACTCTAAAACCAAATGAATATTAAAAACTTTCAAGCAAATGCAATTGGCAGTTGTAAAGCCCAATTTTACAAAATGGGTTTGTTTAAAAAGCTTTAGAAACTTTCAAGCAAATGCAATTGGCAACTGTAAATCCAAATTTGGTTGAAAACTGGGTTTGTTTAAAAGGCTTTAGAAACTTTCAAGCAAATGTAATTGGTAGCTGTAAATCCATATTTTAAATAATGGGTATTGTTTTTAAAAGGTTTTAGAAACTTTCAAGCAAATGCAATTCACAGCTATGAGCCAAAATGGGAGCTTGAAATGGGAGCTTGAAATAGGGTATATTCATTATAAATGTTCAATAAATTTTGTTCATATAATGTGCCTTCAAGTTTTAAATGAAATTTTTTTTTGGAATTTTTGTTTTATTCAATTTGTTTTCATTTTACCAAAAAAAAATTGGTCTCATGGAATCCATGGGGTTTTACAAATTTGCAATCAAATACAATTTTAAATCACTGTGATTCAAGAGAGAAATAATTCCAACCTTATTTTGGATGTCCTTGAGTCGATATTGAAGTTGAGATGGTGGCCCGTTGCACGTTTTTGTCATTCCCTCCATTCACGTTCGTTGTCATTCATTGTGCACAAGCTCACAATTCATTGGGCCAATTCTTTTATTCAAATGACAGTGATAGCTTTTTGTTTTAAAAATACCCTAATTCAAAGGGGTTCCCTTTAAATAATAATTTCCTCGTTGACTTCTTGGGGGTTCGACCAAGCCTATGGTTCAGTCAAACCATATGGTTCGACTGAACCATTTGAAGGGTTCAGTCGAACATGTAAGTTCAACCGAACCCTCCTTGCTATTGAAATTTTAAACAGGGTCATTTTCCTTCCTCTTCTCAATTGTAAACCACTATTGTTGTTTCACCCTTCAATAAGGACACCTACTAGTTGTGGGTCATCATTGGCTAAAGTTTTTATAGTTGATGGACATATCACAGGATTTTATTTTTTTTAAAGGGTAAATGCTTTTGAACTGGAGCTACGAACTGGAATACAACCATTCAATAATACCACCCCAAGGGGGTTTGAACCTTGGTGGAAAGAACAACAATGCCATCTTTAAACCAACACACCATGCCAATATTGGCGACATATCACAGGATTTAAAACACATGATTTTCATAATTTTATGAAGGTATTATATATCATCATTTAGCATTTATTGGTAACATTGATTAAGTACTAAATATATTTTGATATTTTGTTGTGTGAGAAAAAATTACTAATGACCTTTTCATAAATGTGTTTGATAGCATATCATGCCATTGAAAATTAGGGGGGATTCATGTCTTATAGTTGACTTAAGGAATGCCATAAGTCGATTGTTAGCATTTACAAGGTATGTGGTTATATGAAATGTTCATGTGTGAGAGACATAGAGATATTATATTGCATTTTAATTTTTGACTAATGGTTCATACTAATTTACTATTATTATGTTAGGTGGGTGACCTCCAAGGAGATCCATGAATGTGAAGTGCCAAAATGGAAAAAGGAAATTGTAGAAATTGTATACATGTATTTGAAAAGGAGCTCCCTACAAGTTTCATGGACCTACAAGTCCATTTACTTATACACCTAGTTTATGGCGTTGAATTGGCAGGTTTTGTATCAACGAGGTGGATGTTTTTCTTTGAGAGGTATATGAAAACTAAAAAGATATGTTCAACAAAAGTCACATCTAGAGGGTTGCATGGCTGAAGGGTAATTATTGAATGAAGAATTTTTCTTCTTGTGTGAATTCCTTGGTAAGGATTTTGAAGATGGTCCATGCTTCTAGGATGAAGAATGAGCATCATATATTATTGATGGAGAAAAACCACAATCTAATGGTGTTCAAGTAGAAATTAGTAAGTAAATTCATGATCAGTGTGGTTTTTTTTCTTGCAATCATTAATTTACTCTATAATTTATTTGCCAAATTAACATGTTGACATGTAATAGGTGCAGACAAAAGTGTTATACTCGACAAGTTCATTCTGTACCACATGGACTTTATGAACAAATGGATTGATCTATATGATAAAAAGAGAAGTGTTAGAAGCAAGGAGACAATTTAAGAGATTGAACCTAGGGAATAATCCACTTCCCACTAATCTACTTGGGAAATGGGGCAAATATTGTACTCTAGAATGGGTTAATGAACAAATTCAAAATCAAATAGAAGATGCAGGTATAGATTCAAACATGACAGAAGATGAAATCAACATGTCTAGAGGATGTGAAAGAAAGGTACAGTTGGAATTTTACAAAATGTTGTTTCCTTACAGTTTTGACACTATTAACTATTTTAATATTCGTCATTATATTTGTTTTCACTGAAATAAATGGTCTTTCACAAGTGAGGAAATATCCAGCAATGTGGGCATATGGTCAACATTATCGTGTAGAAAGTGTAGATGTAAAGAGGCAATCCTTCCATTGTGGCATCATGGTTGGCTTCAAGAAATCCAGTCAATCAAGCTCAAAAGATAAGAATATAATTGAAGGGAATCTACAATATGTTGGGAAAATACAAGAAATTATTGAGTTGGATTACCGCTCTTTTAAATGTTGTATTTTTAAGTGTAGATGGTATGAAGCATTTGAGAGGACACGAAGACATGATACCCATAGTGGATTGTTTTCGATAGATTCCTCATGGTTCCTACCAGAGGATAAGAAGCCATATGTTCTACCAATTCATTTTGAGTAGGTATTTTTTTAACTCAAACAAGAAGCAATAGTGATCATTAATCTATTAATTCATAGTTTATTGTGAATATATACATGTGTTTATTAATCAATAAAATTGTTAGAACATACATCTAATATATGTATGTCGTTCATGTGCAGGTATCTTTCTATGAAGATATTTTGGACCCGAAATGGATATTTGTCATACATTATAATGATCCAAGATTAAGGCATGTATTTGACAATGCATTAGTGGATATTGAGCAAAACAATGATGGCCAATAGAATGAGAGAGAGGGATTAGAGAACATGACGAGGGAGAAAACCCGAGACACAAAAATAATGCACACAACAAGCAAATTTTATTATTATTCAATAATGAAAATATTACATGCAGAGGATCCCAAATCCTCGAGCTCTATGATACATGCAAGCTACAGAAGTTTCAGAAAAATTACAGAAATTACAGAAAATCCCCCTTTTCGCAGCATGCGAACTCTTTTACCAAAAAGCTATCCAAAAATCAAAAACTAGCCCATAAATAGCCCCTTTTCGCTTTGGAGCCAAAAAAAACATTCGAGATAAGAGTTTTGGCTGTTAGGCACCAAAAATTACAATTTGAAATTCAAACATTGAATCCTAATTCGAAAATTGGCAATTTTCCAAAAATCGGACAACTTCCGGAAGCCATAACTTTTGATCTGGGACTCCGTTTTTCGAACCGTTTGCACCATCAAAAATTTCTTGAAGTGAAGAACGCACTAAGAATCTGCTCCACTAGTTCCAACAAATTATGGGCCCATACAGGACTATTTAGTGCCTCAAACTAGACTCGGAAGGTTTTTCAGGGCAAAAAATAGAAACTGGAACTTGAATAACTTTCAAACCATGAATAATCTTGACCTGATTCTTTTGCCAAAGTGCTTATTTTTCCATCATGAACCTTCCCATAAATTTTCATCTTCCCACACCTTAAAATTCACACTTGCTAAAAATAGCAGAAAGCGGTTCTGAAAGTTGGAAACTCTTATTCGACGAAAAGGGTATCCAAAAATGCAAAAACATCTACAAAAAGAAAAGAAAAAAAGGAACATAAATGGAAAGAATCTTTTTGGGTGATGCAAGATTTCCCTCACACCACTAGATGCTCCTACATTAGAACATCAAAGAAATTGACATCCACAATGATGTTGAAGATGGTTATGTTTAGGCTCAAGAAGATAACAATCCAGAGTTAGATGATGTTATGGAAGACAACAATATGGATGGTATAGAAAATGATGATCCAAATACATCCGGTAACAATATAGATGGTCTATAGTCAAATTTCAATGATGATGAAGATGATGCAGGTCAAGATGAGGATGATGATCAATAATATTAAATACTTGAAAGAACATATGAACATTGATAATGATATGCTGGATGACATTGTAGCAGACAATAATGTTAATGACCAAGACTTCTAAATTTTCAAAATTATATGCAATCCTGTGTTTAAAAAAGGATGATTCTTATGGCCTAAACTTTGAAATGCTTCAGTAATATTATTTTTGTCGATACAAATTACCTATTGCAATATCCTTAAATTGTCGATCTTTGGTATGAATTGTTGGCAGAAAAAATTAGGATTGCTTGGATACTTCTTCCATTCATTTTGTATCAACATATATTTGTGAAGACGCAAAATTTAATTAAATATTAATGCACATAACTCATAATTATTTTAATAAGAAACTTTTTTAACTTTATTATTTTTAAATAGTTTCCATTTTTATGTTGAACATAATTTTGAACATGTAACTAAAAACATCCATAGTAAATGCTTTAATGTATCAGCATATTCATTCACATAAGCACATTATTGAGGCTCAATAACTGATATTCATTCATATAAAAGAAGAAATAAGTATGGAAAACATAATAAAAATACAGAATGATAACACAGTCATGGAGAATCTCTGATAATAAGATGTTTTATTTCATTCATAAACTCAAAAGTTACACCAGTAGAGTTTTGCTACACCCTTCCACTCATACCTTTATTATTTTTTATCAAAGTTTATATAGAGATTACATAATATCAACCATAATCCCTAAGCCATTAACCATTAAACTACCTAACCCCTTGTGCTGTAGAAAAATGGCCCCTTGTAATTTTCATGGTCTTTTAGGCATTTCTTCACAATGCTTGGTCCATTTTGATATGATTTATTGATGTAATGTAGCTTGAACATTCACATTAAGTCCTTAAAATTCAAATTATGACATCTTGTGAAGGTGTTGTGAAGTATTGGAAAACATTTCTACACTTTTTCTAGACCCTATTCATTGTAATTCACCTAAATATCACCTTTTTATCGCTTATCAAGTCCTATTTTGAAGTTTTGTAAAGTCTTGTAACAAGATTTCACGCTTTTCTAGGCTTATTTTCACTATTTACACCTTTCTTATGCTTTATTTGACCCCTTTATGCCCTTATAAGGCTTAATTAAGTGTGTTTTTGAATGTAAACCCAAAAAAAAAAATGTGACTTAATTCTAGATGCCCACTTTCAAGTCCAAGGTGGGACCCATTTTCCATGGGTGGAAAATGAGTCCCCCTTGACTCAAAATTCAAAATATTTTAAATTTTCTTTCGGGTTTTTATTTAAAATCGCCTTATGTCGGCCTGTGATGAGGTATCATCAGGTTACTAAGGCACAAGTGTGTATAAATAAGTGTTTTTCCTCTCATTTTAACACTATTCATTCAAGCATTCATCAAGTTCACTTACTCACTCACTCATTCAAGCATTCAAGTGCTTTGCATCATCTAATCAAGCATTAATCAAGTACTCAAGAGCATCCATTGTTATATCTTCATATTTTCTTCAACAAGGATTTGGTAAGTTGATAGCATTTGCATGTTATTTGTTTATCATTCTCTTTCATTTAATTATTTCATTAAGGGTTTGATTACCAAAGTGGGATTTGACCAAGGAAAATCCCTATAACCTAACCCTTAACCATTTTTCCCTTTTTGCATGTGTGTTTGTAGACTTGTGTATGCAGATTTGACAAGCTATTACCTATGTTGAAAAGTGGACAAGAATTCAACAAAGTTTTTCAAGTCAACCACATCCTATTTCAAGCTTGGAGAATACATTATGTCCGTTTTCTGTAGATTTGACCTCGACAACCCGAAAAGAAAACAACCTCAGATCTGGTGCTACAGAATTGGTCCTTGATTTCTCATAATTTTGGGAGTGGACTGATTCACCATCTGTGGTGAATGAGTCCCACCTTAAGGCTCGAAATCCATATTTTGTCAAATTTTGGATCCCAACACTCAAAAATCAGTTTCTGACAGTTTTCATCTGAAGCGGGATTGATTCGCCATCAGTGGCAAATGAGTCACACTAGTGATTTCTAGTTATCTAAGTTAGTATTCAGAAGATTCCAGATTCTCCATTCTCTTCCCAGGTGCTCTCTGAATCAACCTTTTTCTATTTTATTTTGCATTTGTTCATTCTTAGTTCATGTTTTCATATCACATTGTGTTTTACAACATTGCATAATTCTTAGGTTTTGCATTTATAATCAGTCAAAAAGTTCATTTAGTTGCATTTAGATAATCTCATTTAGTCCAAATAACATCATACATATCCTAATTTGAGTGAACCTAGTATAGATTCCTTTGTGTAGGGTTTATCTCTCTCCTTTTAGGTTAAACATCCTAAGAGTGCAAGAGTAGCCTATAAGCCCTACCCAAAAATCTACGGTTCATTTTGGTGAACCTACATATTAAGCACTTTACATTTCTGATTTCAATTGCATCTTGCATCCTAGACTTCATTTGCATCAACATTCAATTAGGGTATTGTTTTGTTTTTGTATCCTAGGGTTTCTCAAATTACATTAGTGAAAGACTCAATTAGATTTCATTTTTCCATAACATATTGAAAAAAATGAAAATATGCATCTGCATCCTTTATTGGCATCTAAAAAGCATTAAATTCACTTTAAATTTTCTGAAAAACACAAAAAAATCTCATAGTTGGACTCATTCGCCACCCTAGGAGAATTACTCCACCTACATATTTCAGATAGCATTTTCAGGAATTTTCTGGGTATTTCCTACATTTTTGTTTCCTATAATTTCATTTTGTTTTACTTTCCAGATTCTCTATCTGCTTCTATTTCTTGCATTTTAGTTTACTTGCATTCATTATCATCATGGCATTTTTTTTCATATGTTTTGGACTTCATTGAAATCCTTGGTAGACATGTCCAATTGTGCCTTTGGTTGTGATCCTAATGACCTTGAGCTTCCTCATGCTCCTTCAACTCCTCATGATTTTCCTCATCATGATGTAGACATCATTGGAGAAGATGATGCTAGCATGAACAAGTTCTTAAATGAATGCATTGATAACCTTGAAGCCAATGCAGCCTTTTACCCATCAATGAAACCACCAAATCTTCCTACTATTGCACCTCCTGATCACTTTGGATACCTACATCCTGAAACTCAAGAATGACCTAAGATCCCTCCATCAAGTGGACTTAGTTCTTCTTAACAAACACAACCATTTTATGATCACAAATTCACAAACACTCCCATCAACCTTGAAGAAACATATGGAAAAGGTTTTACTATCCTAAGTAAACAAGGTTGTGACACAACACATGAGCATAATATTCACCAACTTCTTGAACAAAATTCAACAGAAGAAAACACAACAGGACTAGGATATCAAAATCCTCATTGTGTTGACAAGCCTCCTTTTGAATATTGGAGACTTCAAGATTCGATGGTACCATGATTTTGATTATCCTCCTGACTTGAACATTCTCCTTCCACGTGAACAATCTTTACATGATGTTGATGAAAAGGATGTTAGGATCCCCATGGGTCCTCTTCCCCCTTCCATTCATGAAAAAGGAGAATCTAGCAAACGGAAACGGCCTTATAAATTGAAAAAACTCAAGTTTCGTACTCATCCTCCACCTAATTGTGAAAAAATACTTCATCTGCTTTTAAAAAAGGCCTTATACTTTTACTGCCTATGAAAAGGTTGGTCATTCGTCCTAAATATTCTAACATACCATTTTGAAAATATCATCGTATTCTTGGACATCGAACTGAAGAATGTTGAACATTGAATGACATATTGAACAAGTATCACTTCACTGATACTGAGTTCTTTCCCATTATTCCTTAAAAAAAAACTCTTTTTATTATTCCATAGTTGTAGAATTTTCTATTCTCACTGTTGCGTGATCCTTTCACATCACCCACCTTGGCTCATTCTTGCTTTACACTTTATGGGAGGAAACAAGCTGTTAGCCTTGTCCTTGTAATGCACTTGTCTTTGTCTCTTAGCTATGTTATTCATTTTCCGCTTACATTCCTTAAGATTGAGAAACCAATAACTTAGTTAATGGTTGACTTACATTTTCATTACTCGCCCCTTTCCATTTTTCATGTATGTGCATATCATGTTCCCCTGTATAGTGTGTTTGATGATCTCCCTCATTATACACTTCTTCTATTTGTACCTCTATTCTTCTCTATGTCGTGCATTTCCTTTTCACTTTTGTTTTGTGTTTTGGGGATGACGCAAAGCGTAGAGATTCCCTATGTCTCTTCCATGTTGACCCAAAAGGTCCCTTTTCCTTTCTACTTTGTCTTTTTCTTGTGTTTTCCTTTTGGGGATGACATAAGGTATTGAGACCGAACTGTCTCCTTCATGTTGACCCAAAATCTTTTCCTTTTCTTTTTCTTTTCATTTTCTTTTCACTTGTGTTTTGCTTTTTGGGATGACGCAAAAAATTGAGGCCGCAATGTCTCTTCCATGTTGACCCAAAACAAACTTTATTTTCCATTTTTTTTCGCTCTCTTTCTTTCATTCTTCCAGTTCTATGTGCTTTGGGGAATGATGACAATTTCGATCTCTTTAATAAAAACATTGCAGTAATGAACATACTGATCCCAAATCCATAGATCCCTTATGTGTTTGGTGTGTTCCTTTCTGGGGGGAAACTCCATTTTCTTTCTCATTTACATGATGCGGCCTACCTCGGAAACATATGACTTGGCATAGAGCTTTCTGAGTTGGCTCTCATGTCTTGTTTCTCCTTTTTTTCATTTTATTTCCTTCACTACTTTAAATTAATTTCTCACAGAATGGTGTGTAGCAATTCCTTTAAAGTGGGGGGCATACATTGGCATAATTTTGTTTGCATTCCTAGTTCTTAGTGTAGCCTTGTCATTTCATACATACATTTGTCACTTTGTGGATGACATTGGGTGTGATGTCCTTCATAAGTGTGATCTATCTTAGCATATTGCATTCCTCTTAGTGGCCTGATGTGATGCACTACATCCCCTAAGTTGTGAATATTTTATTCTTTGATTAGTCCTCTCTTGGAGATATTAGACAAAATGTTCCCTAAATGATAGAACTTGCATGAATTTAACAAGACTCGATTGAACATCTTTTGCATTTCACTTTTTTGCACTTTACATCTTTTCCACCTTGCATAATGCATCTTTCATGCCTGTGGTACCATCCTCTTTGTTCATGATTTCTAAGAATACAAAGCTTTGCTTGTCTCATGAAGCACGAACTGACATTTTCCCTTGTGGTGCCTTGTTAAAGTTATCAAGAGGTATAACTTTGATATGGTTGAGCAGGAAGCCCATCCAGCAGCATGACTTTCCCCATAGCCACCTATGTGTTTTTGAGTGCATACCAACTACCATATGTACTTCACCTTTTTGGGTTTTCTCACCCGGCGGACCACCATGAGTTTTGTCACCCTAGAGTGAGTATGCATTCTCTTTTTTAGACAATCGGCCTAGATCTAATCCACAACTAGTTGGACAGACGATTGAAGCTCAATTCAATTTCCCTTTCATGTGTTTGTTCCTTTGTTCTTATGTTTAGTTAAATTCCATGGGATCTTCATCCTGGGGGCTTGATCATCCCTCTTGATCGTTGTCATTCTATCTTGCTAGCATAAGTGCATTTGGATCCCTATTGATATGCATGGCTACTTTAGTGTGAGTTTGAAGCAAGTTCATCCTCTCACTAAAGTGGGGGCTAAATGTGTCATAGAAAAATGGCCCCTTGTCATTTTCATGGTCTTTTAGGCCTTTCTTCATGATGCTTGGTCTATTTTTTTCTTATTTATTGATGTAATGTGGCTTGAACATTCACATTAAGTCCTTAAAATTCAAATTATGATGTCTTGTGAAGGTGTTGTGAAGTGTTGTAAAACATTTATACACTTTTCTAGACCCTATTCATTATAATTCACCTAAATATCACCTTTTTATCACTTATCCAGTCCTATTTTGAAGTGTTGTAAAGTCTTGTAACAAGATTTCACGCTTTTCTAGGCTTATTTTCACTATTTACACCTTTCTTATGCTTTATTTGACCCCTTTATGCCCTAATAAGGATTAATTAAGTGTGTTTTTGAATGTAAACCCGACAAACAACATTAAATGTGACTTAATTCCCAACACCCACTTTCAATTCCAAGGTGGGACCCATTCGCCATGGGTGGCGAATGAGTCCCTCTTGGCTCAAAATTCAAAATATTTTAAATTTTCTTTCAGGTTTTTATTTAAAATCACCTTATGTCAGCCTGTGATGTGGTATCATCGGGTTAATAAGGCACAAGTGTGTACCTCTTGGCTCAAAATTCAAAATATTTTAAATTTTCTTTTGGGTTTTTATTTAAAATTATCTTATGTCGGCTTGTGATGAGGTATCATCGAGTTACTAAGGCACAAGTGTGTATAAATAAGTGTTTTTCCTCTCATTTCAACACTATTCATTCAAGCATTCATCAAGTTCACTTACTCACTCACTCATTCAAGCATTCAAGTACTTTGCATCATCTAATCAAGCATCAATCAAGTACTCAAGAGCATCCATTGTTATATCTTCATATTTTCTTCAACAAGGGTTTGGTAAGTTGATAGCATTTGCATGTTACTTTTTTATCATTCTCTTTCATTTCATTATTTAATTAAGGGTTTGATTACCAAAGTGGGATTTGACCAAGGCAAATCCCTATAACATAACCCTTAACCATTTTTCCCCTTTTGCATGTGTGTTTGTAGACTTTTGTATGCAAATTTGACAAGATATTAAGTGTTGAAAAGTGGACAAGAAGTCAACAAAGTGTTTCAAGTCAACTACATCCTATTTCAAGCTTGGAGAAGACATTCTTTCCATTTTCTACAGATTTGACCTTGGCAACCCGACAAGCAAACAACCTTAAATCTGGTGCTACAAAATTGGTCCCTGGTTTCTCAGAATTTTGGGAGTGGACTGATTCACCATCAGTGACGAATGAGTCCCACCTTAAGGTTGGAAATCCAGATTTTGTATGATTTTGGATTCCGACACTCAAAAATCAGTTTTCGATAGTTTTCATCTGAAGCAGGATTGATTCGCCATCAGTGGTGAATGAATCCCACTAGTGATTTCCAGTGACCTCAATCAACATTCAGAAGATTCTATATTCTCCATTCTCTGCCCAGGTGCACTCTGAATTAGCCTTTTTCTATTTTGTTTTGCATTTGTTCATTCTTAGTTCATGTTTGCATATCACATTATGTTTTCCAAAATTGCATAATTCTTAGGTTTTGCATTCATAATCAATCAAAAATTCCATTAGTTGCATTTAGATCATCTCATTTAGTCCAAATAACATCATACATTTCCTAATTTGAGTGAACCTAGCGTAGATTCCTTTGTGTAGGGTTTATCTCTCTCCTTTTAGGTGAAACATCCTAAGAGTGCAAGAGTAGCCTATAAGCCCTACCCAAAAATCTACGGTTCACCCCTAAGCCCCAAATCCATTATCTTTTGACCCTTAATCCCTTAAACCCTAACCCCTTGTTAGATCTCAAAAGTGCAGGTTTTGAGTCTTAAGAGGGTGCCAGTCGCTTAGTACACTTTTGGCCAATGAACGAGGAAAACAAGATTGATCACCTCCTACTCTTTAGGCTCTGCTAGACCTAGGTGGGTTTACCTAAGTGATAGGTCAGACTTAAGGGTTTGAGAATGATCTTTTGTTTAGGAAATCTACTCACAATGGCACATGGGGGTGAAGTAGATGCAATATTTGATGACTAATACCTACTGAGATTGTTTGAATAGTCAAGAATGGGAATTGAATTTATATAAAATGTTCTAAAGTTGACCAGTGCCTAATCTATTGGGTGAATGGAGTTGATGGGTGGATGATGGAAATGGAGATAGATGTGCATGATAGGTAAACATAATATTCAAATTAACTCTAATTGTTGGGCACTTTGGAATGTTTACACCTTGTGCAAACGTGCAGGTTTGTTTGTTACAGTACTCTTCTTTAATGAACCCAGTGTTATTCCCTCAAATTACTGTGATGTTATGAAAGTATTTTTAATTCTTAGTTTAAGGGAAACCAATCAGAATAATTACCTTTAAAGGATTTAAATCTCCGAGGGAGCCAATTAAGATGAATTAAATGAAAGGATTTTAATTCTCTCACCAGAACCCAATCAAAATAATCACACAGTAACAAGTTTTCCCTAATAAATCATATGAATTTAAATAACTTGAAGAAACCAATTTGGAGACAAAACAATAATAGATAAGCATGAAATTTAACACAACAATTGAACACCAAAATAGATTACCAATTATGAGCAATCTTCTCCATTATGTTGTTTCAAAATATATACATTTATAGCAGAAGTCTTTGATATGATATGGATGGGTGGAATGTGCAATCTATCTTCTTACTAATGCCTACTATAACGGAAATGAAAATGGAATATGATATGATGAACCTCTCAAAATTGACCTTGGTTTCCTATTTATATAGGAAGCAACAAGCTTCAATCCTTTTACAAAAAGAGACAACCCTTCAAAACTACTTCTTTTACTAACAGCCAATTAATTTTCATAATTGAAGAAATAACAAGGCTTAAGACACTTTAGATGTATGTTTCCTTTAATCAACGTAGAAATCCCATGATCATCGATATGGAAAATCTTTCCTCTCCATGATAGACATCCAGATGCCCTCGCCTTAATGACCTACCCATCTAAAGCTAAATACTTCTCTTCCCATTGATACAACGTAAAATCTGATGGCCACTAATATTCTTGGATCTTTGGTATGTTTGTAACATGAGTTTTCCATCGACTATCTAGTATTTCCTTTGTATCATTGAAAAAATTTGGATATCCAACATCAAGAGCAATCAATCCATCCATGATCAAATTGAGCCTGTGAAGACCGGTCTCACTATCCCCCTAAAAATGGGTTAAACACTTATGAATAACCTGACCAAATTCCTTCTTCCATTCATCCAATTCTTTTACTTGACAATCATCTTTCACAATTTTCGTTATATACCATTTTTTTAAGGTATGGAATGAATCCATTCATGCCACAATCCTCTTATCCTCCCCTTGTATATACTGAAATTCATCAACAATCATTTTTACTATTTTCTCAGTTGGTTTTAATGTTGTAGGAGCATCAGGACCCCTTTGTTGAACTTTGCATAACTTAGATAGAGTGTGGTGAATAGGTTATCATCTTTTGAGTAGGGGTCCAATACAAGCATATGTTCTTTTATTTGATCAATTGCTTTCTGGAGTGATTTATAATTGACATGCACACTATCTAGTTTATCAATAACAAAATTTATTTTGTGCTCAAGAATCTTTTCCATAACTTCACAAACTTTCCTTTTTACTTCATCCTAAGCCTCCTTCATTTCATCCAATTCCTTCTCAGGAGCCTTTGCTTTCTTGGTGAGAATGCTCTATACAATATTTAATGGGGCACTAGGAGGCTTATATAACACTATCTCTACTTTGTGAATTTCCTACTCCTTTTAACTGTTCTTTCAATTTGACATTCTCCATAAAAATTTTATTAACTTCATCATTTAAGAAATTTTGTTCCCTTTCATACTCCTTTAATTTTTCCTCCAATCCCTTAATAGTTGCATGAGTGAATATGGCTTAGTGCATGGTCAGTGTGGCTGCCTCCAAAGGGGTGATGTCCTATATTGTTCTTACCATTGCTTCCCCTTTCATTCATTGTATTACTTCCAATAGTTTAGGCTTCTTTGTGTTTTTCTGCTTGATCTAAATGGCCAAGGTTTCAATTTTTGGGTTATACCCAGTTCCACTTACTCCTTCATCAGATTCAAACTATGCAACTAACATTGGATCTTCTTGAGCCCGTACTTTATCAAGAAAAAGCATTTTATTTAATTCCAACCTAAGAAAAATGAGCATGTTGCTCTTCAAAATCATCTCTCTATCCTTCTGAAGGCTAATGTCAATGTGGTCAACCCTCAATTTGTTGAATGTTTATTCCACCATTTGATTCTTTTCTGGTTCTTCAATTCCCACTTTATATGACTCCATTTTCTCTTCAATTTCTTTTATCTTCATATTTGTCCAAAAATCCCTAAACTCTGGAGTCTTGATGAACTCATCATCCTCTATAAACATCTTGGTAGCAATTTCTCTCTCATCTTCATGTATCTCTGCACTTGTTTTTTCTTCATCATCCATCCTTTCCTCATGCCTATGGGTGCTAGTCTCATGGATGGGCTGATCAACCTCAATATCACCCTTTAATGGTTGCAATACAGTGGCCACCTCTTCAGTATCTCCCACCCCTTCACTCTCCTCATAAGGTACCAATGGCTAAATTCTTTGTGTCTTTTGTCTCTTGGGAGGAAATTTTTCCATGGGAGACTCTAATGGTATGTTTGGGGTGTTCTCTATAGTTATCTTACCACCATGTTCCTGAAGATACACTTCTCTTTTACTATATAAATCCTCAAATTTATTAATTATCTAATTGATCCTCTTGATGGGGTCTTTTTCTTCAACGAAATAGCCAGGGAAACTTCTATCATTTTGCTTCTTATTTTCTTCAAGCTTCATTATAACCTCCCATTTCTTTCATCTAAGGGACACCTCTAGAAAAATAAGGTAGTTTATTATCACATTTTCCTCATAATCTACTTGGTGTGCCACTATCATTTTGGTAAGAATATTATGCCTTATGTTATTCATATGATTTTTAGGTTCAAAGGTTCTTGCTTTTCCAGAACCCAACGCATATCTTGTCTTCAAGTAATATTGCAACTCCTCCAGTGTATCTGAGCCTATTGTCCAGTCTCCACATTTGGTTAAGTTTGGAAGAAATTTACCCCTCTTTTGTTTGTGCATTACATCCTTTTCCATCCACATCATTTGCCACATAAATTCAAGAAATGCCAATATGAGGGGCACGCACTTTGGTATTATGTGTGGAGTAGTAGGGAAGCCATAGATTCTTATTATTGTAGTTTTTGGGAGTTCCTGTCTCAAGGCCAAAGTTCTTAACAATTGTTACATTTTTTTTGGCAATCTTGGCATTGAATAACCAAGAACTCCAAGGATTTTGTGCATAAAGTCTTCATAGAATATAGCAAAGCTTGAATTCTTGCACTGACTATCTCAAATATAGCACCATTTTTGGATAGGTGTGGGGTTCCTTTGCTCATCCACTCTAGCCAAGTCCATTCATTTATTCCAATGGTCTCGATTCTAGTATAGTATCAAATGGCATAGTAAGGAATAGTGTTTTAATGTAATCGGTGCTCCATCCTCTATGACTTATGACAATTCATCATCCAACGCCCTCTCAAGGTATGAAGCAAAGTCATACTCAATATTAGTCTAGGGATTTTGAATTCTCATGGCCATCATCATCAGGCTTATTGGGATTTTATCTTGAGCATCCACTCCTAGTACTTGGCACAAAGCTAGATATGTATTCACAAAATAATATTGAAAATTTGTCACAGTGAATGGTTTATTAGTGGAAGTAGAAATTGGAATCATTTCGTTACCAAAGCCTCTTTTCATATATTGGGGTAGCCCATCACTTCTATAAGTTCTTCTTAACCTAGTATAATCTTCCTCGCTCTTCTATAGGTTTATTTTGGTCAAATCCTACTTGTTTAAGCCAGAAAACTCAATGATAGTAGCTCCGGTTACCTCTACCAATATTCAACCATTTGGAAACCTTACTGTCTTAGTTGCAAAGTGATAATGCTTGGCTAGTAATCTAATAAACTCCACATCAATAAACACATTCGAGACAATCAAATTTGCTAAATCCAACATCTAAGGGTTTGAAACTTGAATCTTCTCATTTCTCTTACTGTAAAAATACCAAAATAAGTTCCACCTGGATTTGGGAATGAGAGCATCCCTACAACCATGTGCAGTTTCTATGAGAAATTTCTTATTTCCCTCCTTGGTTGATCCTGGAAGTATATCTAATATAGACTGGTAGAGTGGTCTCTTCTTTACCTTAGGTTCTTCTTCCTTAATTTTGGCCTTATTTTCTTTTACTTCTAATTATTTTCTTTTAAGAGGAATATTTCAATTTTTCCTACTATGACTTCAAATAATAGATCTCTACCAAATACTACACCAATCAAGCTTCTTCAAAGGGTTATTTGTGCACTTACCCGAGTGCCCGTTGTTCGCAGAACTCCTTTTCTTGGCATCCTCAGCTTTGTCCACAACAATGCATTTCAACTAAGCACAGTCTTAGGAGAATTCACTTGCTTTTGAGGGCATAGTATTTAGTCATATCAGTATTAATTCCAATTCTTCACTAGATAGTTTCCCAAAAAGCTCAAATCCTTAGAATTAATTTTGAAGCATGTGTCAGGGAAATTGACGTGATTTTTTACATTTATTGTTCTGAATTGTAATGATGCCACAATTACTGCACTATTGATGTCTCTTATTATACCCACTGCGGTATGATGGTGTTTTTCCCTTCCTTCTACTATTCACCACACTATCACCTTGCTTAAGACCTCTTACTGCAAGGTTGCGGTGTATACCGCTCTATCGCAGCCATAATATCCACCTCATGTGGTTCTGCAGTGTCCACTTTTCTTCCAATGCTTACCACTCTACCACCTTTCTCAAGACTTCTTGTTGCGGGGTTTTGGTGTATACCGCTCTACCGCATATGTTGCTCACCCTCCCAATGGTATAGCGGTGTATGCTTTATCTTCTTTTTTGTTTACCGCCTTACCACACTCCTTTGAATTGCCTTATGCAGGATGGAGGTAGGTACCGCATTACCGCATTTCCTTATAATTCTCCCTGTGGGGTAGTGATGAGTAGTGCTTTACCACACAAGCTATATAATCTCTTGGCAGTATGACAGTAAAGGCTTATTTCTTAACTTAGAAGCCGCCATCCTGCGTTGCCTTTATTTTCATGTTGCGGTACTATGATAAAGGAAAAAATTTCTTTGTTTATGATTATCTAGAGGAATAAATGGGTATATACAAAGGGAATGTTGGTGATAGTATGGATCTTGTCACACAAATTGTTGCATTTCATGTTAAATACAATGAAAAATCAAAGGCAGTAGAACTTTTGATGCAAGTGAAATGTAGGCAAGCAATTGAAGGCCAGTGAATATTGGGGAAGGATTTTTTGTTCTAACACCCCTAATCCCTTAACCCTTTAATCCTTGCTAGATCAGAACAATTAGGCGCTCAATTAGGTGCTAAACTAGGTGTTAAATTAGGTGCTAATGTAGATGCTAATTTAGGCACTAATCTGGGTGCTAATCTGGGTGCTAATTTAGGCGCTAATTTAGGCACTATTTTGTACCTAATTTAGTGCCTACTTGTTCTAATTAGCGCAAAAAATTCCAAAAATATTGCCAAATTTTTCAAAAAATTGGAGAAAAATACATCAAAACAGTGGGTGGAAGCAAAAAACGGAGCAAAAATGGGAGCTAATCATAGGGATTTTTTGTAGTGTCTCTTTGTTAATTAAATTTGAATTGTAGTTGAAGATCAACACAAAATATATTTTATCATTCCTTGGGGTACATTCTACTATCAATTCATGCCTTGTGGTTTGAATAATGTTAAGGCAACCTATCATAAAGCTATGATAGCAATTTTGTATGATATGATTCATGATATTATATGGAAGACTATGTAGATGATTTATTAGGAACTTATCCAAACCTAGAGTTGAGCATCTTGAAATTCTATAATGCATCTTTTAAATACTAAGGGGATACAAATTTGATCTTAATCCTAAGAAGTGTGTATTTGGTGTTACTTTAAGCAATCAATTAGGCTTCATCATTTCAAGAAGAGGTATAGAAGTGGATCCTACCAAATTAAAAGGAACTACAAAAATTCCTTCATCAAAAAATATTATACAAATTCATTATTACAAGGAAAGATTTAGGCAGATCATACATGTATTCATTGCTCAACTTGAAAATAAATACCAACCATTCTTGCATCTCTTGAAGAGGAATGTGGATTACCACTGGGATGAGTTGTGTTAACAAACCATTGATCAATGGAAATAATATATTTCTAATCTATAAATGCTCATGGTACCAATCCCAAATAAGCAATTATTTCTTTACATTTTAGCTATAAAAGTTACTTTGGTAGCTCTTTTAAGACAATATGATGACCAAGGGAGAGAAAGTTCTATTTATTGTCTCAACATAATATTAGTTGGATATGAATCTAACAAAAAACACATGGCAAAGCATATTTGTATATGGCCTTTACTTCACTTAAATTAAGGTACTACATGCTCAGTCATCGAACCAAGCTTATACAAATATTCACCCTCTAATATATTTTATCTAAAGCATATTCTAATATATTTTTTCCAGAGAATCTCTCATGGGAAGAATAGATAAGTGTGTTATGTTGGTTACTGAGTTTGATATAAAGTATGTTGATCAAAATGCAATCAAAGGAAAAGTGGTAGTGGATCAATTGGAAGAAATTCTCATTACAAATACCCAACCTTGGAATCTTGACTTCCTAGATGATTACATTCTCACTCTTTAATAGTCACATGAGTGGAAGATCTACTTTAATGGTTCCTTCACCACCCTTGGATCAATTGAAGGTATCTTATTCTTGAAGGGCACACAATCTATTGAGAGGGGGGATGAATCAGTAGATCCAAACAATTGAAACAATTATGGAAACCTTCACAACTAATTTATAGATTTTCAACATGAAGAGCATTGAACCAAAAAAGCTAGTAAGTAAAGCACAATACAAGATAACACATGACATTATATTTACGTGGAAACCCAGAATGGGAAAACCACAATGAGAAACTATCACATGAAGTAACAAAAAAATGAATTTTACAATGTGATCTAGCCACCAACCTACCGAAGACACCAATCCCCAAAATATTTAGTAGGAACAACCTATCGAAGACACCAATCCCCACTAGAACAAAGACACCAATCCCTACTAGAACAATACAATAGGTAGAACACCAATCTACTAGAATAGAAATAATGGTGGATTTGAAATTTAACTTTGATATGCACCAGTAAACACATTGATACTAGCACTTCCCTTTTTCTTCATGCTTTTTCTATGAGACAACTATACATCCTACTATAGTACATTCATTGTAATCATCAATTATATTTAATACACTACAATGCATCTAAACATTTGAAATATATACATGACATTACATTAACACTCTTATATGTCAGCCAAGGATCCAGACCAACCTAGATAACATAGGGTGGTCCAAAATTCAAATTACGTGAAATGTATAATACAGTAGTCCAAAATTGCTACCAAAAGAACATGACACCTTACACCACCATGGGAACCTTAAACATGTCCTATCCTCACTCCATCCACTTTATTTGAATTCTACATACTTGTAGATGTTACCGCACATGCCTCAAATTTTGAATAGCTTGTTGAGCCCTTTTTTACTTCCAAACACCTTGCACACTGAGTTGTGCGACCAAAAACTTGGGAAACTAATAGAACTAGTGTAGGAATACTCTCCTTCCAAACTATAGAGAAACACCACATTTCTAAAATAAATGTCACCCATAAATATTAATGTCTCTACCCAGAAGATATCCTTCCAAACCATCACACTCGTGCTGACCACATGCATGGTACAATAAATTCATTAATTATCTAAAGGAAATCACACCACAACTAGCATGATACATGATACCTAAATATATTTGATAGTCTCCATAATGTCAAACAACATGCTTTAGAAACCTTGAGACTACTGAAAATCCTAGTACTCCTACAATCTTCTTCATTTTGAAAACTTTCACATCCTATAGACTTGACACCTTTTGATAACCACTCTTAGTAACAATGACCTGCTAACATTAGTTTGACATCAATGATAACCTATGCTCAACAATTTCCCCCTTTTTCATTGATGGAAAATAGAAAAATGCTAGGGACACCAAAACACTCATGATTAATAATTATGAATGATTCTTGTGTTGTAAAATTTACTCAAATCAAGATAGTTATTCGTTCTGGACAAATCAACATTCTGAGCACTCTCTCCTTAACTTATAATTTCCTCAAATAAAGATAGTTATTCTTTTTAAGCAATTCCACATTTTGAGCACTCTCTCCCATTTTTACATCAATGGAAAAGGATCAACATCCTAAGTCAATACTATAACATCTAAAAACGTGTTTCCTAGATAGACTCCCCCTGAGTCCAAACATCACTACTTCGGAAAAACACTTTGTAAGAGCACCAAACTTTCTTGTTGTAGGGAGACCAACCTCCCCTCACCCTATACTTTCCTCTTGAATCAAGAGGGAGTAACAAATCCCAACTTATTCTAGAGAAACTCAAATTTCTTCTTAGTAAGTGGCTTCGTGAATATATCTACAACTTGCTCCTTTGTATCCACATATTCCAATCTGAATTATTTCTCTACAACCTCCTCTCTCAAGAAATTATATTTGATAGAAATTTTTTTTGTTCTTGAGTGCATCACTAGATTATTTGAAATTCTTATTGCACTTGCATTATCACAAAGAATAGTGATAGGATCCTCAAACTCAACCTTCATCTCCTTCAAGTTCTACTTCATCCAAAGCACTTGATTACAGCATGTATTCTATTTCTACTATAGATAAAGAAACTAATTCTTGATTCTTACACAACCATGATACTAAACTATCTCCAAGGAAGAATGCAACGCCACTTTTTCTCTTCTAGACACCTACACAACTTGCTCAATCTTTATATGCATATGCAATAAGAGTTAAATTTTCACTCTTTGGATATCAAAGACCAAATTCTTTAGTAGCCTTCACATACTTGAATATCCTCTTCACCACCTTCACATGAGTCTCTTTAGGTGCTTTCTGAAATTCAAAAACCATTCCAACTATTTGCATAGTATCCAATATGGATGTTGTCACATACCACAAACTACCAATCATAGACCGATACAAATTTTTCTCTACCGGAGTAGAGTCATTATCCTTTCTCAACTTACACCTGATAACCATAGGTGTTGCAATAGGTTTTCAATCTTCCATCTTGAACTTGATTAACATATCCTTAATATATTTTTGCTATGAAATAAAAATCCCTTTATCTAATTGAACAATCTGCAGCCCCAAGAAGAAAGAAAATTCTCCTAACATAGACATATCAAATTCATTTTGCATGGCTTTCTTAAATTTTTTGCACATTTCCTCACTACTACCTCCAAAAATTATGTCATCAACATAAACCACAACTATCAACATTTGTTCTCCTTCTATTTTAATGTACACATTATTCTCTACACAACCTCTCTAGAATCCTTGTTGTTGCAAGTATCCATCCAACCTTGAATACCAAGCTCTAGGAGCTTGCTTGATTCCATAAAAAATCCTTCTTCAATCTACAAACATATTCCAAATTGTTAATGCACTAAAATCCTTCTAGTTGTTCAATATATACTTCTTCTTCAAGCTATTCATTCAAGAATGATGACTTCACATCCATCTGATACACATTAAAATTCTTGAATGTTGAGAGAGTTAAAATCATTATGATTGCCTCCAGTATAGCCACTGAAGCAAATGTCTCCTCAAAGTCTATTCCTTTAACTTGAGCATACCCTTTAAACATAAGTCTTGCTTTGTTTTGGATCACTTTTCCTTCTTCATTCAGCTTATTTTTGAATACCCACATTGTTCCAATCACATTTTTGTCTTTGTTTCATTTTTCATGATCTTATTTAGTTCTTCCTCCATTGCTTCCATCCATCCTTGTTCCCTACTAGCTTCATTATATATCTTAGGTTTAATCTTTGATATTAAATAAAAAATTTCTTGTTCTTGTGATCTTTCCAGTTTCTTCAAGGTTAGAACCCCACTATCCTTATCACCTATGATTTGATCTATAGAGTGATTTTTTTAACATACTTGGCTGGAGTTTTTGAAACAACTTATGTATCTTCAATATTGTTATGAATTGATTCCTCAACATCTTCTTCCTCTAGAATATTAGTATTCTAAATAGTTTCATCAACCTTCACATATGCACTTTCAATTATCCTCTTCAATCTTTTGATATAACACCTATAAGCTTTTCTTCTTAAAGAGTAACCAAGAAAAATGTCTTCGTCTTATCTTGGATAAAACTTACCCAAATTATCTTCATCTCTCTTGATGTAGCACTTGCTTCCAAATACTTTGAGGTGCCTTACCAATGTCGGTATTCCCTTTCATAACTCATATGAGGTCCTCTCTATCATGTGCCTGGTCTAAACTCTGTTCAGAATATATAATGTTTTTTGTGTAGCTTCTCTCTAGTACATATCTAATAGATTTAATTGGAATAGCATGGTCCTTTCCATTTCTTGTACAGTGTGATTCTTTCTTTCTACAACTCAATTTTGCTACAAAGTTCTAGGGGTAGAAAAATGCCTCTGGATTCCATGTTCTTCATAGAATTTTTCATACTTCTTAGATGTAAACTCTCTACCTCTATCTGATCTCAAGACCTTAATTGTCCTTCTAGTCTCATTCTTCACCATAGCCTTAAAATGATTTAAACTTCTCAAAAGCTTCTAATTTATCTTTTAGATATGTAATCCAATTCATCCTAGTATAATCATCTATCAACATATTGAAATACATGTCTTCTTATAGACTCTTAGTTCTCATTGGTCTATATAGATCTATATGTACCAAATCCAATGGATTTGATGTGGAATACTACTTAGCAGGATAGTTGCTTTTTGTCTTCTTCCCTTCATGACA
The DNA here is from genome assembly GCA_007258455.2 of Sequoia sempervirens. Classification (NCBI taxonomy): domain Eukaryota; kingdom Viridiplantae; phylum Streptophyta; class Pinopsida; order Cupressales; family Cupressaceae; genus Sequoia; species Sequoia sempervirens. The sequence continues at coordinate 460,839,363 of VDFB02105785.1, forward strand.
TGGCTTTCAACTGATTGGTTGAGGTTTCTTAATTCTTGGCATATCCTAGACCAGACTTTTTGAACTGATCTTGACAATATCATCAAAATTTATGTGTCCTAACCTTTTGTGTCATAGCCATCTTTCATCCTTTTGTGCAATAAGACAACTATTTCCATTCAACTCATTGAGGTGATAAATATCACTGTTTGTCTTGCTTCCTTCCACAATCAACTCACCGGTACTTGGTTCTTTGATTTCACAACCATCAGCACTAAAGGACAACTTGTATCCTTTATCACACATCTGAATAACACTCAACAAATTTTGTTTCAAACCTTAAACATACAAAAAATCATGTGTCTTTATTTTACCACCATCAAGATTTAAAGTACCATGATCCAGAGGATCTTCACTAAAAATGGAAGTTTCTAATTTTTATTCATAAATGGCATCATCAGGAAGAGGCCAAAATTCTGACTCCAATGCAACTCGAACATGGTCAAACGGAGTTACGGAGCCCAAGATATGCTCTGTCAAACCTTGGTCAACCCTAGAACCAGGTCAAAGAAAAAAAGGGGTCAAAATTTGACATCGTCAAACTGGTCAAAGTCAGCATCTTCGCAAAGAGCTCGTCGAGAGCTTTCTGACAACATTCGTTTCATCAAAATTGGAGTTCGTTTGCCCAAGTTACGAGCAATCAAAGTCAGCCAATCATGTGTGGACGCATGGTAGTCTAGTCAATGCCACATCATCAATCCAGTCAGCGGACACATCACTCTAAAGTCTTTAACTAGCGAATGAAATTTTGACATGGCATCATCTCACCCCTCCACGTGGCAGGCCATTATTGGCAAACAGTGGCATATTATTTTTATATAAAACAAATAAAAAAATAATTTAAAAAATGCCACATTCTTTTAAAAAATGTGGGCCCCTCTTATAATAAAGGATCTCCACCAATCTTAAAGCACATATTAAAGCCACCGCGTATTAAAGCCATGAGTTTTGTTTTAAAATTTTCTATGTTATTTTTAAAAGCCTATTCTCAAGGAATCCCTATTTTAAGGATTTTAAACCCTTTATTATTATTATTACCCCTATTCAAAAGGAATAAACTCCTATAAGATAGCAATGGGATTATTTTCAAGGGGATAAAATTTAAAAGATCTCCTTAAAAAAAATATATATGTAATTACGTAAGAGTTATCAAACAAAATTATAGGGGAATTATTATTTTCCTTTCCAAGCCCAAAATTATAAGGGCCCTTCGTTATTTATCTTGAAGAGATTTTATTATGTAACAGGGGGATTTCTTTTGGATTTACATGTAAATTTGGGGAGATTGTAAATCAAGTTGTTTTACACCAAATTGGGTAAAATTGGTGTATAAAAAGGGGTAAATGGGTGAGAGTTAAGGAGGCAATTTTTTTTTTGTGAACTAAGTTTTGTACTTGGGAGAATTGTGAGAAGATTTCCAAGTGAGACTTAGGACTTTTTTGATAGTGAATTTTATCCTTATGCATTTGAAGCTTAGTGAAGCTTGTTGCATATGTGAAGGATTTTCTTATGTAATTCATTATCGTTTGAGGAGACGGAAATCTTGTATCAGGTGGAATACCTTGTAACCATTTTATGGAGATTAATCAGATCGATCGCTCTTTGGAGAGGACCCGAAGACGTATTCATTTTTAATGGCGAACTTCGTTATCAATTCTGTTTGCAATTCTCTATTCTCTCTTGTTCTGAATCACTTTGTTATTTCCATTAATTTAATTGTGTTAGTGTGATAATTTCACTTAAGTAATTCGGATTTCAAAATTTGTAAATGATAAGCATTTGACTGCAATCGTCATAGATCCTAAATCAAATCATACCCTTACCAAAAATTTTGGCAATTGAATTGTTTCCAAGGGTAACTGAACCACCTTCAAATTTCTTGAAATTCATGAACTTACTTTTATCTCCAATCATATGACTAGAGCAACTACTATCAATAATCCACAATTTCTTCTCCTTATGAGAATGTAACATTGTTTGAGAAATCATAGACTTCTCAAGCTTCTTCTCTTCAAGAACCTTCTTCTAGACCTTCTCTAGAACAACACTTCTTCCTTTTTCCAGTAATAGGGAACTCATAAAATTACTTCTGTAGTTCCTTGAAATATGTCCAAAATTGTTGCACTTGAAACAAATAACATTCAAATTGAATAGGGTTGCAAATGTGTTATTACTGACAAAATCACTTCTTCTTAATGAAACTCTTCTACAATCCACAACCTTATGTTCATACTCATTACAACTAAAATAATAACCAGAGAAAGAAAAAATTGACCTGGTATTATATCCTTGTCTTTTGGATCTCCTCCTTTCAATTTATACTCGAATAAATCCATCAGTCTGAGTCGTGCTTCCATCACTTGTCACTGTCCTTTCTGATTTTGAACTTTTAGAACCTGTCACTTTTGGATTCACCTTAGTAGTATTTTCTTACTGTTTTGCCACTTTTTCTTCTAATGATCAAAACCTACTTTGGTTTCCCCTTGTGAAACTTTTTAACCTTCCACTATTTGATCTAGGTTTCAGTACTTTTACTGAACTTCAACCACAGTTGTTGATTTTCCTTCTCAAGCTCTTTTATGGCTGCAACAACTTTTGCTTCAATCTTTTCACAGTCTTTATCTCTTGATAGTAATTTTTCTGTCAACACTTCTTCAATTGTTTTTTCTTATTTAGCCCGAGTCTTTAGTTCAATAATCATCTTTTCAACATTCTTCAAATCTTTTGATATTCTTTCTTTGGCTCCCACTTCTACAATTTTGACATTCAGCTTCTTGATTTCTTTTCTAGCTCTTCATAAGATCCGCTTCTTCTTCATTTTCTCTAGAACCCATTTCAACATCACCGTTAGTAGTTTCAAAATCCATAAACACAACTTTTCCATTTTTATCTCCGAATGTATCTTCATCCTCTTCTTCAGTGGAATATTCTTCTTCCTCATTAGTGTAGAAAATCCTATGTTTCCTTTGACCTTTGTGTTACACCTCAATTGCGTAATTACTATTTACTACTACTATGTAGGGTAAAATGTGAATGTAATGTGAATTCATTGGATGAATAAATTATGTGTGCAATTTTTTATCACTGCTTAATGAATGAATGTCATCTCATTTAATGTTATATGAAGGAATGCATTTATGTGACTGGATGAATATTGTGTTGATATTCTAACTTTGGAGATGTAATGTGTATATTGCATATTTTATGAACTGACTGTTGTGTGCATGTGTTAGTGTTTGTAGGTATATGTTCAATTCCTCCAAGAAGAGGGGAAGTATCACTTAGGAGAAGGTCTTGGTCAGGTACCCAATAACGTAACCTATATGAGCTTACACAAACCACAATAAAATAATTGATTCGGGTTATTAAGTGTGAAATTGGTAAGTCATCCCTAGTCAATATGTCTGCTTTAGTTTAAGAGTTTTGTTTACTATTGAGTGCATTATTGGGTGATGTTTATCTATTTGAGCTTGAGAGTTCTTTTCCTTGTTACTATGCTTGTATTGATATGTGAAACATACGAGGTATGAGTATGCGTACACACATGCATGACAATGATAGACCATACGCACAAAGGAACACATACATAAGGGTACATAGGTAGATGTACCTATGCAAACTCATTCATGAGTTGCTTATGCACATGGAGCTATCCGATGGAACCAATGGCATACATTTGTATACGTATAGACATATCACTCGTAGTCTCTTATCAATACCATAGTAATTATGTATAATTTGGTGTGAGAATCAAATGTGTATATATATATAATGTATATACATATATACATATGTATATATGTATCCATATATGTGTATCGTGGCAAATGGACATGCCCATATGAATGTATCAATACATGTATGCATATGCATACATGTACATAGAGGCATATATATATGTGTGTGTGTGTGTGCACAACTGATATATCAATATAACAATGTGATTTCTATTTTGATCTAAATTCTTTTATATATCGATTATATATACATGCTTTATTAGTTCCTATCAATAGACAGGTTACTATTGCAATCGTTCAATTTGCATTTAATTTGCTTGACTGACCAATCAAATTTGATCATTTAAATACATATGGTTTTATTTCTATAGTTTGAATTTAAAGACATTTTTTGTGTTTAAAAATTACTATTTCTCTTTTTATATTGGTTGGATTAGGTCTATTTTTCATTTTCCTTGAAGCAAATTAGGAAAATAAAATGACATGATAATTTTTTGCAAATTTTTAGGCATTAAATGCTAGTGGACTGGTAGGTATGGAAGCAGTGAATGCATAGTTAATGCATTAAATGCCACAGAAGCATTGGGTTTTTTGTGTACATCTTCCAGCTACTTTTATTCAGGTATGCCAACTCAAGCTAGTTTCTCACGCCATTCACAAGACACAATACAAGCCAAGGAACAGGGCACAATGCAAGCTAAGGAACAAGGGTTGATGAAAAATCAAGGAGCAGCTAAGGTTTTCCAGAGGTGATGTCGTAGCAGCCAACAATGGTGGCTTTCCTAATATTGCATGCCCTATAACCTTATAATCCTTGTGTTCTTCCAGTATTTGGAGCACAAAGTATGAACAAATCAGTTGACCCCTGAATGGACAAGGCAAGCTGAGTATGATTTGGAAAAATAGTTGTTCACAATGGAAGCCTCTGAATTACTTCCAGATCCGAGTAAGTTGTCAGCCTCTTCTCTGGACTATTTGGACCAACATTTTTAGACATATGATGATTTCGTAAAGGCTCCTGAATTGGCCTCAAGTTTGGAAAATGAATGCTTAGAAATGGAGAGCAATCTAGATCTTAATGTAGTTTTTTATTTCTTGTAATGACTTTGTCTCTGATTTTTTTTGTTGATGCACCATTCCACGTCGTGTCTTCCAGAATACATATTTGTAGCAAAATAAACATACAGGTAACTGCTTTTTACAAAAGTTTGAATTTTCCTAGGATTTGTATCATTTCTACCAATTTAACTATCATGAGCATCTCCATTTTCTATCATTGGTTGTCAAAAATATGAAATTGGAGGAGATATTTTGTTTATTATAGGTCATTTTTCTTCACTCTTCTGGAACATGCGTAGTTTTCTTTAATGTTGGTGTTTTTGTTTCTTTATTGTTACTAATTGTATTATAATGGGTGTGTGGGGAATGTCTCAGGAGTGGCACCCACTGCAGATGGCTCAGCCATGGCCAAAATTGGCAAGACAGTAAGCACCTTTTTGAAGCTATCAGCTTGTTCGGTTTTGAAATAAACAATATATTTTCTTCTATTGCAAAGTCGGAAGGACCATTAGAAGTAAGGTTAAAGCTCTTACCTCGTCGGGCCCATATGTTTTTTTCACAAAAGTCACTGGGCTACATTGTTAGGGTCTATAGAGCACTTCATATATATTTAGCAAAAAAGTACCATTTGCATTGTCAAAGAGGATTCTGCTAGAACCATAACCTACCCTATTTCTCGGTCATGAGCTACAAAGTAATCTAAGTTGGCTTTATATTTTTAATACTTGGACTATGTATAGATAATCTTCATGTTTTTCTCTACAATTTCCTGTTGTTTTGTGGGGTTTTAGCACTGTTGGTCAAACTTGGGCTTTGTAATTGTCTTGTGATTAAGTACTTGGATTTTCAACACTCTAAGGTTAGAGTAGAATTAAAATGAATTTATATATATTTACTGCATTCTTAGGATCATTTCAAGGTTGTGATAAAATTTGAGGATTAAAAACAAATTCTCTACAAAATTCTTTGTAGTGCATTTGGTCAATCTATAATGAGTATTTTTCTATAGTGGCCATGGAAGCTTTTCTAACAATCCTGAACTCAATAGTCTAATTGGGCATTTGATTCATTCTTCAATTTTGGTGCCTTATCATGGATGGTAAACCTCTAGAACCTCTTATTTTATATAAGAAATTTTTAGTTTAAAACTTTAATGTGTTCTACTAAATTGAATTGAATCATTGCTCTGTACAAAATGAGTAGATACTTTAATGGCTTCGTCACAGTAAATTTTCAACATTGTAGAGAAAATTATTTGAGCAACTTCAAAATTTCACAAATTTAAAGAGACTCTTCAAAAATGAACGAGATTGTCGAGAAATAAAATTAATATTGTTAATTCCTAAATTTTCTTTGTTGAGCTCCAAAAACTATTTTGGAACAAAAAAATCTTCAATGATCACTAATTTTCATCATTACCTTAGCCACAATTTCGTTGGTGCATTCAGCTACATAAATTATCAAATCTCTACAGTTATTTGTTCTATTACAACCTTGAGAATAAAGAAACAATGCTAAAACATATATTTACAACATTGTGAATCAAATTCTATTAAGACACTACAAGTGCCCAACATTTTCGTTAAATCTTTTCCCAAACATCAAAATTTTCTTAAATTATAGCAAGCCAAATGCAACCTGGTTCGGTGACAAATCTCCATCTTTTTGTAGGAGCCACAAGACATTCTTTTCTTTTTCATTATCAGATTTCTCTATTCCGAAACTCCAAGCACCTCGTTTTCTTGCCAATTTTCCACTAAAAAATTTTGTTGTGTGTCTTGACGGACATGAACATAGTTAAAAGGGGTGATGAGAATCTTAAATGGGCATTCACCAGTTGAAAGAAAAAAATACAAATCCTATGACTCACCCTCTCAATCAAACCTACTTTTCTCATATGAAATGTTCCATTAATTTCACTACTTATCCCCTACAAATGACAACAAAAATTGTTAGAGTTGTATACTTGGCAAGCATTACAGTAGTCAAAATCTTATAAACTCACACGTAAAAGTATTGTATGGCAATTAATAACTGAGATATGTTATGTGGCATCCTCAAAACTCACCCATGTCAGTTTGAAATTTTGCATTTTTTTATTTTCTTTTTTTTCTATGTTGAAGTTATAGTGGGAACATTATTTTTTATTTAGGTATTTTCATTTAAATAAAGTATAAAGTATCAGATTTTTAAATTAAATACAGATTTAGAAAGTTAACATTTGGTGATGTTCCATGATTAACCATTAATTGAATAAAAATAAATTAAATGGATTAGAAAGGTTAACGTTCTAGTAAAATTAAAACCCCATAATGTGCCAATATGACACTATGAGCTTGGCAGCTTTGATTGCTTCCAAACCAACTTCCTGCATGGCTTCTTATATGCACTATTGAGGAATGGTTGCCCATTCTTGAGCAAATGATACTTTTTCTCCCTTAAAAATAAAATTGCATCTCTGTCGCACTTGATTTCCAAATACCACCTCACCCACTTCAAGTGTTGCGATATTGCACTCTCTGTCATCAATGAATTAGCAGTCATGGAAAAATTGAATTGAATTGCATTGTGACATGCATTTTGATTCATGCATGTCATCTTCTATATCTTTCCAATTTATTTCCTTGTATATTCTTGTACAATTCCTACCAGGAATTATGATATGTTCAAAAAAAAATTGGTGTGAAAAATTGCTATCAATGCTTCTATATTAAGGATTTTTTTTAAAAGAGCTTTTGCATTCACCTCATCCTAGTGCATCCTCATGCTTCGTATTTGAAGTTTTAGAAAACTATCATCACCTATCTTTGTCATCTTCTCGTCATTGTCACATCCATGGTGAGCTATGAACCATATAACAATTTAGGTTGCTGACATTGTTCAATACATTTAGCACTCTTGGTCAAAGTTGGCCTTTGTAATTGTCTTCCAATTAAGTACTTGGATTTTCAAAAGCATTGAATCAATTTGTTTGTTCTAAAATATTAACTTTTAAACTATCATTTTTGTATGCCCCCTTCCTTTTGCAATTTGAACATGGTGGTTCATAGTACATACATTATATTCAACCTCTATTTCAAATGCTACTATTGTGACTAATTTTTTATCTTCTTTCTCCTCTAAATAAAAATGCATCACACTCTCTAGCAAGAACTCGACGGTTGCATCACTTGCTGAAATATGATAAATATAAATATATACTAGCATATACATATATATGTGTACATAAATATATATATATATGGTTATGTTTGTTAATATATATATATATATAAGTATATATATGTATACGTTATATATATATATATATATATATATATATATATATATATATATATATATATATATATATATATATATATATATATATATATATATATGCTTGGAGATCAACTATCTTAAGTAATGATAATCATATGATTATAATGCTATATACATATGACTTTGAAGTCGATTTTTCTTCACAACTTAGTGACCAAACTTTGAGATGGTTACAATTGTATTTCTTGAGCCACATTTTATGCTCTTGCTTTCAATCTAAAGAGAGTTTGTAATCTGAAAACTTTTCAACCATTAAAGGTGATAATGAGAATAATTCGATGTCTTGGTGAACCATGGACTTGGTTAATAGAACTACTGCGATTTGTTGCATCAAACCAATCAGCTATAAATATATGGAAACATATCAATGACTTTGTCAAAATTGATTTAATGAGTGAAGTCGATACTAAGGATGACTTAGTCAATACTCTTGTTTGATGGCACATTTTTTATATTGACTGTTTATGTGAAAGATGAAACTGTGCCACCTTCAAATCCTCTAAAGTATAGAAGTCTGCTTTAAGTTGTTTGTCAAATTCTATCACATGGAGAGTTGAATTGGTCTCCAATTGCTGTCGAATGTAAGGGTCGATCTATTGATGTTTGAGATGAGTCTATACTTACATGATCACCACCTTTACACTGTGAATCATGTGTTTTTTTGCATGCAATTTTTTTGTCACCTGCATGCCTAATCTCTAGGATGTTTGATCTCCTACTTGCTGCATAAATAACAGCATAATTTTATTAGTTTGGACGCATCATTATTTCTCTTCTATGTGTTATTCTTGTGCAAAAGAATCTACAATTTTGTATGCTTTTCTATCTACAATATTCTATCAAAACAATGAGGAAAAACCCTGAGTATTGAGAGAGTTTTATTATCTTTTGAGAAGAAGCATTTTCCAACTTGAGAGTTAAGTGTTGTGAGACTTTGTTGGAGGATCAATAACAAAATAGTTGTTGTTCTAAAGGTGTTGTGACTACAACTAGTCAAATTGGAAAGCTTAAACTCAAGCATGAGGATATTCTACTTTTGTTTATTATGTTTTTGAATCAGCTATGCCTTGATTGAATAAACTAGTCTTGTTGATACTTGCATGTAGAAGAAAGTATTTTTTTCTTTGAAAGATAAGTGGAAACTATTTACTTTGTTTGTGCATTGTTTGTAAGTACTCAATGATAGGATGGGTTGTTTTTCAACAGTATTATTTATATACTAGACATGAGTAGATATGGGTAAAAGAGTATGTTTATCATAGGTAATGTTATTATACTAGATATGATCAAATATAGACAAGCTTATGGGACACTCATAGCTAGATAAATTATGCTAGATGGCTAGTAGATTACTCCTAGGAATTTTTTCCTATGAAGGGAGGGAACTTGTACTTTTCTTATTGAGTTGTGTTACCTTAGGTTGTGTTGAAGAGATAGGTTATCCTGGGGAGTAGCTTTCCCATGGAGAGGGATTGCCTAAGCATAGATATAATGGCCTTAAGTCAAAACAAGCTTTCCATAGTGTAGGTGAATGATAGACCACCGCTCGATTATACTGAGTGAGAACACTTTGGACAAAGTAGTGTGATAGTCCGAAGACTCCACTATAGATACTGTGAATGTCGAGACTCCACTATTAGTTCATCATGTTCATTTAAATGCATGAGGGCTACCTAGCATAGGTTATAAATCCTAGTCATGTAGGACACAACATTAAGCTCAGAGTGGTATGTCGTACGAGGTTACCCAACCAATACCTTTTCCGAAGGGTAGGACCATATATCATTGATAGATGTGTGAGGGACAGCATATGAGTCTTTGGTTGGTGAAAAAGAACTTGAGTGATGTTTCTCCTCCTCAGCAGGCCACAGAGAACCAAGGTTTTGAAAGGAATATTCCTAGACCATCTATATCTTATGTTGTGAAGCTCGAAGGAGCTATGTATGTAGTTTTGTACTTTCTTGGAATATTGTACTTTTTGAAGTATTGTAATGGAATGGAAATCCTTATTGTAAATTGTATAGAATCTTTTTTCATATATTTTCAATAAAGAAAGGAAATTTTTTTATTGCAATGGCTTGTTACATAGTTTAATTTTACTTGCACAGTAAGATCTTAGGAAATTTACTTCAATGAACATTTGTCATATTACATGTGGTATTAGAAATACCAGGTTTAGCTCTGGAACCTATGAGTTTGTCATTCTTTTTGTCCACCATTATCTAATGTTGATAATTCTTGTGCCAAGATGGTGCATCTCAGATTAATGACTCGAAAGTCAGTAATCGGAAACGAGGGCTACCTCAAGGCCAAGAAGGAAAGAGAATCCATCATTAGAACTATAGAGGGAACCAACTACAACAATGTTGTCTAGTTGAGTGACACCAAGATATTTAGTCACGCACTTTCTCGGATCAACTATGTGAAGAGGAATATGAAGATGGAGGCTATGTACAACAATCTACCTTCCATTTCACCAAAAAATTTAGAATCATTATCACTTTCTAGGGATATGCCCTCAAAAAGAAGTGTCAGCCTGACATTCATCTTTAGGGACCCTAGAGTTCTTCCATTGGTAAAAGTAATAGTGATTTCCTCAAGTAACGAGTTTGAGGAATATGTACCTCAAGATCAGCCAGATGTGAAATGGTCTCATGAACAAATGTCTATGAAAAGGGCAGACTGCATTGTTGACGAACACCATATTGGCACTGAAACTCGTAACTATGTATCAGATGATAAATTTGAAGGCTACTATCCATTTTGGGATAGATATGAACAATTAAGTTATGAGCAAAAAGATAGAGATGAGCAACAATCTCAGTTTGTAGGATATACTCCATTAAGTTATGTGCCAAAGAGTGAATTTGAGGGATACTCTCCACTCAACTATTTGAATAGTCGCCCCATGTAATCAAAGGATATTGAAATCATTGTGAAATGAATAAAAATTATTTGTGTATCAAAAGCATGTGCTCAACATTATGTGGAATTCTTTATGTGCATATGAATGTCATTTCTAATGTTTTCCATAAGATAGTTGTTAATGTAATTTAGTCTAACATGGATAAAACATTTAGGTATAAACCAATCTTGTGAATATGGTGAGGACACGAACCAATCCTAGTGGTAGCCAAGAAGTTGGCCAAGGACCAACAGGAATTGAAGCTAGGCTTGACTAAATTTAGGCAAGGTTAGATAACCTTGAACAAGAAAGGGTGAGAGCTAGGATTGAGAAAGAAGTTCCTATTAATAGGAATGAAGGTTAAAAATCTTCTCATGGAGATAATGAAACCCATGATCATGAAATAGAAAGATCACCAACGCCATCTGAGGAAAGAAATAAGAAGCATGTGGCTTCCAAACTTTCTAAAGATATGAATAAGATTGTTCCACCCAATTTTTAGGGAAGCGCCAACGGGGATGAAGCTAAGGCATGGCTTGTTCAAATGGAAAAGTATTTTGAAATACAAAATTACACTGAGACCGCTAAATCCACTTGAGGTGCATACCAGTTAGCTGGAGAAGCTTCAACCTAGTGGATGAACAAAAATTTGGAACTCAATATCAACTCATGGAAGCTGACATGGGGGGAATTTTTTGAGATTTTTTGCAAGCAATGATTTCCCCAACTATACTATGACCAAAATCTCATGGATTTCTAGATTTTAAAGCAAGGAAATATGACGATCAACGAGTATTGGGAGAATTTTACCTGACTTTTGTGTTATGTTCCTATATATCATAAGGATGAACGCTTCTGCATTAGAAAATTTATAATGGGACTTAACAATAAAATTAGGGGAGAAGTGGATACGAATGGTCCTACAACCATGGATCTTGTATATGAAAAATCAATTAAGAAGGAGCAAACTTAGCTTAGGGATATCTCTAACCAATGGGAAAGTAAAGACCATAAGAAGATTGTGGAAATTCCTGATAAGCCAACTCCAAAGAAGGTGGAGGTTGTGTAAAGTGTACCTAAGCAAGAAGAAAAAGGTAACCACAATACTAGAAAATAGTTGAGAAGGGAGCAAAGAAGGAATGGTTCCAATCAAGGAAATACCAACAACATTGGTGGAAATGCTAGTGGATCTAGAGAACCGCCAAGAAGGTACCTTTTACAGGATGCTATACTTGTGGGGGAGACCATTTTTCTAGAGATTTTCCTAGTAAGCCTTCTGGTAGTTCACTACCTACTCAATGGGAAATGTTCCAATAGAGGATACATGTAGCAGTAGATGACTTCCAAGCAGATTGTCAGGAAACTCCCATTGAAACTCTAGGTATTTTGTTTGGTTTACCCATTTCAGTTCTCATTGATACTAGTGCAACTAAGAATTTCATTTCACCTAGAGTAGCTAAGCAATTATCTAGAAAGGTTGGACACATGGCAATATCTTGGGATGTAGAGTATTCAAACTAGACAAGATAAAAGGTGGAAAAATGTTTGTTCGAGTCTAGGATAGAGCTACCTTGTTTCTCTACTGAAGTTAACATTTATGTCGTACCTTTAGGATCCTATGATGTTATGTTAGCTATTAATTGGATGTGGAGACATAGGGATAAGGTAGATTGTCATGCGAAAACTATAGAATGCCTAGATGATCTTGGTAATTGAGTGAAGTTCCAAGGGATACCTAGAGAGATGAAGATTCATCAAATCTTGGCAATGCAACTAGTAAAGGCTGAGAAGAAAGGGTGAAAACTCTTTGTTGTTAAGTTAGAAGAACTTGGAAAAGATTCTGATAACTTGGTGTATATGCCTAAAAATGGTCATGATTAAGCTTGTTAAATTAATTAAATATGAATTATTTAATTAATTCCCCTCAAAGTCATCTACATATAAATAAATTTAATTATTTATTTATATTATTCATTTTCTAATTCTTCTACTTTAATTAAATAAATAATTTTATTTAATTATTGACATTTCCAACATTCTTCTTAATTAAATTAAATAAATACGATTATTTAGTTTAATTATCATATCATTCTAAAGTTTGAATATTTTGAATATTCAAATAATGGAATATTCTTTTCATCCTCAAATTAAATATTAAATATTTTATTTAATATCTTCCATCTCACCCTAATTCATTTCTAAAACATAATTAAATATGATTTATTTAATTATGTGAGTTTCCATTTTCGTCTTCACTTACAAATTAAATAAATTTAATTTGTTTATTTCTAACTCATTCTAAACTCACCCTTCCAAATTCTCAACTCACTCTTCGAAATGGAAGTTTCCCTTCGAACTCAATGACGAAAATTGAAGGAAAAGGGAAACCTTCCATCCTTCTCTTCCACTTTCGAAGATCTCCCGCTGTTCGTTCAAACAAGCTTAATTCGGACCGTCGATCGATTCAACCAATCAAATCCATTCGAAAACTCTATAAAAGCCCGTGCAAATCCAAGATTTTGGTTACATTATGCATAATCATCCACATTTACACGCACGCACTCACCTTCGCACAACTACGCATACATACGTTCATGCAATCAGCCTATACATTCATATCATATCAACATCACAGCAATCTTCTCATCTTTAGCATAGTGTGCATCTTTATATCTCGTTCTTTAGCTGTCATTTTGTTGAGCTTGATCTGCTGATCTGAGAGCTATCTGGAAACCAACAAAACGCTGAAGTTAGAGGAAGATAAGACGGTTTCGGGAAGCTACTGTTATGGTTTGCATATTTTGTTTCCTTTTCATCTTTTTGATTTAATGTTTTATTAATATGTGTTTGATTTTATCTAAATTGATTCAATATTTCACTCACACATAAAATGGCGCCCACCGTGGGGCTCGAACCCACGAATTTAATATTTTCTGCAAGTTTCTGTTGACAGTTTCCGCATTCTGGAATCAGCTTTTGGGAAAATTTTGACGTTTAGGTGCATTCAAAATTTCCTGACGCGCATACGGGGTTTTTAACTTTTTGTATTGCAGGATTTTGGAGCACATCCTGTAACTGTTTAGGCGCATCCCGTAACTATTCCAGCACATATCGTGACTGTTTAGGCACATTTAGTTTCTGTTTACGCGCATATTGCATCTATTTACGTGCATATTGCATCTGTTTACGTGCATATTGCATCTGTTCCAGCGCATATATCTTCTAGCACATATAGCTTCTGTTTGGGTGCATACATAGTATAACCAAAAAAACATAGAATTATGAGTCTGACGCCTTTCGCAGACATAATTCTTTTTCTTTTTTCTGAATTTTAAAATGAAGCAATCTAGGATAGTCACCAAACAATGAATTTTTGCAGTTAAAATTGAACAATCTATTTTTGGTGAAGCGATATCTTCACCTAGATTAGATCATCGTGATTTGGGCTTTAAAAAGAACATCTGTTTGATTTGAATGTGGCAATAGGTCTATGCTCTCCCCTTAACTGGGTGATCAGAATACCAGACTTGCCTTTTTAATTTTCATGCAATTTTACTGTTTCAATTACATCCTTTAGAGAGCCTGTCGTAGTGGGAAAAAGTACTCACCCTATGGGAACAACTCAAGTGGGTTCAAGCCAAAGCCAGGCTATTCTGCCCCACTATAAAATTTAAAGCAAATCAAGGGAAACCCTCTTTTGCTGGTAATGTGCAAGATAACCATCCCCAAATCCTTTGTTCTAAAGGTTGGGAGGTCTCCTGAGGGAGTTTATTATTGTCACACCAAATGGAAATCCTTACTACGAACCTAGTGTAGTGGCCAACCAAGTCAGTTTCTGAACATTCTAATAATCACAGTGCAAGGGGAGGGAAGAATCTGCCCCCAAGACACTCACCATATAACTTCCAAGGACCGTTTGCTCAGGGGATCTGGTATCCACTTCCGTAACTCAAAGTACACGCCTGGAAAAGACAAAAACACGGGCGCCCCTTCAGGGGTGACACGGCTGTGTGAGTCGACGCAGTTCTAAGATGTGGGTTGTTGATTACTAGAATAACCTACTTGAGCATTTAAGAGTGAGTATGTCTGAAATTGTCTTTCATGTGCTAAACCTGTGAAAACACTTGTTGAAAACATTTTCTTGATCATACACTTGATGTTAGTATAGGGTTTTAAAAAAAAAAACAACTATTTTTAGAATGTTTGTTTTGTCTTCCATGTGTTTAATAATCATCATTACATTCTTCAAATTTCAAAATTCAAACTTGCTTATGTGTCTTGTGTGAGTGATTTATGTGTGTACATGTGTGATCATTCATTTAAACATTTCCAAATCAAGCTAAACACCAAACACATAAAGACAAGTCACTCTACATGTTCTTCCAACACATTCATATCCAATCACTTTCATCCTAATCATTATTTTTAGCCACATCCTATCCATTTCATCCTAATCAAACCAAGTCATCCAATCTAATCATTCCACATCATCACCATCACTACTTGTCAAAATGGTCATAATCATAAACAAGCCCAATCCTAATCATAAGCCCAAAATCATAATCCAAGGGGGCTATCCCTCTAGGCCAAATCATGAGACAAAACCTAAGCCCGAGATCATAATTCAAGGAGTTCCTTTCTATAGTATAAATAATGAAACAAAACCAAAGCCTAAAATCAAACTTCGAGGGGCTTCTCCTTCCACCTCATACCAATCTTATCCATCCACTTCTCTGTATGTCAATGCCACATCAACCTATCAAGCTACGTCACAACAAACACATGTGAACTTAATTTCTACCTTGCAACAAGGCCAAACTTCCTCAAATCTTAATGCCACCTTCGACAAGGGGAAAACCAATCTAGTTCATGCACCCTCTAACTTTATCATACCATCATCCAATCAAAATCAAAATCCTAAGCCAACACCTTCCACCCATACACCTACAAAGGATGTGACCCAAGGGCTACAAGCAAGGAATCAATTTTTGCCATGTCATTCCACACATATACTTGAAAATACAAAAGAGTCCTCAAACATCATGCCAAGTCCTTCAAGCCAACCATGTCATCTGCAATCCCTTGAGCCATTTCAAGAATCTCCCCTCTTAAGTCCAAGTCACCCTCTATCATGCTCCTATGTTGTTGACCATCAAGAACATGACAAGTCTCTCCATGAGAAATCCCCTTCCACCTCCATTCAAATAAGTCATGAGGTATTTCAAGAGCACCACCCTAAACATGAGAAAAAATTACCCCCTCATCCACATAAGGATCAACACCCTCCTAATGATTCCATTCATAACATACCTAATACTATTCATGATCAATCTTCCATTTTTGATCAAGACCCCTTTTATGATCAAGAAGACCATGATGATCCTCTTAGCCAACTTTATGCATTCCATGGTCAAGAACTTTCCACCTCACCCATCCATGATGCACAAACATCCACTTCCCTTGATGAGACATATGCCTCCCAAGCACACATAGAAGATCAAACAAATACATTGGATCTAAGTGAACACAATGCTAATCAAGATCCTAATCATCCCCCATCACCCACTATCAACCATATTGCAAGTCCTCCATCCTATCCTATTGGTCTCTCCACCCTCATTCGAAAACAACCATTATCTTCTCCATCTAATAAGGAACTCGTGTCTAGTGTTCCACCTACACCTAGTCCCATTATCCATTGCACACTCCAAAACATGAACCACCAAGGTAAAGATCTAGACCTTCATAAACAAGCTATTTTGGAGCCCATCCATGTCAAAGTCCCTCCACGCTCTTATGGCCTTGGACCTACACCGCAAGAACAACAACCTAAATATGTTGGTACTTCCTCCATGCATCCTAAGTCCACTTTCCATCATAAAGCCTATTGTATCCCTAAAACATATATTTCCATCCCTCCTCCATCATCCTACAAATGTCAAAAGCATGCGACCATACACCTTCCACCATCAAATTTTCCACCATTGCTTCCAACCCCTAATATGCCTCCATCTAATCTACCTCCACTTCTCCCAACACCTAATATCCCCATTATCCAATCCCCTTATCCCTCCATCCATAAATACCCTAACATTCCTAATCATGACCAACAAATGCACACATTGTATAAACATAAAGCTTCCACCCATTCCACCATACCCATGGGATTCAAAAGCAATAATTTCAATGCCTCTACCTATAAAGTAAAAAATCCTAAGGGTTCTCATGCCTTAGGAAATCAATACAAAAAGTCAAAGAAAAATACATCCAAAAAGTTATATAAGCCCATACCTCCAAAAGTAAAGGCCCAAACTAAATTGGTTTGGGTACCTAAGAAAAAATAAAGCAAGTCAAATGAGGCATATACATCACAAAAATCCCAACCATCCACTTCCATCCCACATTCTCATTCCATTCAAAAATCTCAAATTCCTAAAACCCACAAGCAAAATAAAAATCATAAAAATACTAAGTCTATGTGGGTACCTAAAACACTTTATCCACCACCTCCTAAGAAAACATCCCCATTGCTTCCTACACCTCATCCACATCAAAAGCTTCAATGTTTATCACAGTGTGTGCAACCATTGGTCATGGTTCCCTTCCATTTCACAACAATCCCACATACCTCCACCTCCCCATCCTTCAACTACTATCCTACATATCTTCCCAATCACCTTCCTATGGTCTATGCTTTTGCATAAACCTTTCATCCATCCTTTTGCACAAGGCCTATTCAATCCACATCATCATCCACTATTCCCAATTCATTCTTGCATAAGCCTTTCATAATTTTCCATCTACCTAATCCATCCCTTTCATGTCATCCCTTACCAACATCTATGAGCATAATGACATTTGACATGGTCCATGCAACAACATCCATCTAGTGGGACTATCACCTTTCACGGAACTAGACACTTGAGTCCCTCCTATCCATATTCTCCTTCTCCTATCCAAAAAGCTAAAAAGTCAAAAATTCAAAAGAACAAAAAAAAAAGTAAAGAGAAATCCCTTCGTCCAATGGTGAAAACCTGGTAAACAGCCCTGGATAAGTACCATGATGAAAACCTAGCAAATAGGCATCATGTGTAGGTTGATCTTCTATGTCGCTTACACTTGGGGGCACAATGTCTTATCTATCCAACCTATCCTTTTCATGTCTTATCATTTCCATCCTACCTACCATCTTTAGCCATCATACCTATCATATCGAGTCCATTCATCCACCCTTCTTCTTTTGATCTTGATGAAGATATAGGGGAAAAATTTTGAAACATGTCTTGGGTATCTCTTGATATACCTCATCCTTCCAAACAAGCCTATCATTATCCTATTGTCATAAGCTTTGTCATGAAAAATCCTAAGTCTTGTACCTAGAATGGGGCATATTATTCCTATGCGACATAGTCTTTGGAAATCACATCCTTGCTCTCCTATGATGCATACATCTATTATATTCACTATGACCTATCCTTTCCATCCATCCATATATCATGAGCCTTTTATCCCTTATCCCATCACTCACCCTTTCATCCATCAATCCCATCTATCTCCTTGCACCTAGACTTGGTTTTCCCCTTGTCATTGGTATCTAGCACAAAGGCTATTCAAATTTTCATCCTTTGACACGTCAAAACATTCCAAAAGTCCAAAAAAATCAAAATATTTCAAAAATCAAAAAAAAAATCAAAACATTTCAAAAATCCAAAAAAATCAAAACATTTCAAAATCCAAAAAAATAAAACATTTCAAAATCCAAAAATCAAAATATCCCAAAGAAAAAAAAAATCCAAAAAAAATCAAATATCCAACAAAAATCCAAGCAATAAAATCAATCCATCCAATTAATTCTTCCAATGTCATCTACTTAATCCATCACCTCAATCCAATCATTCAACCATTCAACCAAATCAATCATCTTCATCAAAACCATTTCATCCAATCAACTCAATCGAATCAATCCAAGCAATAATCAAAATGCGAGTCAATCGTTAATCCATACCAATCAAGTCGATCAATCTTGTCAAATTATCCAATCACATCCTTTGGTCTTGATCCTTATCTTGTTGTAAACCTAATTAATCAACCAATCAATCAATCAACTATCAATCATCCTTTTGTTGCTCTAGGGACATGTTGCTCCCCACAATGACAACACTATCATCATCATCAATCTATCTATCAATCAACGGTTTACAGCTTGATAGGGGCACTATCTTGTATGTTTTTGTATCATTTGTGCATGCTTGCTTGCTTGCTTGTGTGTGTTATCATTTTATCTTGCATTTATTTCAAATCCATATCATTCTAGCTAATATTCATATCTTGTGTATGTTGGAATATCTTTTTGCATTATCCTTTGTATCTTAGGTCACATAATACCTTTTGTGCATTAGGACTTTAATGCTCTAAGTCTACTTCCTCATACGTCTAGACAAGGTTGTATTACACTGGGGCATGAGACACATCATCACCTTGGTCCTTATATCTTGGTGCATAACGTCTAGTGCTAAATCAAACATCATGGTTGCTCACCTTCATTGCAGCATAATGTATCATTCCTCTCCTTCATCCACTTCCTATCTTGCATTATTCGTCTTATCCCTCCCTTTATCACTTCATTTCGAGAGCCTACCCGTGTTTGTCCAACCCACCTATCCTCTCGAGGGGGCATCATCATTCCATCATCCTATCTTTATATCATTATCCATTCTCCTCTATCCATACCTTAACTTCTTTGAAATGATGTTACTCGACACAAATCTCATCATCTCGAACATCATCTCAAAGAGGGGCAAAATGTATATGCCTAAAAATGGTCATGATTAAGCTTGTTAAATTAATTAAATATGAATTATTTAATTAATTCCCCTAAAAGTCATCTACATATAAATAAATTTAATTATTTATTTACATTATTCATTTTCTAATTCTTCTACTTTAATTAAATAAATAATTTTATTTAATTATTGACATTTCCAACATTCTTCTTAATTAAATTAAATAAATACGATTATTTAGTTTAATTATCATATCATTCTAAAGTTTGAATATTTTGAATATTCAAATAATGGAATATTCTTTTCATCCTCAAATTAAATATTAAATATTTTATTTAATATCTTCCATCTCACCCTAATTCATTTCTAAAACATAATTAAATATGATTTATTTAATTATGTGAGTTTCCATTTTCGTCTTCACTTACAAATTAAATAAATTTAATTTGTTTATTTCTAACTCATTCTAAACTCACCCTTCCAAATTCTCAACTCACTCTTCGAAATGGAAATTTCCCTTCAAAACTCAATGACAAAAATTGAAGGAAAAGGGAAACCTTCCATCCTCTTCTCCACTTTCAAAAATCTCCCACCATCCATTCGAACAAGCTTAATCCGGGCCGTTAATCGAATCAGCCAATCGAATCCTTTCGAAAACTCTATAAATCAAACCTTTCACAAGCCATTTGAAGGGAATCTTCTTCAGGCATCCTCATTCTGCCAAAATCATTCCTCAATCTTTCAATCCATCTCTATCATTCTTCATCGTCGCGTCGTTATGCTGTAGAATTGAGCAACCAACATTCCTTCAATAATCACCCTTCAAAATCTTGCATCTTAGTATAGCATGCATTTCATTTATATCTTGTTCTTCATGATGTCCTTTTGTTGAGATTGATCTGTTGATCTAAGAGCCATTGGAAACCAACAAAACGTTGGAGTTAGAGAAAGATAAGACGATTTCGGGGAAGCTGCAGTAACAGTTTGGCTTATTCGGTTTTTCTTTTCCAGCTTTCTTGATTTAATGTTTTATTAATATGTGTTTGATTTTCATTTAAATTGATCCAATATTTCACTCACACACTTGGATTATCGGAGCTTCCAAGATATGGAAGACGGTGAGATAGATGACACTAGATTGTCAGACATGGAAAGATATCCTATATTGATAAAATTTTCAGATGTGTTTCCAAATGAGTTACTTGGGTTACCACCAAAGAGGATATTTTATTTCTCTATAGATATAATTCCATGGTTTGAACCTATTTCTAAGGTTCCCTACAGGATGACAACAACCAAGCTAATAGAGCTTAAGGCACAGTTGGATGAACTATTCTAATAAGGGTTGATAAGACCAAGTGTTTTGCCTTGGGGAGCACCAGATATTTTCATGAAAAATAAGGATGGTACTTTGCGTTTGTGCATCGACTATTGTATGCATAACAAAGCCACGGTGAAGAATAAGTATTTGTTGCTACACATTGATGATATTTTCGATCAAATGAGAGGAGTTGTCATATTCTCGAAGATAGATCTAAGATCTGGATATCATCAGTTGAGAATTAGAGATGAAGATATCTTTAAGACTACATTCAAAACTAGATATGGACACTATGAGTGAACACAATTTTACCTTTTGGGTTGAAAAATGCACCTATCGCATTTATGAATCTGATGAATAGTGTATTTAGAGACTGTCTAGATAAATTTGTCTTGGCTTTTCTAGATGACATCCTAATTTATTCTAAGTATGAGGAAGTTCACTGTAGAAATTTAGAGAAAGTTCTACAATGCTTAAGGGAGCCCAAGTTATGTGGTAAACTATCTAAATGTACTTTATTCCAAAGGAGAGTGCATTATCTAGTGCATGTAATCTTGGCAGATGGAATCTCTATAGATCCCACTAAGATCAAGGCAGTACTTGAGTGGCCTATACCCAAGAATGTGTCTGAGGTAAGAATTTTTATAGGTCTAGTAGAGTACTATAGAAATTTTTTTGTGAACTTCTCCAAGATTTCTTTTCCAATCACTTCTTTACAAAGAAAAGGGGAGAGGTATGAGTGGACTGAGACATTTCAAGAATCCTTTGATCTACTTAAAGAGAAGTTGACCATTGCACTGATCTTGAAAGTACCAAATCCTGAGGGAAACTTTATGATTATCATAGATGCATGTGGGGAAAGTTTAGGAGGTGTGCTAATGCAATATGGGCAAGTGATTGCTTACGAATCTAGAAAGTTGAAACCTTATGAGAAAAATTATGCATCGCATGATTTAGAGTTAGCAGTTGTGGTTCATGCATTGCAAATGTGGAGGCACTACTTGTTAGGGAAACCCTTTGAATTGAAAACTGACCATAATGGGTTAAAGTACCTTTTCACTCAACCTAATCTAAATGTTAGGAAGAGAAGATGGTTGGATTTAATAGTTGACTATGACTTCAATATCATTTACATAAAAGGGAAAGATAATAGGGTTGTCAATGCCTTGAGTCAAAGATGTAAATTGCTTTAATAGTAACCATTCAAACCGGATTTAAGGGACAATTGTTGCAAAAGTGCAAAGAGGATGAGTACTGCTTGCAAGTCAAGCATGCACTTGCTAATAATCCACAAGATTCAAGGTATGATGTTTTTCATTTTGAACCTAATGGATTACTTAGATATAAAGGTAGGATATATGTACCTGATGTAGTGGGGTTAAGGAATCTAGTATTGAAAGAAGTACATGAAGCACCATACTCTAGACACCCTGGAGTGACCAAAATGATGGTGGATGTAAAGTCGTTATATTTTTGGAAAGGGATGAAAGGAGATGCTGCTAATTTTGTAGCTAGGTGTCTAGAATGTCGAAAGTGGAGCATCATAATCCTACAGGCTTGTTATATCCAAATGACATACTAGTGAGGAAGTTGCAAGTCATAAGTATTGACTTTGTGCAAGGATTTCCTATGCCAAGGAATAAGCATAATTCCATTCTTGTGGTGGTAGATAGGCTTACCAAAGTCATACATTTTATAGACAGGAATCTAACTAATGGAGCACTTGTCATGGCAAGAAAGTTTGTGCAAGAAGTTTTTAGGTTGCATGGAATTTTGGAGAAGATTATCTCGAATAGGGATGCATGAGTCACTTCTAGGTTTTGAAAAACCTTGTTTTTTGCACTATGGACTCAATTGAATATTAGCTTAGCATATCATCCGGAAACGGATGGACAAACTGAAAGGGTGAATCAAGTATTGGAATACCTACTGAGAATGTATTGCATGGATCAGTAGTACAAGTGGGAAGACTACTTACCCTTAGTTGAATTGCTTATAACAATTCTTATCATTTTGCGATAAAGATGGCTCCTTTCAAAGCATTGTATGGTTGAAAGTGTTGAACTCCTATAAGTTGGGATAGAATTGAGCATAGAGTGACTCTTGGGCCAACAATGTTTGTTGAGATGGATGATTATGTTAAGATTGTGAAGAAAAGGTTAGTTGAAGCTAACGATCGTCAGAAAAGTTATGCCGATGCTAGGAGAATGCCTTGAATTTTGGAATAGGTGACAAAGTGTTGTTGAGAGCAAAGCCTCACAAAAGCTCCATTAAATTTGGAAAGTCTTCCAAGTTAGCCCCACGTTATATTGGCTCTTTTGAGATTCTAGAGGAAGTTAATCTGGTAGCCTATCAAATAGCATTGCCACCAGCTCTTGCCAGAATGCATAATGTCTTCAATGTGTCTTACCTTAAGAGGTATGTACCCAGTGATAATCATGTGATTGATTAGACTGCTTTAGAGATATAGGACCCTGGAGTGGTAACACTCAAGCCTGTCAAGGTGCTCGGAACACGTAATATTTGCTTGTGTAATAGGGAGGTTCTGCAGTGCAAAGTCTAATGGGATTAGTATGCAAAAGACTCAGCCACCTAGGAAGATTATGCTAAAATAAAGCAAAATTTTCCTCTTGTTTTGGATGCTTATGAGAATGCTTGAACAATATGTTGATTGTTTGTTTTATGTTGCTACATAAAATCATTGGGGACGATGATTCACAAGGGGGGAAGTATGTTACACCCCAATTGTGTAATTACTATTTACTACTACTATGTAGGGTAAAATGTGAATTCAGTGGATAAATAAACCATTTGTGCACTTTGTTATCACTACTTAATGAATGAAATTCATCTCATTTAATTTTATATGAAGGAATGCATTTATGTGATTGGATGAATATTGTGTTGATATTCTAACTTTGGATATGTAATGTGTATACTGCATATTTTGTGAACAACTGACTATCATGTACATGTGTTATTGTTTACAGGTATATGTTCAATTCCTCCAGGTGAAGGGGAAGTATCACTCAGGAGAAGGTATTGGTTGGCTACCTATTAATGTAACCTATCTGAGCTCTTATACACACAATAATAGAATAATTGAGTTGGGATATTAAGTGGGAAATTGGTAAGTCATCCCTAGTCAATATGTCTACTTTAGTAAGAGTCTTGTTGAGTGCATTATTGGGCGATGTTTATTTGTTTGAGCTTGAGAGTTCTTTTCCTTGTTATTATGCTTATATTGATATGTGAAACATACGAGGTATGATTATGCATATACATGCATGACAATGATAGACCATACGCACAAAGGAACACGTACATAAGAGTACATAGGTAGACGTACCTATGCACACTCATGCACAAGTTTCTTATGTGCATGGAATTATCTAATGGAACCAACGACATACATATGTATACATATAGGCATATTGCTTATAGTCTCTTATCAATACCATAGTAATTGTGTATGATTTGGTGTGAGAATTGAATGTGTATATATATATATATATACGTGTATGGTGGAAAATGGACATTCCCATACAAATGTATCGATACATGTATACATACACATACATGTACATAGAGGCATATATATATGAATATATATATATATATATGTATATATGTATGTATGTATGTATGTATGTATGTATGTATACACAATTGATATATCAATATAACAATGTGATTTCTATTTTGATATATTCTTTTGTATATTGATTATATATACATGCTTTATTGACATATGATAAATATAAATATATACTAACATATACATATATACGTATATGTAAATATATATATATGGTTATGTTTGTTAATATATATATATGTATATGTTATATATATATATATATGGGTGAAAGCAAGAAGTTGAGTACACAAAGAGGGGAAATTTCGAGCTAAAAAAAAGTTTTGAAACAAACGTGTACGCGTTATCTGGAAAACGCGTACGTGTTACGGATCGGGTACTCGAGACGGAATCCAAACGCGTACAGACTCAGCCACGAGTATGCGAACCAGAAACGCGTATGCGTTTTGAAACGCATACGCATTTTTCGAAAGTATTTATTTTTAAAAAATAAATTGTTGCGTTTCATTTTCACTCACTGTTTCAAACTGTGCCAGAAAGGAGAGGCTCCTGATCGCGTACACATTTTGAAGCTCGTCCTTGGTGAAAATTTCGACTGCCACCTCCTCCCGTCAACACACCCAACCTCAGTGACCTCCAGGTTGGTTGAATTCTGCCTTTTTTTGCTTTGTATCTTGTTTTTTTTCTTTGTATTTAATATTTAGTTTTTGTTTCTTTAGTGTGTTTTAGTTCAATTTTTTATAGTTTTTAATTGCATCTAGAAAATAAAAAATGTAAATGAAACAAATAACGTTAAATTGTAAATTGAAAACCACTAAAAAATAAACCTAAATTGGACGCATTTAACTTAGAAATCAAAACCCTAGGTTACAAAATTTACATAGGTCTCTAAAAACTAATTTACACAGGTTAATCCTTGGTCCTAAACCCTAAAACGTAAATCTAAAACTCCATTTACCCTAAAACATAAACCTAAAATAGGATATTTACCCTAAAACGTAAGTTACGTAAAACCCTAAATTAGGGATCACAATTTATAGTCCATAGGTTCTACCTGTACACTTTGGTATGTCGTTGGTGATCCATGCAACTACCAATGAAATTCATAAAATTGACTAATAAAGGAGGTACAAACAATCGATGCATAGATATATATATTTTAACCAACAAATTATTGATTTAATTATAATATATATTCACATAATATAAATTTGATAGCTAATTTTATCTCAGAATACTTCATGATTGTATAATTTAACTTGAGAAAGTGTACTAGTGGAGTAAAATAATGTACCTCATGCGAAACTATGTGCTTGATTTAATAAATGTATATATCATGATGCTAGTTGATATGAACATGTAATCACTCTATATCAATGTTATATTAAAGCTTATATAGTGTATGATGTATTCTCTTAAAAAAACATAGAAATGCAAGTCATACTTGTTAATCTAGACTATGTGCAATATGGATAGAGCTAGACACATAAATGTTATTAAATCAAATAAATATTAAAATGTGAAGCACGAATGATTTCTACCCAAATCTTATTTGGATGAGATCCTTTGTGAATTAAATGTAAGGATGCATTATGATCATATTCAAACCTTAATTTATAGGATATTATTCATAAGATCTATAGGTTGTGTGTAATCTAATTCCTATTTTAACTCTCATGTGTAGTGGCATTGTTCTAGATTAGGAAAACTAAATGTTGTACACTTTCTCTAAACTAGTGTATCAATGATAACTTGTAGCATGAACATTTCAATGGAAAATTCAAATTACTTTTTTGAGAAACTTGATATATGATGATTTGTAAATGCAAGTGAATTCTATAACCAAAGGTTTATTTTCTAAGTTTATTTAAATTTATTGAATTGATCAATTGATTCCTCACTTAGTGGTAGTTAGGTTCTTTTTCGAAAACCCATGTGTCTAGAATTTATATAAATATGAAGGAAGAGTCTATGCCATAGAAAAGTTTCAAAAAATATATGATTACAAATTTTTTTTGGTCTAAATCACTTTAGATCCCCTCTTCCTTTTTAAATCATCCAAGAGTGTGTAGAGGTCCAAATAGGTGAACAAAATCCATCGTAACTTAACAACTTAGTTATATAATTGAAATCTAAAATTCCTAATTGTTGCAAAATCCATCGTAACTCAACAACTTAGTTATAATTGAAATCTAATTTATTCCTAATTGTTGATATATTGAAGCTATTCCTAGAATGTCACATGTATTTTATTCAAAGCACTAAGTTTAGGTAGTAGGGTTTCTCATTTACTTGTAAAAATTTATTAAAAAAACATAGAAATGCAAGTCATACTTGTTGATCTAGACTATGTGCAATATGGATAGAGCTAGACAAGTTGTATAAATGTTATTAAATCAAATAAAAATTAAAATGTGAAGCATGAATGATTTCTACCCAAATCTTATTTGGATTCAAGATCCTTTGTGAATTAAATGTAAGGATGCATTATGATCATATTCAAACCTTAATTTATAGGATATTATTCATAAGATCTATAGGTTGTGTGTTTAATCTAATTCCTATTTTAACTCTCATGTGTAGTGGCATTGTTCTAGATTAGGAAAACTAAATGTTGTACTTTCTCTAAACTAGTGTATCAAAGATAACTTGTAGCATGAACATTTCAATGGAAAATTCAAATTACTTTTTTGACAAACTTGATAGATGATGATTCGTAAATGCAAGTGAATTCTATAACCAAAGGTTTATTTTCTAAGTTTATTTAAATCTATTGTTCATTGATCAATTGATTCCTCACTTAGTGGCAGTTAGGTTCTTTTTTGAAAACCCATGTGTCTAGAATTTATATAAATATGAAGGAAGAGTTTATGCCATAGAAAAGTTTCAAAAAATATATGATTACAAAAAAAATTGGGTCTAAATCACTTTAGATCCCCTCTCCCTTTTTAAATCATCCAAGAGTGCGTAGAGGTCCAAATAGGTTCAAAATCCATCATAACTCAACAACTTAGTTATATATAATTGAAATCTAAAATTCCTAATTGTTGCAAAATCCATCATAACTTATGTAACTTAGTTCTAATTGAAATCTAAACCCTAAACCCTAAAAGCATTCATTTTGTTGTAGGACCTTAAAATGAAATTTGGTTTCCTTAGGCAGCTCCACAAAATTTTATTCGCTTAAGCCATGGAACATTTTGTCCTGGGTCCTTACTAGACATAGATCCCCTTAAGCCATCCTATCACCCTAAATCGTAAATTTATGTCTTAAGGGGTCCTAATAATGACATTTCTTAAGGGGATCAAAGAAGTTCTCAAAATTTGGTGAATAGAGTTGAAGCTCATCTTTGTTTTTTTTGTACATTACAATTAGGTCACTAGCATATATCTATGTGTCCCTTTAAATGTATTCTATTAAATTTTCATTCTTATCTTTGGTATTCTTTGAAAACAATGAATGAGATTATAAATTTTAATGTTAGTATTAAACTTATAATTTATTCTTAACTACTTTGTCCCACTATAGAGAACTTGTGTCTCTTATCATGAAATTTGAAAATTTAGATAAATCAATTTATGTCATTGGATTTAATTTAATTATATGTCATACTTGACTAATACATCTATTCATTTTGTTGTAGGACCTTAAAATGAAATTTGGTTGCCTTAGGCAACTCCGCCAAATTTTATTCCCTTAAGCCATGAACCATTTTTTCCTAGGACCTTACTACACATAGATCCCCTTAAAAGCCATCCTATCGCCCTAAATCATAAATCGATGTCTTAAGGGGGAATTTGACATTTCTTAAGGGGATCAAATAAGTTCTCAAAATTTGGTGAATAGAGCTTGACTCATCTTTTTTATATATTTTGTACATTGCAATTAGGTCACTAGCATATATATATCTATGTGTCCCTTTCAATGTCTTCTATTAATTTTTCATTCTTATCTTTATTATTATTTGAAAATAATGAATGAGATTAAATAAATTTTAATAAAACCCCATAATTTCATTTGTACCCTTCATATTAACAACCCCACACTGGAATCAATTTAATGTGTGTACATGTTATATGATTTTTTAATGTTATGGATTTTTTAATGTTATAAATCGAATGGTCTTCAAATTAAATATATTTTGAATTTGTGCATGTTCAAAGTGATTTTTAAATAACTTTCAAATTGTGTGCATTATTTAATTAGTTTTTTGATATATATTTTTTAATTGTTTAACATGCAGTTGCCATATCATTGCTCAAATGGATCCACTATTTAATTTAGAGGATTTCATGCCTGATCAAGAAATCCCTATAGATCCCAACGTACATCCTAGTCCACCACATGAACAAAACCCTAGTACACCTCCACATTCTCCACCGCCTAACCCCCCACCCCCTCCTCTAGTTGACCAGGATCAACTACGAGAGAATATTTGAGCAAACCTGATTATCATTCAAGGAAACATAGATCTCATAAAAAATGAGACTAGAGTCCCTCCACATCTCGCACGGTTTGCATCTACGATGCAAACTGTTGTCGATTTTGTTCAATCTATCGATGCGGACCTAGATAGGTTCCATCGATGGAGAGAAGATATGAGACAATTCTATGCAGATGGATTGTCATATAAAGAAATCAATGACCTAAAAATTACTAAACAAGCCATATGCCAATATTTTGTGAACCCCCAAACAAACCAACTGTTGATGTGTTTTTTATGCACCTCTCAACACAGGCAATGTGTAGGTGCACTACCTCTCTTGAAAGACAATCTTCCACAATCGGATTGCAGAACACTATCCCAAGGTCTCTCGGATGTCAGGTCTTGACAGTGCTTAGATACCTCAGTAGTTTGATGTGATTTGCTGGAATCACAAGACGGTCTTACATAGGAAATGCAAAGCATAGATACAAAGCATGGAAGTTGGATCTTGAAATGGAGTTCTTAGGATGGAAAGTTACTATGTATTGGCTGTAGGTTCAAACAGCAGTCTTGGACTCCATTTTGTTGTTGGATTTGGCTTTACAATGTGCAATGAATCTTAGCATAGGTCAGTCATTAAAAAAAAAAAAAAAGGCAAGAGAGAGGAAAAGTTCCTAAGTCTACAACTAGCTATGAATAGTGACAATGGAGTTCCTACAATGGACAATTTCTTAAAACAATATCCCACTTAACCAGGGATTTCACAGTATCATGGAAATTGTGCTATCTTCTAAGGTCTGAAGATATTTTATCCTTCATCCACCACATACATGCATGAATCAAAGATAAATGTTTGGAGCAGCTTTGAAATCAAGTCCAGGCTAACTTTGCACAGCTGTCTACCATCAGCAAATAGCAAAAAGTATGGACAAAGAAATTATCAACATGGCAGGAATTTTCATAATAACCTAACATCATTTCTAAATTCTACCCAAAGGAAGAAGACAGCTAACTAAAACAGTAGTAAAATCTAAGTCAAACATCTAACATTGGAGACTGAATCAAGTAACATGAGAGAAACCAAGAAAATACACCAAGTCAATGTCTTTTCCTTATAAATTTTTGCAGCATGTCTTTACAACAACTCAACTCTCTTTGCAAATGAGAGGACAGCCCTATTTATAGTTTTCCAAAATTCTAATGAATGGCCAAGATTCATTACAAAATAGGGTTTCACCTACCCCCCAATAGATCACAATTTAAAATTATATTTTGTCTCTTCCCTATTTCGTCTTCTTGCTGATGGAACTGTAGTTTTTTTGTCCTTTAGCAAATTGTTGTTTTTTTTTTGTAGCTACTCTTTAGAAAGTTCTTCATCTTTAGCAGGGTTGTCCTCCTGTCCCTTGGAGGTTGTGTATTCTATGAAGTTGAGGACGACTGCCTGGAGCTTGTCTATTTCGATGACTTCACATCGCAGCGCCTGGTAGCTCCATTCCTTTCCATTTTCTTCTAGCCTTTTCCAATCCTCGTCATACTTTGAGCCTTGGTCTCTGAATAGCTCCGATTGGTCGAAGGCACGGGCAGCAAAACTCAAGAATTTCGTTGTGATTTCTCTAGCCATCCCGTCCTTCATCTTCTCCTGGAAGTAGGGTTTGATCTTCTCTGGATCCATTTGCACAGTGGGCATATCATAATCTATCATCAGCTTAAGATATCGGGCACATTCCGCCTGGATTTCCTTGATCCACTCAATATCTGGATCCACCCTGCTCAAAATTTGCTCCAATCTCTCCTTCCGGTTGTCAAAGTCTTGGCGCCATATATCCATCAACCAGTGATCCTCTTTCTTAAATGCAAGCTTCTTCTCCCACATGGCTTTAAGTAATTGAAGGATAGCTTCGATACTTGGGAAGGTGGAGTCGTAGGTCACGAGGAAGTTGGTGTAGAGCTTCTTTGTGCTCTCCAGAGACTGCATTAGGTCCAAGAACTTGTTGGATGTTTGTACAGCCCGGCTGATTCCCATGTTTCTGATGTATGAGACTTGTTGGAACCAGTCCTCAGTGGTCTTCTCCAAGTTCTTCCTTCTCTCCATTTTGTTGATCTGCTCTTTGGAAAGCAATTGAGGTGCAGTTGTGGATGTAGTAGGTAGGTCTTCTACTGAAGACCATTGTTGTATATAATCTGTTAATGCTGCGACCTGTGCCTTGAGCTCGTCCTTTGAGATTTTATCCTGCTTTATCAGGTGCACCACTGTAGCTACTGACTCCTCAAGGTGCTCAACCTTCTACTCTCTGGTGGTGGTCCCCAAGTCA
Organism: Sequoia sempervirens; assembly: GCA_007258455.2. NCBI lineage: Eukaryota > Viridiplantae > Streptophyta > Pinopsida > Cupressales > Cupressaceae > Sequoia > Sequoia sempervirens. The sequence goes on from VDFB02105785.1 coordinate 460,870,865, forward strand.
ATGGTGGAGATGTTATAACTTACCCCAGCTTGGCCAATTGTGGGCGTTGCAATTTGTGTTGCTCGGGAGCCGGAAGCATCCATTGTTATTTTGAATCAGACCTTGGGCTTCTTCTCCTTCTTCGTTGTGATTTGGGCTCGAGCCAAGATGGCCTCTAACCTCACCCTTGGGTCCTTCAGCACAAGGGTCTTTTCTTCGAGTTGCTTCTCCAACCACTCGGGCACAACTGATTTCCCCTTGGGCGAATCATGGCCACCCTCGCCCTTCTCGGTCAAGGGTAAGATTTCTGCCTCTTTTTCCTTTTGGGATTCTCCTTTCTCCTTGGCAGCATCTTCCTCCTCTTCGTTGGAGTCATGGACAAATACGAGGCGTTTGACAGGCAGCCTAGTGGATAGTTGCTAGATGGGACTTTCTTCTCTTGTTGTTTCTTCTTTCTTCTCCTCAGTACCCTCAACTTCGGGGCTTTTGACAACATGGGTTTCAGCTTCAGTTAAATCCTTTATCTGTTGTTCTTCTGGTGGCTGCCCCTCTTTATCATGTGGTGACCCTTCTGTTTCTTCCCCAATGCCCTTCAGCTGATGTGCCATTTCCTCCTCAAGGTCATCATCAAAGGTTTGAATGATTTCCTTGGCACCTGAGCCATCCTCCTCGTCCCCACTCTCGGAAGAGCTCGTCTCCTCCTCCTCATAAACCACCCTGTCAATGGTTCGGTGTTCGTACTCTGGGTGCTCATGATACTCATCAGCCTCCTCCTCAATAGACTTCGAGGCTTCCCGCTCTCACTCCTCCAACTCGTTCGAGATTAGCATTGTGGCTTCCATGGCTGGTGGCCCTGTCGGTGTTTGTGAAGGTTGAGCAGTTGCAAGGACTTGGGCAAGGTTTGTTTGGAGAGTTGGGTCCATTAAGATCTGGCAAAGCTCAGGGGGGAGGCTCTGCATGTGCCTTGAAAGAGCCTCAGGCATAGTGGCAGTGGGAAGAGGCGTTGTTATGGTTGCCAGAGGGAGTGATGTGATTGGCGACATGGTAGCAGAAGAAGGGGGAGTGGTCATGCCAGAAGAGGAGTCAATGATTATTATCGACTCGGTCGAAGGCGAAGGGCCAACATGGATAGAAATGTCCACTGTTGGTGGGGATGCAGCGACCATAGCCAAGGAGGCAGGTGGTGCAATAGGAGGGGCAAGGAGAGCCAAGGGAGGCCGCAGTTGACCCACTCCTTCTGCTTCTTTCTCTTTGGTTGAAGACTGCTCCGCAGCACTCCCTGCCAGTTTGAGTTTTTTGGGAGGCAAGCCTCTCGCTTCTTTCTTTGCAGAGGCTTTGGAGTCAGGAGACTGCACGGTTTCTGTTTCTTTTCTTTGCTTGAGCCTGGTGACGCGAGGAGACTGGGAGGTCCTGCCAGTTGACGTGGTGGCAGCAACATCCTCCATGGCACTTGGCTCGCTTTTGAGCCCCTCATAGGTTAGGACTACTCCTTGTCGCTTTAAATGAGCCACCTGCCCATCGATCCACTCCTTGGTATGAGTTAAGATTGGCTGGGTTATGGTGTCCAGGTCATCGACCTCCTGTTCATCCCAGTCAATCGATGGTATTAGCAGGTTGACAACCGCAAGGTACCTCAGATGCATGATTGTGGACTCGCCCTCCTCGACTTGGTCCGGCACCGGAAATGGTTGCACCCTCTTTAAGAATTGCATAGTCATGCGCATGTAGTGCCTTGCGTGCACTTCTTTGTCATCTTGGCAGTCGGCCCAGAAATCTTTAATGTGATGGAGATGGGCATATGCTGACCCCAGCGCCTTCCTGACATGGCCATGCGGATCCATCCGTGGGCGAGTAGTGTGCAAGTCGAAATGGTACTCATTCAGCTCCTTCTCGGAGTTACTAGCACAGTGGGAAGTCTGCAGTCGGTACATGCCCTAGCCGAGGGTCATGGGGTAGGAGATCCCCGCTATATGTTTGTTGCTGAAAATTGTCTGCAGGTGTTGAACCTACCGAGAAAGCTCCAGGAGGATGATTCTGTCGTTGGGGTATCGGGGCAGCCTATTCGGCCTTTTAGTGAAGCCCTGGGTGTAGATGTATGTAAACTTTGGGTACTGGATATAGAGGAAGGCGTATTGCTTCAAAAGCGCTCTGGCACTATGGGAGACCCTCCTCTCGAAGTCCCCGGCAATCAATCTGATGATGTGGCCAATGAAGGCGTCGTTCACTCTACAAAAATCTCTCTTGAAGTTCTGGTACTAGAGCTGCGGATATTTATCAAAGGGTTTGAGTCCCCGCTTCTGCCCCTGATCGGGTGCGACAAACAACCCGTTGTACTATCTTTGATCAGCCAAAGAATAGACGAGGTAGGAGGTCATGTAGAATTTGGAGCTCTTCTTTACGTTGACAAACTGCTCATGGAAGCAGTTGCTTATGATTCCTCCCCAGTAGAACGAAACCTTTGTTGTGACATCCTCGTTACCGCGCAGAATCTGCTCAATAAAATATGCCATCCATTCCTGGAAGTAGGCGATCGTAGGGAGACCCATAACCCTACTCAACATGGTTACCAGGTCGTGGTAATCCTCATGGAAATCGCTACGGAAGAGCTTCTGAGGAACTTTCGCAATGCTGCCCCATCTTTCCTTAAGCCAATGTAGGTTTATTGACTTCTTGCATCTTGTCGGATTATCATCCCACGCCGCCTAGCATTCTTCTAAGGTGGGGACCTCCATCTGTTGGAATGTGGGAATGTGGAAGGTCTTGGTGATCCCCTTTGGCAACATGTCTGCGAGAATGTTTCCCTCCTTATCAACAATTGTTCTGGTATCGGTTTGGTACACTTCTCGGCAAGCCATGACCAATTCAGGCACCACGAGAGATGGAGGGAAACTGGCAGCCTTAGCTATTCCACTCTGCCTTATCAATCTGGCATTCTTTTTTGTCAGGTTGACCCTAACTCTCTGTGTGAATTCATCAATATCCACCTGGCCAATGTTGGTGTCTGTGATTTCCTTCGAGTCTGTAGTGACCTTTGAGTGGAGCGGCTCGCCCTAGAATTGGTACTTCATCTGGTGCTTATCCTCTTTCCCTCTAGGGGTCCTTCCTGACTTCTTCCCCTTGTCCCCTTCGGTGGATGCCCCTGAAGTTCCTGCACCCGATTCCATATATTCTGCAAGCAAGGGAAAAGTTAGCAAAATGGGTCATGAAAGCATTCATGTTAGTCAATATCTTGAAAATAACATCTATTTCAAATAATCAACTTAAGCATATCATGAACTTTCATCTCTAGATGTTATTGATCTTTGATTAAGGGCATTTGGACAATTCAGGCCCAGAGGGCTGGACGTCCCTGGCAGGAATGTTGTTTGGAAGGGAAAACATGGCAGAAGGCTCCCGCAGACTTTCTTTGGTCACATTTTAATATTTCAAGAGGTTGACCATGAAAAAGATCAAAAATCGGCACGTGGGTCGAAGTTAGATTCCAAATTTTGGCTCGTTTGGATCGATTTAGGAGAGTTCGAAGGTCTCAGGCCGGAAAGCTGTCAAGAGATAGCAGTTCATAGCGGCAGACAGCAGACGGAAATCCGGAGATGGAAGTCCGGGGTTCAGGGCCCGGAGGGCCAAAGGGCGGCCGGCGTTAAGTCATTTCCCTTTCAAGGGTTCGGGCCGGCGACACCAGGATGGCGAGCGAACTTCGTTCTTTAGGACAGTAAACATCGGACGAAATTCCAGGAGGGGAAGTCCGGAAACAAGGGCTTAGCATTATGAGTTTTTCTTTGAGTTCAATCGGCGGTCAGCAACACGGAGTCCGGAGGTCGGGACGACGGGAGGGATTTTCTATTAGCAATGGCGGGTGGTGATGGGAGTCCCAGGCCACGGAGCCCGGTGAGTAGAAGGTTGTTCGTAGTTCAGCTGGCATCCCACGGTAGATAGCGGTTTGGGGCCCGGCGAGCAGACGGACGGGGTGAAATCTCCCATCGGCTGGAGAGAGGCAGACTTCTGAGAATGGAAGTCCGGACACCGGGGCCTGAGAGGCGCGAGGGTCGCTGACGCGAAAAGGTAAGCCAACAGCGGGGCAGAGGGCAGGGTCTGGAGCACGGATGACATCGATGAGTTCACCGTGGGGACGGCGGAAAAGGGAGCAGGGATACCTGACGTCCAGAGCCTAGAGGTGATAACGATGTAACAGTTTTGAATCACTCGGCAATAGCGGAAACGACAGCGGAGTCTGCAGGGCGGGACACCGGACGAGTCCCACCGTGGACTATGGAAAAACACCCGAGGAACCCCGGAGGCGGAACCCCGGGGTCCCGAGCCCGAGAGATCCAGAGGATGCATGTTTAGTTTTGAAGTTTTCACGGCGAGGAGCACATCGGGATCCGGCAGCCAGGAGGCATGAGGGAGTTTGCAGTTTCAAATGGCGGCATACAAGCGGAAATCTAGACGGAGAAGTCTGATGGGACAGGCCCGGAGAGTGACGTTGCCATCAGCAGGTGTTCAAAGTTTATTAACTGATGGCGTAGGTGGGTCTCGGGCTTGAGGAGGACGTTTTCCCTACGCAAAGAACAGTCGCAGCAGGGAGAAACTCTGAATTAGCGAGGAGGGCTCCCTAAGAGGTTTGTCAATTTTCTAGCACATGGGTTTAGTGCGCAATTTCATGTTTTACCATTTTATGCCCTCCTAATTATTGTTCATTCAATTAAATCCCTCGAAATCATGAAACAAAGCTCGGGGAGGGCAAACAGATGGCCTACCTCAAACACGCCAAGTGGGGAGATGTGGGATCCACCTACGGTCAACGAAATGATGTTGAGGGTGATGATCGTGACGTTGTCGAAGACGGTGGGCTCCAAACAGCAGTTTGTCCAATCACTCAGCAATCCTGTGAAATGAAAATGACCGGTCGGAGTGGGCATTTTATACCCCTAACCACCATGAATGTTCGCATTTATTACAGGTATGACGGCAAAAAGCTGGTGGATTTTGAAAAGGTCGGCGACGGCGGCGGGAACACCGGGGCCCGGGGGTCGGGGAGGTGCAACACGGCAGTCGTTTCAAGTTTTCATTCGGTTGAACGACGGCAGCGGGAAGCGGGTCGGGGCCCAGAGGGTGGGATGCCGCCAGGGATTTTCCATTATGGACGACAGAACCGTCACGGAATTCTGGACTCGAAATTCCGGATGGTTGGGCCCGGAGTACCCCACGGCAGACAAGGACCTTCGCAGAGTTCGGCCAGCGAAAAGGTTAGCGGGACCCGGGGGGCGGGATGTCGTAGGAAGTCCTCCGTCGTAGACGGCGAAACACAAATGGAACCCCGGAGGGGGAATTCCGGGGTCCGAGGCCCAGAGGGCGGGACGCCGCAGGGAAATTTCAACAAGATTTGTAGACGACAAGAGGGAGTTCGGACCCAGAGGTCCGAAAGGACGCGGAGCGGACACTTCCGGGAATGGCAGGTCCAGCGGGGAAACCCGGAAAGAGAATCTCGAACCCTCGGGCCCAGCAGGGCCCGGGGCCATTGGCAGGGCCAAACTGCTCGATGTACTCTGCGAGAATCCGGAATGCAGCAAAATTAAAAAGGGGAAAGCATGATCGATTTATGGTGGGACTTTGAAGCAACATCGACCATCCGAGACATCAAAAGGGAGGCACACAAAATGAGGCAGCGACAAAAACAACCCGACAAGGTGAAAGAAAAGAGGGTCCCCGTTTCGAATGGGGCGTGTGTGCTAAGGGCACAACACCAACCAATACCACCCACAAAAAAATGAATTTCAATTTTATGGTGTAGGCACCCGTAGATAGCTGCTCATTTTTGGGAGAGATGGTGGATGGTGTTTGATACTCCACCACATGGCAACAGTGAGGTGCCCTTATACTTTTTGATAAAGTTATGGGCTGAGTTTGAGTTGGGTAAAAAACCCAACTATTTTGATATGAGGTCATTTCAGGGAGCTAGTCATGGCATGCCCCAACATAGACTAGGAGCACGTGTTGATCCTCAGCGACGTGCTCCAGTTGCTCCTATTGTTCCTCCTCCTTCTCCTGGTGTTCCCCCTGCATTTCAACAGCAAACCATGTTATCAACATTAAGAGCATTGAGTTCACTTTCAGGACATCTCACTTAGCAGACTACACAGGCGGCCACTGAAGTGGCCAATAGAGAGCATGGAGGCTTGGGCTATAGGGATACTCAAGCATCCACTTCAGGTGAGGCACATGCATCTGGGACAGGGTCATACCTAAATTTACTATATTCTGAGGATCGTCCTACATAGGTATGTTCATCTTTTGAACTTAAATTTAATTCAAGTTTGAAATGTAAAAAATTCATGTAAATAATAACATCAAACTATATATATAATATAATATTAATTCAATAAGTTTGTGTTTGGTGTAGACGCATGATTATGTGATGCTTGAAACTCAATATGATCATCGTGTGTATATGTCGAGTGTTGTAGATATGGGCTCACCTTTTGGATAGGTACTTGAACCAAAATATATTAAATAATTTGTGTGGATATATATATATATATATAATTTAATTTGAATTTGTACACGTGTGAATTGATATATTATATCTAGATGCAGGCAGGTCATACTATCCCTAGTATTGACCAACCACAAGTTACAGTGGTGAGTGCTCCTGATACATCATCAGCTCAGGTGAGTGCTTTCAAAAGTTTGTTAAGTTTAAATTAAATACACATCATAGATCTAATTTAATTTTTTCATTTACATACACATGTGTGAATGATCTATACGAACTATTGTACATCTATATGCAGGGATTTGATGAGATACCCATGGTGGGCCGCGCACCTGAGACATCATTGACATTTATGCATGGGCAATCTTAGGTGTGTGATCATGAGGTCATATCATTCGAGGTTGTAAACTTTACTTTAAATCTCCTATACAATTTTTAAGAACCTTATATATATATATATATATATTCAAGGTTTTCACATATTGTTTGCTTTATATGAATATGCAGGATATAGTAGATCAGGCAATTGCATCTTCTCAATAGACAGTTATGCTACCCGTTGAAGAAAATGTGCCAGTTGATTCACATGACCATATGGTAATTTATGCATACTAGAAATCATTTTTACTATATTTACTCAATATTTAATTAGTTTTTTTTTTAATCTAAAAGTTTATATTTTCAATTTTAAATATGTTTAACTATATCAAAATTTCGAAATAAATTTAAATCTAATTTCAAGTTTCTTGTACTCTTTTACAACATGATGCGGGTACATCTAGTCAACATGGAACAAAGAGGAGACTTGATTTGACTAATCAGCCTGAAAGTTAGATGGTTTTATATTTTATGGACTACAGATCTCTAGTTTTATTTTAATATATGTGTTGGACTTGACATATAAATTTTATGAACTATCTAGATCCCTAGTTTTATTTTGAACATGTTATTAAATCATATGTGTGTTTATTTATATCAGTTGACTTTAATATGATGATTATATATGCAGTCAATTATGAGATCGTGTTATGTTCATTTTCATGATTATATGCATTCATACATATCTATATTTATATTTTATCTAATTTTCAAGTAATACATGCACTATATAAATTCTTATCTAGAATCAAATTTCATATATATATTTTATCACATGGTTAGGTGACAAATTAAAACATTCCTTAAATAGTTTCTTAAATCATATTCATAATAAATTAAGGGCAAGTAATTTTAACTATTTTCCAATTACATAACAAATATTTGAATCAATAAACAAAAAACTATCTCCTTGTATGTATAAAATGTATAATCTATACAATTAAATAATTATATAAAATGTGGTAAATAGAAGACATGAAACATGTATAATCTATAAAATTGGAACAAGATATTTAAAAAGTGACATCGACAAACATATATAATGTACATCAAGATGTTTAATACAACTATATAACATGATGAAACATATATGTGCATGTAGATACAATTTAAATAAAAAATTCATGCAAGAAAAGAACCGTATATAGTAAATTCCATACAAATTCAAATGATGTTAGCCATAGGATGGATTAAGGGGACCTAAGAGGATATATAGCTTAAGGGGGGTCTTAAGAGAATTCCTTAAGGGGAGTTAAGAGGATGCATCTCATGAACCCTAGGATATGGCTTAACGGGTCCTAAGAGGATTAAGGAGATGTAAGAGGATTAAGGGGATGCAAGAGGGTGGA
>VDFB02105785.1:460879160-461008995 GCA_007258455.2 Sequoia sempervirens
TTTTTCCTCAGAATAGAAGAAAATAAAAGCACATGAGAAGACTCAAGAAACAAATGAGCAAAATAACCTAACAATGCACTTTAATTGAAATACTCCAACTCTACAAATGGTTTCCTCATAACAAAAGAACATCAAAGCCCATAAGAAAACTCAAAAAAACAAATGATCAAAATAACCTAACAATGCACCTTAATTGAAATACTTCAGCTCTATAAATTGTTTCTTCAAAACAGAAGAAAATCAAAGCCCATGAGAAAATATTAAGAAACAAACGAGAAAAATAACCTAACAATGCACTTTAATTGAAATTCTTGAGCTCTAAAAATTGTTTTCTTAGAACAGAAGAACATCAAAGCCCATGAGAAAAAATCAAGAAACAAATGAGCAAAATAACCTAACAATGCACTTTAATTGAAATAATCCAGCTCTACAAATTGTTTCTTTAGAATAGAAGAACATCAAAGCCAATGAGAAAAACTCAAGAAAACAAACAACCAAAAATAACCTAACTATGCACTTTAATTCAAATACTTTAGCTCTACAAATTGTTTCCTAAGAATAGAAGAACATGGAAGCCCATGAGAAAAACTCAAGAAACAAATAAGCAAAATAACCTAACAATGCACTTTAATTGAAATACTCCAGCTGTACAAATTGTTTCCTCATAACAGAAAAACATTAAGCCCATGAGAAAATTCAAGAAACAAACGAGCAAAATAACCTAACAATGCACTTTAATTAAAATAATCCAGCTCTACAAATTGTTTCCTCAGAACAGAAGAACATCAAAGCCCATGAGAAAAATCAAGAAACAAACGAGCAAAAATAACCTAACAATGCACTTTTATTGAAATACTCCAGCTCTACAAATTGTTTCCTCAGAACAGAAAAACATGAAAGCCAATGAGAAAACTCAAGAAACAAACAATCAAAATAACCTAAAAATGCACTTTAAATGGAATACTCCAGCTCTACAAATTGTTTCCTCATAATAGAAGAACATCAAAGCACATGAGAAAACTCAAGAAATAGATGAGCAAAATAGCTTTACAATGCACTTTAATTGAAATACTCGAGATCTACAAATTGTTTTCTTAGAACAAAATAACATTGAAGACCATGAGAAAACTCAAGAAACAAATGAGCAAAATAACCTAACAATGCATTTTAATCAAAATACTCCAGATCTATGGACAGGGGCCCTAACTCGGTTAGCTAAGTCCCTCCTTTTGCAAGAGGCTGGTCAGGACTTCTAGTCTCCCTCGTCCCGTGGTACTAGAGGGTGTGTCGTGCTAGCGACACCGGTCATGTTAAAAAGTTTACCAGGCACGTTACAGTTTATAGGGGACCGTGCTTTACAAACCAAATTTCTGCATCCTAAAACAATAAAAAAAAAAATCTTCAGGTCTACAAATTGTTTGCTTAGAATAGAAGAACATCAAAGCCCATAATAAAACTCAAGAAACAAACGAGCAAAATAACCTAACAATGCACTTTAATTGAAATACTCTAGCTCTACAAATTGTTTCCTTAGAACAGAAGAACATCAAAGCCCATGAGAAAACTTAAGCAACAAATGGGAAAAATAACCTAACAATGCACTTTAATTGAAATACTCCAGCTCTACAAATTGTTTCCTCAGAACAAAAGAACATCAAAGCACATGAGAAAACTCAAGAAACAAACGAGAAAAATAACCTAACAATGCACTTTAATTGAAATACTCCAGCTCTACAAATTGTTTTCCTTAGAAAAGAAGAACATCAAATCCCATGAGAAAACTCAAGAAACAAACGAGCAAAATAACGTAACAATGCACTTTAATTGAAACACTCCAGCTCTACAAATTGTTTCGTTAGAGTAGAAGAACATCAAAGCCCATTAGAAAACTCAAGAAACAAACGAGCAAAAATAACTTAACAATGCACTTTAATTGAAATACTCCAACTCTACAAATTGTTTCTTCAAAACAGAAGAACATGAAAGCCCATGAGAAAACTCAAAAAAAAAAAGAGCAAATTAACCTAACAATGCACTTTTAGTTGAGAATGCTCACAAGCTCACAGTTGTTGTTTCAGGCAGGAAAGAACATCAAAGCCCATGAGAAAACTTAAGCAACAAATGGGAAAAATAACCTAACAATGCACTTTAATTGAAATACTCCAGCTCTACAAATTGTTTCCTCAGAACAAAAGAACATCCAAGCCCATGAGAAAACTCAAGAAACAAACGAGTAAAATAACCTAACAATGGACTTTAATTGAAATACTCCAGCTCTACTGATTGTTTCTTTAGAATAGAAGAACATCAAAGCCCTTAAGAAAACTCAAAAAACAAATGAGAGAAATAACCTAACAGTGCACTTTAATTGAAATAATCTAGCTCTACAAATTATTTCCTCAGAATAGAAGAACATCAAAGCCTATGAGAAAACTCAAGAAATAGACAAGAAAAAATAACCTAAGAATGCACTTCAATTGAAATAATCCAGCTCTTAAAATTGTTTCCTCAGAATAAAAGAAACATGAAAGCCCATGAGAAAAGTCAAGAAACAAATGAGCAAAATAACTTAACAATGCACTTTAATTGAGATACTTTAGCTCTACAAATTATTTCCTCATAACAGAAGAACAACAAAGCCCATGAGAAAACTCAAGAAACAAATGAGAAAAATAACATAACAATTCACTTTAACTGAAATACTCCAGCTCTACAAATTGTTTCCTCAGAAGAGAAGAACATCAAAGCCCATGAGAAAACTCAAGAAACAAACGAGAAAAATAAGCTAACTATGCACTTTAATTGAAATAATCCAGCTCTTAAAATTGTTTCCTCAGAACAGAAGAACATCAAAGCCCACCCATGAGAAAACTTAAGAAAAAAAAACGAACAAAAATAACCTAATAACGCACTTTTATTGAAATACTCAAGCTCTACAAATTGTTTCCTCATAAGAGAAAAACATCAAACCCCATGGGAAAACTCAAGAAACAAACACACAAAAAAACCTAAAAATGCACTTTAAATGGAATACTCTAGCTCTACAAATTGTTTCCTAAGAATAGAAGAACATGAAATCCCATGAGAAAACTCAAGAAACAAACGACCAAAATAACCTAACAATGCACTTTAATTGAAATACTCCAGCTGTACAAATTGTTTCCTCATAACAGAAAAACATTAAGCCCATGAGAAAACTCAAGAAACAAACGAGCAAAATAACCTAACAATGCACTTTAATTAAAATAATCCAGCTCTACAAATTGTTTCCTTAGAATAGAAGAACATCAAAGCCCATGAGAAAAATCAAGAAACAAACGAGCAAAAATAACCTAACAATGCACTTTTATTGAAATACTCCAGCTCTACAAATTGTTTCCTCAGAACAGAAAAATATGAAAGCCCATGAGAAAACTCAAGAAACAAACAATCAAAATAACCTAAAAATGCACTTTAAATGGAATACTCCAGCTCTACAAATTGTTTCCTCATAATAGAAGAACATCAAAGCACATGAGAAAACTCAAGAAATAGATGAGCAAAATAACCTTACAATGCACTTTAATTGAAATACTCTAGATCTACAAATTATTTTCTTAGAACAAAATAACATTGAAGCCCATGAGAAAACTCAAGAAACAAATGAGCCAAATAACCTAACAATGCACTTTAATTGAAATACTCTAGCTCTATGGACAGGGGCCCTAACTCGATTGGCTAAGTCCCTCCTTTTGCAAGAGGTTGGTCAAGACTTCTAGTCTCCCCCGTCCCATAGTACCAGAGGGCATGTCGCGCCAGCGACACCGGTCATGTTAAAAATTTTACCAGGCACATTACAGTTTATAGGGGACCGTGCTTTACAAACCCAATTTCTACATCCTAAAACAATAAAAAAATAAAAAAACTCCAGCTCTACAAATTATTTCCTTAGAATAGAAGAACGTCAAAGCCCATAAGAAAACTCAAGAAACAAACGAGCAAAATAACCTAACAATGCACTTCAATTGAAATACTCCAGCTCTAAAAATTATTTTCTCAGAAGAGAAGAACATCGAAGCCCATGAAAAAACTCAAGAAACAAACGAGTAAAATAACCTAACAATGCCCTTGAATTGAAATGCTCCAACTCTACAAATTGTTTCCTCATAATAGAAGAACATCAAAGCCCATGAGAAAACTAAAGAAACAAACGAGCAAAATAACCTAACAATGCACTTTAATTGAAATACTCCAGCTCTACAAATTGTTTTCCTTAGAAAAGAAGAACATCAAATCCCATGAGAAAACTCAAGAAACAAATGAGCAAAATAACCTAACAATGCACTTTAATTGAAACACTCCAGCTCTACAAATTGTTTTCTGAAAATAGAAGAACATCAAATCCCATGAGAAAACTCAAGAAACAAACGAGAAAAATAACCTAACAATGCACTTTAATTGAAATACTTCAGCACTACAAATTGTTTCCTTAGAACAGAAGAACATCAAAGCCAATGGGAAAAATGAAGAAAGAAACATGCAAAATAACCTAACAATGCACTTTAATTGAAATACTCTAGGCCTACAAATTGTTTCCTCAGAACAGACGAGCATTAAAGCCCATGAGAAAACTCAAGAAACAAATGAGCAAAAATAACCTAACAATACACTTTAATTGAAATACTCTAGCTCTACAAATTGTTTCCTCATAATAGAAGAACATCAAAGCCAATGAGAAAAACTCAAAAAACAAACGAGCAAAATAACCTAACAATGCACTTTAATTCAAGTACTCCAGCTCTACAAATTATTTTCCTCATAACACAAGAACATCAAATCCTATGAAAAAACTCAGAAAAAAAATGAGCAAAATAACCTAATAATGCAATTTAATTGAAATACTCCAGCTCTACAAATTGTTTCCTCATAATAGAAGAACATCAAAGCCCATGAGAAAACTCAAAAAAAAAATGAGAAAAATAACCTAACAATGCACTTTAATTGAAATAGTCCAGCTCTACGAATTGTTTGCTCAGAACAGAAGAACATCAAAGTCCATGAGAAAATTCAAGAAAACAAACGAACAAAATAACCTAACATTCGAGGGCCTACAAATTGAAATAATCCGGCTCTATAAATTGTTTCGAGGCGGAAGAACATCAAAGACATGAGAAAACTCAAGAGCAAGCCACAAAATAATGTAACGGGCCGCTTTAATTTAAGTAAAAGCTCTGTAATTCATTTCCTTGGAATGAAGGGGCAATAAAGCATGAGAGAAAACTCAAAGGAAAAAATAGGCTAAAATAACCTAAGCAAATGCGCTTTGGTGAAATGTCCTTGACTCTACAAATTGTTTCCTCCTGTGAGAAGAACATCAAAGCCCATGAGAAAACTCAATAAACAAACGAGCACAATAACCTAACAATGCACTTAAATTGAAATACTCCAGCTCTACAAATTCTTTTCCCAGAAGAGAAGAACATCAAAGCCCATGAAAAAAATTAAGAAACAAACAAGCAAAATAACCTAACAATGCACTTGAATTGAAATGCTCCAACTCTATAAATTGTTTCCTCAGAATAGAAGAACATCAAAGCCCACGAGAAAACTCAAGAAATGAACGAGCAAAATAACCTCACAATACACTTTAATTGAAATACTCCAGCTCTACAAACTGTTTTCCTTAGAACAGAAGAACATCAAATCCCATGAGAAAAACTCAAGAAACAAACGAGCAAAATAACCTAACAATGCACTTTAATTGAAACACTCCAGCTCTACAAATTGTTTTATGAGAATAGAAGAACATCAAATCCCATGAGAAAACTCAAGAAACAAATGAGAAAAATAAGCTAACAATGCACTTTAATTGAAATACTTCAGCTCTACAAATTGTTTCCTCAGAAAAGAAAAACATCAAAGCCAATGGGAAAATTGAAGAAACAAACATGCAAAATAACCTAACAATGCACTTTAATTGAAATACTCTAGCTCTACAAATTGTTTCATCAGAACAGAAGAGCATCAAAGCCCATGAAAAAACTCAAAAAATAAATGAGCAAAAATAACCTAACAATGCACTTTAATTGAAATACTCCAGCTCTACAAATTGTTTCCTCATCATAGAAGAACATCAAAGCTCATGTGAAAAACTCAAAAAACAAACAAGAAAAATAACCTAACAATGCACTTTAATTAAAATACTTCAGGTCTACAAATTATTTCCTCATAACACAAGAACATCAAAGCCTATGAGAAAACTCAAAAAACAAATGAGCAAAATAACCTAATAATGCAATTTAATTGAAATAATCCAGCTATACAAATTGCTTCATCAGAATAGAAGAACATCAAAGCCCATGAGAAAACTCAAAAAACAAACGAGAAAAACAATCTAACAATGCACTTTAATTGAAATACTACAGCTCTACGAATTGTTTGCTTAGAAATGAAGAACGTCAAAGCCCATGAGAAAATTCAAGAAACAAACGAACAAAATAACCTAACAATGTAGTTTAATTGAAATAATCCAGCTCTATAAATTGTTTTCTCAGAAGAGAAGAACATCAAAGCCCATGAGAAAACTCAAGAAAACAAACTACCAAAAATAACTTAACAATGCACTTTAATTGAAATACTTGTATTTACAAATTGTTTCTTAGAATAGAAGAACAAAGCCTAAATGGGAAAAATCAAAAAAACAAATGATTCAAATTAACCTAATGCACTTTAATTGGAAACATTTTATTCTAAGCAAATTGTTTCCTCGATAACAAGAAACACCAAAGACCATGAGAAAACTCAAGAAACAAATGAGAAAAATAACCTAACAATGCACTTTAATTGAAATACTCCAGCTCTACAAATTGTTTCCTCATAACAGAAGAACATCAAAGCCCATGAGAAAACTCAAGAAACAAACGAGCAAAATAACCTAACAATGCACTTTAATTGAAATACTCCAACTCTACAAATTGTTTCCTCAGAACAGAAGAACATCAAAGCCCATGAGAAAACTCAAGAAACAAACGAGCAAAATAACCTAACAATGCACTTTAATTGAAATACTTCAGCTCTACAAATTGTTTCCTCATAATAGAAGAACATCAAAGCCCATGAGAAAACTCAAGAAACAAATCAGCAAAATAACCTAACAATGCACTTTAATTGAAAGATCTAGCTCTAAACAGTTTGAGAACAGAGAAATACCTCAAACCATCTAAGAAACAACAAGAAAAAATAACCTAATAATTTAATTTAATTGAAATATTTAGCTCTACAAATTGCTCTCGCAGAATAAGAACATAAAAGCCAAATGGAAAATCAAGAAAACATGCAAAATAATCCTCAACAATGCACTTTTTAATTGAAATACTCCAACTCTAAGCAAATTGTTTCTAGAACAGAGCACCAAAGCCCATGAGAGTCTCATAAACAAACATAAAATAACCTAATGCAATTAATTGAAATATTCACTTCTACAATTGTTTCATAATAGAAGAATACTAAAGATAAACCCAAAAACAAATAGCTAAAATAACCTAACAATGCACTTTAATTGAAATACTCCAGCTCTACAAATTGTTTCCTCATAACACAAGAACATCAAAGCCTATGAGAAAACTCAAAAAACAAACGAGCAAAATAACCTAATAATGCAATTTAATTGAAATACTCCAGCTCTACAAATTGCTTCCTCAGAATAGAAGAACATCAAAGCCCATGAGAAAACTCAAAAAATAAACAAGAAAAATAACCTAACAATACACTTTAATTGAAATACTCCATCTCTACGAATTGTTTGCTCATAACAGAAGAACATCAAAGCCCATGAGAAAATTCAAGAAAATAAACGAACAAAATAACCTAACAATGCACTTTAATTGAAATAATCTAGCTCTATAAATTGTTTTCTCAGAACAGAAGAACATCAAAGCCCATGAGAAAACTCAAGAAAAACAAACTACCAAAAATAACTTAACAATGCACTTTAATTGAAATACTTCAGCTCTACAAATTGTTTCCTCAGAATAGAAGAACATCAAAGCCCATAAGAAAACTCAACAAACAAATGAGCTAAATAACCTCACAATGCACTTTAATTGAAATACTTCAGCTCTACAAATTGTTTCCTCATAACAGAAGAACATCAAAGCCCATGAGAAAACTCAATAAACAAATGAATAAAATAACCTAACAATGCACTTTAATTGAAATACTCCAGCTCTACAAATTATTTCTTTAGAACAAAAGAACATGAAAGCCCATGAGAAAACACAAGAAAATAAATGAGCAAAATAACATAACAATGCACTTTAATTGAAATAATCCAACACTACAAATTGTTTCGTTAGAGTAGAAGAACATCAAAGCCCATTAGAAAACTCAAGAAACAAACGAGAAAAAATAACATAACAATGCACTTTTATTGAAATACTCCAACTCTACAAATTATTTTCTCAGAATAGAAGAACATGAAAGCCCATGAGAAAAACTCAAGAAACAAATGATCAAAATAACCTAACAATGCACTTTAATTGAAATACTCCAACTCTACAAATTATTTACTCATAACAAATAAACATGAAAGCACATGAGAAAACTCAAGAAACAAATGAGCAAAATAACCTAATAATGCACTTTAATTGAAATGCTTCAGGTCTACGGGCAGGGGCCCTATCTCGGTTGGCTAAGTCTTTCTTGTTGCAAGAGGCTTGTCACGAGTTCTAGTCTCCCCCATCCCATCATACCGGAGGACCTGTCGCGCCAGTGCCGCCAGTCATGTTAAAAAGTTTCCCATGCATCCTGCAGTTTATAGCGGACTGTGCTTTAAAAACCCGATTTCTGCAGCCTAAAAAAAAAAACTCCAGCTCTACAAATTGTTTCCTCATAATAGAAGAACATCAAATCCCATAAGAAAAACTCAAAATAAAGAGAGCAAAATAACCTAACAATCCACTTTAATTAAAATATTCCAGCTCTACAAATTGTTTCCTCAGAATAGAAGAACATTAAATCCCATTAGAAAACTAAAGAAACAAACGAGCAAAATAACCTAACAATGCACTTTAATTGAAATACTCTAGCTCTACAAATTGTTTCCTCGGAATAGGAGAACATCAAAGCCAATAAGAAAAACTCAAGAAACAAATGAGCGAAATAACCTAACAATGCATTTTAATTGAAATAATCAAGCTCTACAAATTGTTTCATCAAAACAGAAGAACATCAAAGCCCATGAGAAAACTCAAGAAACAAACGAGCAAAAACAACCTAACAATGCACTTTAATTCAAATACTCCAACTCTACAAATTTTTTCTTCAAAACAGAAGAACATGAAAACCCATGAGAAAACTCAACAAAAAAATGAGCAAAATAACCTAACAATGCACTTTAATTGAAATAATCTAGCTCTACAAATTGTTTCCTTAGAACAGAAAAACATCAAAGCCCATGAGAAAACTCAAGCAACAAATGGGAAAAATAACCTAACAATTCACTTTAATTGAAATACTCCAGCTCTACAAATTGTTTCCTCAGAACAAAAGAACATCAAAGCCCATGAGAAAACTCAAGAAAAAAATGAGTAAAATAACCTAACAATGAACTTTAATTGAAATACTCCAGCTCTACAAATTGTTTCTTCAGAATAGAAGAACATAAAGCCCTTAAGAAAACTCAAGAAACAAATGAGAGAAATAACTTAACAATGCACTTTAATTGAAATAATCCAGCTCTACAAATTGTTTCCTCAGAACAGAAGAACATCAAAGCCCATGAGAAAACTCAAGAAACAAACAAGAAAAAATAACCAAAGAATGCACTTCAATTGAAATACTCCAGCTCTTCAAATTGTTTCCTCAGAATAAAAGAACATGAAAGCCCATGAGAAAAGTCAAGAAACAAATGAGGAAAATAACCTAACAATGCACTTTAATTGAAATACTTTAGCTCTACAAATTGTTTCCTCATAACAGAAGAACATCAAAGCCCATGAGAAAACTCAAGAAACAAACAATCAAAATAACCTAAAAATGCACTTTAAATGGAATACTCCAGCTCTACAAATTATTTCCTCATAATAGAAGAGCATCAAAGCACATGAGAAAACTCAAGAAATAGATGAGCAAAATAACCTAATAATGCACTTTAATTGAAATACTCCAGCTCTATAAATTGTTTTCTTAGAACAAAATAACATTGAAGCCCATGAGAAAACTCAAGAAACAAATGAGCAAAATAACCTAACAATGCACTTTAATTGAAATACTCTAGCTCTATGGACAGGGGCCCTAACTTGGTTGGCTAAGTCTTTCCTTTTGCAGGAGGTTGGTCAGGACTTCTAGTCTCCCTCGTCCTGTGGTACCAGAGGGCGTGTCGCACCAGTGGCACCGGTCATGTTAAAAAGTTTACCGGGCACATTGCAGTTTATAGGGGACGGTGCTTTACAAACCCGATCTCTGCAGCCTAAAACAAAAAAAAAAAAAAACTTGAGCTCTACAAATTGTTTCCTTAGAATAGAAGAACATCAAAGCCCATAAGAAAACTCAAGAAACAAACGAGCAAAATAACCTAACAATGCACTTTCATTGAAATACTCCAGCTCTACAAATTGTTTCCTCATAACAGAAGAACATCAAAGCCCATGAGAAAACTCAAGAAACAAATGAGAAAAATAACCTAAAAATGCACTTTAATTGAAATACTCCAGCTCTACAAATTGTTTCCTCATAATAGGAGAACATTAAAGCCCATGAGAAAACTCAAGAAATAAATGAGCAAAATAACCTAACAATGCACTTTAATTGAAATATCTAGCTCTACAAATTGTTTCCTCAGAATAGGAGAACATCAAAGCCCACGAGAAAACTCAAGAAACAAACAAGAAAAATAACCTAACAATGCACTTTAATTGAAATAATCCAGCTCTACAAATTGTTTCCTTAGAACAGAAGAAAATCAAAGCCCATGAGAAAACTTAAGAAACAAACGAGCAAAAATAATGTAACAATGCACTTTAATTGAAATACTCCAGCTCTACAAATTGTTTCCTCAAAATAGAAGAACATGAAAGCCCATGAGAAAACTCAAGAAATAAACAAGCAAAATAACCTAACAATGCACTTTAATTGAAATACTCCAGCTCTACAAATTGTTTCCTCATAACAAAAGAACATCAAAGCCCATGAGAAAACTCAAAAAACAAATGAGAAAAATAACCTAACAATGCACTTTAATTGAAATACTCCAACTCTACAAATTGTTTCCTCTGAATAGAAAAACATCAAAGCCCATGAGAAAACTCAAGAAAGAAACAAGCAAAATAACCTAAGAATGCACTTTAATTGAAATACTCTAGCTCTACAAATTGATTCCTCAGAACAAAAGAACATCAAAGCCCATGAGAAAACTTAAGAAATAAACAAGCAAAATAACCTAAAATAACCAAAAACATCTGCCTCCTCAGTCCTCTTTTTTAGCAGCTTCTTAAAAATCACCATGTATTGTTGAAGAAATAACTGTATGACTAGCGCCTTGCCCGAACCCCATACAAAAACTCGCCCCCATACATGCAACAAACTTTTCAACAATCTTCTGAATGCGTCTACCTCAGTTTGTTCACCGGTCGATATCCAGATGAAACATATAATGAAACTCTATAATGACACATTCAATATCCAAGTACTGTTGACTTCCAAGCCCAAGACATCTATATTTATGTTTTAAGGTTTTACAATCACATTTCATACAATTATGAATTCTTGGGTCATTAGCAAGTCTAAAGCTATGATCATTAGTATGCTCGCTATGGGTGAGTGTCAAAGGAAGCCCTAAATAGAGGGGATGAAATTTAAGGTTTTCAGAAAAAGATTCAAACATAAAACCTAATAATTTATGTTCATAGAAGCTACAACACTCTTTGCCAGTACTCAAGGGATGAAATTCCAACAGGAACATGGAATACATGCGATGTGCAAAATCTTTAGGCAACTCTACGCAAACTTTATGAAACGTTATTGCTCGACACATTCTACATTTGTAACTGATGTTCACTCCAACATGCTTACATCCTTCACATGTGTAAAGTGGTATGCCTTCCATCAAATAAAGTTCATGAAGATGGCGTCCAGGATACAAAACAGTGGGAGAAGTATCATTAATCGTTGATGCGCTTCTATGGATCAGGGATGTTTGAAGTGGGGTGGATGGACTAGATGCCATGGTGTGTGGCTCGGTCAAGGGAAAGCTAAACTTCTTTGCCTAATACACTACAGAAAGCTTCTACCAAAACTTGAGCAATGAATGTATTGAACATATTGTTGTAGGAGCATTGTAATGCATGATTTATAGGTAGCTTCCTCTACATGAGCACTCGCAGCCAACAAAATGGTGCCAACATTATTTAATTGATTCACATTTCCATCGTCCTACACAAGAATAAAAATGAAATGCATAATTTGTACTAGTGCTTTCTGCAATGAATACTAGCCTATCCTCATACTTCATTGAAACACAATAAGTTAATATGATGGTGATAAATTTAAAAACGTGCAAATTAACGTTTCTGGCTGATTTCCCATGATTTGTATGATGCTTCTTTAACTACAAATATAGAATTTTCTTAACAGAATTCCAACTTCGACGTTCTCATGCTTTCATCATTCAACAACCCCTCACCAGACTGAAAAACAAAAATTACATGTATATGATGGTGATAAATTTGTAAAGGTGAAAGGTGCAGATTCAATCCATAGAGCTCAGAGTCTATTCTATAGAGCCGAGAGAGGATAAACAATGTACATAGTTTCCTTTCAACAACAATAAAAGTAAAATCCATCATTTGTACTATGATTCTTCAAAATAGAATTCCAACTTCAATTTTCTCATGCTCTATTCCTTCCCCAGACTAAAAAATAAGAAGTACATGTAAAAGTGAAAGGTGCAGTTTCAATCCATGAGCTCAAGGCGCATTCTATAGAGCCCAGAGAGGATATATTATTTTTATAATAATATTAGTTCTCTCACATTTTTTACTTTACATTTCATTCTCTATTTTTTTTTTATCATGATTTAATATTCAATATTTAATCTTAATTTATATCATCTATAATGCTGAATTTTATTATTAAACTTAA
Source organism: Sequoia sempervirens (assembly GCA_007258455.2). Taxonomy (NCBI): domain Eukaryota; kingdom Viridiplantae; phylum Streptophyta; class Pinopsida; order Cupressales; family Cupressaceae; genus Sequoia; species Sequoia sempervirens. The sequence continues at coordinate 460,892,277 of VDFB02105785.1, forward strand.
CTATTATCATTTCTTCTTAATTTATAGCTATTTGAATATATTTTATTATTCACGATAGTATTTAAAAATATTTTTTTATAATTGTGTCAGAGTTTCTATCAATATTTAAAATCATATTCTATGATGGATCATCAAAATAATAATAAAAAATAGAATGAAAGCACTTTTCAAAATTAATAAAATAAATTAGAAAAAAAAACACAAGAAGAAAGCCACAAAATAAATAAAAATTATTATACATTAATAGTTCTATTAAAAAATATTCTAAGTGTTATTTCTAGAAAAGGCCAAAAAGAACCTTCTAGAAACCCTCCAAATTGTCCTCCACATGAAGAAAAGTTGAGCCAAGTCAATAGTCACACTAAAAATGTGACAAAAATGCCTCTAAACAACCCCTTTTCCGCTAAAATCAGTCCAAACTCACACATCTCTCATGTCTGCAAGTCATTATTAGTCTTCACACAAGTCTTGACCCACACTCTCCTCATGCAATATGTGTATTTTGAAGCACAAGACTCCAAAAAGCATTAAAGATAATGATCTTGATTAAGTAATTCATAAAACATCACTAAACAAGTCATTTTACAATTTAAAGCATAAAATAAGGGCCCCACCATCTCCTTGTGTTACATTTGCATTAAAAGGCATAATAAAAGTGATTTTCAAATCACTTGCATGATATCTTTAAATATTAGAATAAAATGTAACATATAATGTCATATCTAAAAGCCTTCAAAAGCTTCCAAGGCATTTAATCATCTCAACTTACCTTATTCTGCATTTTAATCCACATGGCAATATCACTGGTTTCCAAAGGCATCATATTGAGCTCCAAAACACTTGGCCAATATGGCCGACCTCTAAATTCCTTGGAAAGAAAACTCCAAGTCACATGATTTTGGACAAAAATCAAAGGTATATTACTTGACCATGGCACACTCCTTATGTATTAATTGAGGACTTAAGACTTGGAAAAGTTTTCTAACAAGGGGAAAAAGGAACTGTAATACCCCTCCATGTCGGTTGTTCTGAACTTGTGTGTGAGTTTCTGTGTGTGCTTCATTAATTACTGTATTATTTGATTGTGTGGAAAATATAATATGTCAGTAATCATGTTTAAATAATTAAGTAAAATTTGTAAAGTTATTTAAAATATGATTAGAAATTAAAATAATAATCAATTAAATTAATTCGTTAAAAGTAAAAGTGATATTATTAGATAAATTGATTTCAATTGTTATGAACAAATAATCTTGAAAAGATAATTATTATAATAAGAAATTTAATGGATACTTATTTAGAATCTTGTAAATGATTGATTTTAATTATTCTAATGTGGAAGTAATTAATTAATAGTGTATTGTGGAGATAATGAATATACATTCAAATAAAAAGTTCATTTTTGTGGATTTAAATTTATTTAGTTTAATCAAAATGCATGATAAAAGAAAATGAAATATAAATACATGAAAATGCAACAAAAAGAATTAAGGATTAAATATTATTTTGATTTATTTCTTGAAATGTGACTGTTGGTATTCTCTAGAAGAGGAAACAGAAGAGGCTTCTTGTGTGAGATTTTATTTATCTTTGGATTGGGAAGGGGGTGGTATTATCTTTCCAACAGATTCTGGGGAGAAATTTGGCAGTCAAAATTTCTGTTATAGTATTGCATTCTTTTATTATTTTGAGAATTCATTGAGGAAAAAGATTGGAGTTGAGGGGAGGATCTTGTAGCTGCTGCTGGAAACATTCGTTGGAGGAGGATTGGAGTGGCAAAAGGAATAGAGCTTCTACAGATCTTCTTCAACCGCAGGACACCAGGTTCCTCACTTATTTATTTGTTGTAGCATTAAATAAAATAGCAATTGATTGGAATTATTTCGCTGTGTATGAAATTTTCATTTGGGGATTGGGATTGTTGTTTGCTAAAATGGAATTTGGTTGGGTTCTTGACTGTCAATTATTAGATTGAAATTCTCTGGGAGTTCGGGACTGTTGTTTATTTAAATGAAATTAATTGTTGGATTTGTACTGTTGTTCATTATAATATAACTAAGATGGGAATTTGGAAAAGAACCAGTAGTACTGTAGTTTTTTCTAGAAAATATAATTAATCAACTTAAGAATAATCTTTTACTGGGAAAACTAGGTTGTGTATATTCTTGTTTATATTTATTCTTATACAGAAAAAAAAATTTATACAGTGTTTATTTGGTTTCCTGATTTTGAAATGCCCAAATTCCAATATATATATATATAGGTTTATATATATATATATATAATAGATATATATAATTATTTATACATATGTAAATAGTGAATAAAAGAAATTAAATTTATTGAATTTCGTTATTCCCCGTTGGACTGTTCACCGTATTAAATTTTGGGGGATTATTTATATTTTATATGTTGATTTGATTTGGATGTGTGTGAGGGTTTGGCCTTGGCCGTACCCACCACCCCACCACCAGACGTGTGACAGTCTGCGAACTGTCCACGGCAGTCCGTAGGACTGCTGTGAGCAGTCCGTAGACTGCCCACGGTCGGCGGCGAAGTTCCCCGTGACTGTGTGTGTTGGGAATAATAATTCCCATGTAAATTTATATGTTAAACTTCTTTTAATCTGCGAATTTTTATATGTTATTTTCTGTGCAGATTTTTATCTTTATAAATATATATATATATATATATATATATATGTATATATGTATATATGTATACATATATACATATATACATATATACATATATATATATGTATATATGTATATATGTATATATATGTATATATATATACATATATTTATTTATTAATTTAATTATTTTGTTTTCTCTAATTTAAATAACGATGTATTATTTAATTATGTATGCAATATATATATATATATATATATATTCAATTTCTTTCCGATTAATATATTCTGTTAATTTAACTGTTAGTTAAAAAAATGTATATATATATATTCTGTTTTTGTTCCTTTTCTGATTAAAATTATATTTTCTGTTAATTTAACTGTTATTTAGAAAATAGATATTCATATATAGATTCTGTTTCTTTTCTGATTAAAATAAAACAAAATTTGTTATAATGAAAATAATATTAAAATAGAAAGAAATATGTTCTTACTGATTTGTTAAATTACAACTATAAGAGGATAAGTTAGTAGAAAAATCAACTTACGTATATATGACAGCATTGATTTATTTAATTCTTGTTTTGAGTAAATATTTTGGAATAGAAAAGAATTCCTATTAATTTGTTAAATTGTGAAATTTGATAGGATAATATAGTAGAAAGGCAATTTGTGAATATATATTTATATCAGCATTGATTGTTTAATTTTTATTTTTAAATGTGTATAGGGTGAAAATAGAGTTTAGCATAGAATCAAATAAGTTATCTTTTGTTAAGTCTTGTGGATTTGTTGAATTCTTAGAAAAGATCTATTCTCTTTCTACATTCCCTCCTCAAAAAGAATTTAAATCTATAAATATGTAGTGGTTTTAAAAGGTAGTTATGTGTGTGAATTATTTAGATAGATTTAAGATTTTAATGTGGTAAGTTCTATTATGTAGTTTAAGTATTTAGAGTATTGTCATTATGATCATTTTTAAGTATAAACAATTGGTCTTAAATGGGTTTCACATTGGAAGTGAGCATTAAGTTAGTATGATGAAAGGAAAATGGAAATAATGTTTGAACATAAGTAGTTATGAAATAATAATGAGTTAACTACCCAGTTATTAAGTAGTTTTCAATTATGTTGTTAAATGAAAGGGGGAATTTAAATGTATGGGTATGGTTAGAGATTGATTAGGATATTCTCGAATTGGATAGTTTATTGGTAAAAAAAAAATTAAAAAATAGGGATTTTAATCTTTTGGAAATTGATTTCCTTTATATTCATTTAATGGTTGATTTGTAAGTTCTCTTTATGGATAAGCCTTTTAGAATACTTGTGATGGTTATCATGAATGGTTTTAGTATGAGTAAGTTGTAAAGTTATTTAGTTCTAGTCGTTAATTGATTGGTTAATAAATATTGTTCTCGATTGAATTTTTGGTTGATGTTTTTTATGTAAATATTTTTGTGGAGTTGTGAGTGGTTGAGTATTTAAGGTGTTCATAAATTTGGTGCCTTGGATGCCTGGTTGAATTCTTTTACCTTTGTTGTTGAAGGATTGTTTCTGGGTGGTTCCATGTTGGTGTGAATGCCTTTGGAGGTTAGTTTTGATTCAAGGAATCCTTTGTCTTTTAAATTTGTGTTGCAATGTAATTGGGAATTTGTATTTTGTTGATGAGTTGTGGGAAGTTGATCTTCTTGGATTTCTGATTTATTTTGTATCAAAGTTGTTTATGTGGTGTGGATGGGGAGGTTGATCTTATTTTAATGTATTCACTCATTATATTTGAATTGAAATTAGATCTGGTGGCCTTGCAATTATTGTTGTCATTGCTATGTTGTTGTTTTTATGAAGGTGATTTGCGTACCATCATAAGGGGGTTCTTGTAAGGAGAAAATTGAGGTCTCCCATGGAATTCCTAGTTGGTGGCTTTTGGTTTCATTTAGTGATTTCGTGAATTAAAGGTTGATTTTCTTTTGCGTTTTCCTTTTTGAGGTGACGCCATTGTTAATTTGTAGATGGGTCTTGATGAATCTTTCCTTGTTATGGCTTTTTTTGATTTACTCTCATATTTGAGGAAATTTTATCCTTGTGTTGGAATTATTGGAGAAATACTCATGTTGCTTCACTTTACCCTTGTTTGTGGGTTTTCATTCTTTTGGCTTCCAGAGGTTTGAGATGTTTGATAATTGATGTTCTCTCTCTTTATGTCCCTTGATGTGGCAAGTGTTCTGGTTTCATGATTTTGAAAAGGGTTGTACGGGAATTGTTGAGACTTTGATTATGTATTTATAGCGAGATGGGTAATGCCTCGCAGGTTTCTCAGTTGTGATCTAATATTCTTGTTATATTGTACAACCCTTGGTTTCTTGGTTTTTATGTTGTTGGGTCTCTAGGGAGAGTGGCTCCTTGTGGGGGCCGGCGCCCCGCGTAAGGGGAAGAGCACAGGAGAACCCACGAGTGAGTTGGTAATCAAGTGAAAACCTAATAATTAATTTAGGAGGGTTGGGTAGTAACATCATAATAAGATTTTAAAAAAAATGGATGCCTCGTCTTCATTAGTGCTTCCGCAGATTAATGGAAGGCTGAGAAGGCCGTGGTTGGCAAGGTCGTAACCTCATCCTCATGAGAGGTTATCGGCTCCGCATGAGCTACCCTATGGTGCGACGCCTCAAGTAGGAGGAAGGGCCAGGAGATCCATAGATGGGGGCCGGCCTCATTTTGGAGGAAGGGCCAGAGAACCCATGTAGGCTATGCGATGACACTCTCCCCTAGTTGCCCATTTATTGTGTTCCTCTGGAAGTAGGTTATGGGAGTTGGTTTAGATTGTTGTTTGAATTGATTTAAATTGATTTATGATTATTGTTTTAATACATCTTTAGTATGTTTTGCGGTCTTGTATGATCTCATTTATATTTGGTTTACAATCTTGTATCTTGTGATACTGTGATATGATGTTATTATACTGTCTAATTGTAATTTGAATTGTAAGTGCTTCTTGATCATTCTTTGGTTACTTGTTTATTGGTCATTGCTTTGATTTATGTGTTGGGATTTGTGACTCTAAGTTATTATATTGACTCTTGTAATCCTTGAGTTTTATGATACTTTTGTATGTCATTGAGTCTTGTGGTTCCGTGTTTGGATGTCCTTGGTTGAGGACTCTTTCTTGTTAGCTCCTAGCACGGGGGGTGGGTCTTCAGACTCACATGGTTGGGTGGAGCATGCTAAGCACCCCATTGGGTCCCCAGTCGAGGATCGAGAGGTGCGGATTGGTGTGGTTGCAGCGACTCCAGAATTGTATCCATTATGGAGCCAGTTTCATCTATTCATTGTATCGTGATTCTTATTGTATGGTTTCTGTGCATATTGGAAACACTTTTGTATCATTGTACTTCTTGAATATTGTATTGTAATGTAACATTAAACCTTATGTGGCTATTTGTAGTTGATATTCAATGTGTTAAGTTAATTATGTTTAAGTTGTACTTTCTCAAATGGTTTCTTATCAATGATTATCATGTATGTGTTATATTTGTTAATGTTTTCTTTGTTATGGATTATATCTTTGGATTTTATTCTTTATTGTCGTTGTGTGGATCTCAGTCTCGTAATGACTCCTCGTGTACCCCAAGGGATGTATATGTTAATGAATCTACTTAAATAAAATTCATGTCATGTCTTAATGTGTATTACATGTATGTTATGTTTACCTTTAAAAAAAATAAAAAATTGTCCTGTAATTATTGTTTAATTGTCCTTTGGGGTTCGCATGACGGGGTGTTACAAGAACTTAAGGCATAGAATGCCTAAGTTAATAAACATAAGTTTTAGCCCCATTATGCATTCACACATGTTTTTTTAATTTTAAAACATGGGAAGAAAATCCCATCTCACAAAAGTAGGGTCAAACCTTAATCATTAAACACTAAAATAATGAGTCAACTCATCGTTTTGTCATTTGAACAATATTGAGAGTATGATGCAGCCACCAGGGTTTGAGCAAACACAAGAAAAACAATGGTGATCAGACAATTTTGTTGAGATTCTCTGATGAGAAACAAAGGAAAAGAGGTAAAAACTTCTTTGTAGCTTGAAATCTAAATTTTTTCTATCATTTGGAAACCATTCTAGAGTTTAAGGCTGGGGCCATGGACAAATATTTGACTCATATGCTTCATTTGTTCTCTTTCTGTTATTGTTTCATCCTTTCATCCGCCATGAAAAGCTTTAAATGAAGCTTACTATGGAGAGACAAAGCTTTGAATATTGCAAAAATTGAGCAAAAGCTCTAGGTAAGCATTCAATCGACTCCATTTTCTGAATTTGAGCAATAGAAACCCCATGTTTTTGTTTCTACCTTGATAATAAATCATAGAAGCTCATTTCCTTTCTACATTTGTCAATGAGGAAACTCCATTTTGTTTACCATTTGATTTCATGAAAAAATGCACCTTTTGGCCATGGCCATAGAAAGAATAGATGGCTTTTATTTTCTTTAAAACTTTAGCATTTGCAATTTGTAAAATAACCCAGATGGGTTCTTCATTTTGTAGACAAAAGAGAATCTTTTGGCCGTGGTCTGTAACATAGTGAAATATGGTACCACCGTTTTTGATTTGATTTTAATAAACTTCAAATTTTTATTTTGAAAGGCTCTATGCTTGTAATTTTATCGAACCCCAAGTGGGTTATTGACTTGGTGAAGAAAAATAGGCCTTTGGCTATGCCCTGTAAAGAATAAAATGGGGTTTTATCACATTGTTGTATTTTCTATTCAAACCTAAACAATTTCCTTTCCATTCTTTTTTGTATCTATAGAATTTGACAGAGCCTAGATGGGTTTTCTTGATTTCTTGAAGAAACTCAATTTTTTTTTGATAGAAATGCAGATGGCTTTGTAAATGTACTCCATTTTTTTTATTTTTTTGCAATGTTACTTCATATTTTAAAACCCCGGGTGGGTTTTCCACATTTTGCAGAAAAGAGGTCAAACTTGACCATGGCCTATCATAAAACATGAAATGGCTTTCATTTACCATTATTGTAGGATGTTTCTTTATTGAAATCTTATGACAAACCCAGATGGGTCCTTTTTCAATTGAAAGCAAACTTTAGATTTTGTTAAAAATGATTCAATGCCATAGCACAATATGAGCATAATGAAAAGCTTCAATTTTGAAAACTGGGTTCTATGTGAGCATCTGAATTGATTTTCTGCATTTGATGATAATGGACATCATGAATATCTATTTTTAACTCTGAATATGAAACCATTGTTACTGTACCTTCCATACATGGATAGTGGCTTCCACTTGGTACTTTTGAGAACAATGATGGCCACCTTTGTTATTATTTGGTTCTTGGCTAAAGATAGAATTTGTAAATCATTTTCAAGAAAAATTGCCCCTATTCCTTGATACGCCCCTTATAACTATGAATTAATCATCACTGCATGCTCCTTGTGACTTATGAGAACTGTAACATGAAGCCATCCAAATGGGGTTGCATTCTTCACCTCCTTTCTCACTTATGTACCATAACTATGACTTTCTTCTTTTGTCATGATCACCTCCAAAAAAAAACATTTAATGCCTTGTAATTCACTATATAGAATGAAGGGCTTATGATGTTTTCTAAGAGGGTAAGAATTCCTTTTATCCTTGAAATAGTGTACCTTGTAAGTCATTTATGCTTGACTACCCTTCAAGTGCATAGATAAATGAAGATAAATTTGTAGCCCTTAATGATACTGCTCTTATTCATGACTATGCTCTATTCCTTTGAAGCATCATGTTTTATGATGGCTTCAATATGTGAATTTTATGAGCTCCTCTATTTCAATCAATAAAACTATTGCTATCTTAAATATCATTGTTCTTCAATAGCAATAGATTTTATAGAGCTCCCTTTCTATGAGCTACATTTTATGTCAGAATTTCAAAATGTATTTGTCCATCATCTACCTCATGTATGTTGACTGCCTAATGGTGGCTTGAATAGTGGTCTATCCTCAACTCGAGTAAAGATGTGTTTGTTGTTCTCATTTTAAATTGCACAGTTATGATAGTCCCATGACTGTGATGTCTTTCTAGCATCCTATAACAATAAATATTTAAAATCATATTCCATGATGGATCATCAAAATAATAATAATAAATAGAATGGAATCACTTTTGAAAATTAATAAAATAAATTAGAAAAAAAAACACAAGAAAATAGCTACAAAATAAATAAAAAGTATTATACATTAACAATGCTATTAAAAAATATTCTAAGTGTTATCTTCTAAAACCTTAGAGGTGATCTTGGAAATCAGGTCATGTAGTTACAAGATTTCTCATGTTGATACAAGAATGCACGAGAATACAAACTTGAATATCAACTTGTGTAATACATCATTAGAAGAACAACCATTGGAACTGGATGGTCCAGTCATGAAGATCCACTCATTTGCACATGTCCCAACACTATAATTTTTCATGAATATTTGGAAATTACATGTGTATGGACGTAGAAATAATTTATATAACAACTAGTATTAATTAATTTAATTTAAAATAATTTAAAATACATATAAATAAATTTGTGTACACATTTATTTAAATGTGACATACTTGTCAATAAGTATGTGTACTATTCTATAAACAAGGCCGCGATACTGTGAAGTTCCTACAAAATGTTGGCAGGCCAGTTTTGTTCTTTGATTTGTATTAATTTAAGTAGTTGTGTTTAAACAATGAGATACAAAGATTGTTCTATAATAATAGGAAAATAGATAGACTTCCTACATGGCTTTTCATTGATGTGTATACAATACATAATTTTTTAGAAGGCTAACCAAATTTATCATATAGCCAGAAATTGAAAAAGTAGAATTTATACTTGTCTGAATCCAATGCAATAGTTTTTACCTGCTAGTTGTGATGTCATTTTTCTTATGTTTCAAAAATGCAAGATAGAATATTTCAACAAAAGGAGCATATACAAGATAAACCTACATATATTTTGTGCAACATCTCCTTGTTATGAAAATAATAAATACAAAAGGATAAAGGATCTCTAGAGAAAATCAGTAAACTGCTTCAACTTAAAATCCACAACTTTAACTCCTAAAAAAATAAATTAATTTATACCATCTAATCAAATAGAGGTGATCCATTGATCCCACCAGTTGTTCATTAGAAAAAGAATCACAGAGAAAAGAGTGCATATCAATGTAGGAGGGATGAAGATTATGTTCTAAATGGAATTCACACATTGTTCCTTATTTGTGAATCTGAGCACCATCATATATTTGCATATTTGAGCTCATTAGAAGCTATAAGTCTCCATTTCCTTACTAGAGTTTTACAATATTGGTGTTCATTGTTGTGGATTTGTGCAATGTTATTTCTCTATGCTAATTGTTTAAGCACATAATTGTGGAATAAGATGAGGTAAAACAACTTTTTCAAGAACCATCTTAAACACTTTGCAAAGAAAACTAATCTAATAGTCACAAGCTGGTGAATTAGCTCTCTTGAGTTAGTTTTATAGATCACTAGTCATGTAGTTCCTAGACACTTTCTTGTTTCTTAAAAATTAGTGAGTTCACTTTTATGGCTTTTCTATATTCACATAAATGGGAGACAAGGACTGCATACATTAGCTATCATTTAAATAACTAATTCTATCAAATGCCAACATCTAGAAAAAGATATTTGTGTGTAGAAACAACTCAATTTTTGCTAATTACTTTGGGGATATTTGAGACTAGATTTCATCCAAAGAACTAAAGAGAAGCACAAGACCCTATTTTAGGAAAGTAGACCATAAGCCTCTCCACAAAGCAATGGAAATGGCTAAGACTTGGTTTTTTAATTGATTTAATAACTATGAACTTATAGCTTGAAAGTTAGACCTATCAGATAAAAATTATGAAATCAAAGAAGCACAAGTGATTCCAAATCAGTGTTATTCTAAATAAGATACTTGATTGAAATATGAAAAATTTTCATAGCCCACTCCAATCAAGACTAGAGTACAATATTGGAAGCCTTGGATCTAAAACTATGTAAGAAGTATCTCTCACATCTCAAGACTCTCTTTTAACCATAAAATGTTAACCAAATTGAGAGAATTCTCAAATTTAGAAAGATCTTAGATAACTAAATGTTATTTATCTTTGCCAACACATATTCATTTTAGACTCAACTAGCAAGAATTGAGCTTAGCAGTTAGTTTCTATAGATGAAATTACCTTCTAATGCATTGAACATGGGACACAAGAAGATTGCTTATCCACATGTCAATTAAATTACATTTGAGAAAGAATGAAAAGTTCATCAATATTTAAATATTACAAGATCCTATTTTTCTATATTGTAGAATTTAAATAAATAAAAAAACTAAATCAGGTTATGGATAAACAAAATTTCCCTTTGAATGAGCATAACATGTGATTATTATTGATAACAAATACGATTACTGAATCTATGGATAGTGAAGTAGGAGTGAATCTAGTACTATTGTATAGAGCATCATTTTCATCCCATATAATCATCAAGTTTTCTTCTTTTTAATTTACATCATCTAGAGAAGTGGTCACTTTACAACAATATCCCCACATTCTTGCCATCCCACAGCTCTTTCTTTGCACACTTTGATAATCTTAGGCTATTCCTACAAATTGCTTTCCTCCTTGAAATAGAAGGTTTGTATTAAATTAGTTTATCTAGATTAATACACTTGTTTCCATTATTAGGTTTTCCCTTCTCTCCTTTCGACTACTTTATTCCTTGTTTCACACATGTTCCCTATTTAGGTCCAAATTCCTTTGCTAGTGAAAGGGGGGAAAATTGTTGCTTCTATGCTAGGGAGATAGAATAACAATCTTCACACTCTCATTCAAGAGAAAACCCTAGAGATCACAATCCAGGGAAGAATTAGGAAATAGATCTTGCAATAGGGTTGTCCTCAGGTAAGATTAGTGACTAGTGAGGGGTTCACCACCAAGCTAGGGATTAGAAAAATGTATGAAATGCAAGATCTAATGATTGAACTCAATGATGCAATAAACTTCACTAAATGAAATATAAATGTGAATAAATCATAACAACAAGCTAGAAAAGTATAGAGGAGGACCTAGAAACCTGAGAGAGCTTGAATGGAGACCTGAAATGCTGAATAATGTAAAATTTATGCCTACTAGGACTCATACGCCAATCTGGGCCTATCAGTCCCAGATTTGGGTTCCTATGCAAGAAATGGTTCCTTGGAAAAGGGTATCTGAAACTGCAAAAAAATGAAAAATTACCTAAACTGGGACTCATACTCTATGACTAGCATATGAGTCTAGTTAGGGCTTTCTAGATCTTCAAAGCTTGAATTTGGTCTTCAATGTCTGCTTTGTCTTTTGCAATTGATTTTTGGATCCGAAACCCTGATTTCGGGGCTGTAGGTGACTCTTTAGTGAATATTGCAACCTTACAAATGAGGGGACAACTCCAATAACTTTCTCCAATATTGTGACCTAATCTTCAAGGGTCCTTCATGTCTTCAAACCACCTAGATCTGCAATCACACAAAGAGAGAGAGAAAGTGTTGATTGTTAGGGAATGGGGGTTTTCCTTGGTCAAACCCCATTTAGGTAATTAAATCAAATGATTAAACAAAACATGGACATGAAACATGAAATGTGGGACATGAAACATGAAAAAGATACCTTGAATGATGCCTTGTAAATGACACTTTTTAAATATATAATCTAACATGAAATGGCCATGAAGGATATAGATCTAGATCTTGAGATAAGTGTAGAACAATTCTTTACCTTGGATCTTGAATGCGACATCACAACACTAGCTCAAAAACATGCTTGATGCTTCATAATCTTGACATGATGATAGATCTTGGATTTCTGCAACAATTGATGACTAATTTTTCTCTTGAATACTTGCCTTGATAACATATAGGCCTTATAAAATAATGGGTTGAAAGATCATTTATATAGGAAATCCATCTAATATCCTGTGTATTAGATCCTAGAGGTTGACATACATGAAATTTGAACTTAAAATCCATATTTTCTTGCCTAATTCCTTAAAAATAGGCCAAATGGGACACATACGCCACCAATGGCATATGGGTCCCACCTGGATGGGACTCATATGCCCAAGGTGGTGTATGGGTCCTAGAGGGCCTATTTGAAGAGAGAGAATATTAGGGAGTCAAGAAATTAAGTTTATATTAGGTATATGTCAAGATTTTGGCCAAAATATGCCTTGGGATGCACAATATAGGATCTTAGGGGCCTATTAATGATAATATTAAGGTTATAAAAGCAATAAGGATCAAAACTTAATGTGAAAGTGTAAATAAATACACTTTACAATATTAAATTAAGGAAAAATTGGGTCTATTCAGTTTAGACGGGCCCAAAATCCCATGTGAATGTGTAAAACACATTAAAACACTAGATTAGGTCCATTTAGTTTACAAGCCTCCTAAATTTAGTGTGAAGGTGCGAATACATACACTCTACAACACTAAATTAAGGAAAGGTTAGGTTTATTTAGCTTAAAAAGGGCCCAAGACCTAATGTGGATGTGTAAAACACCTCACAACACTAGATCAAGGCAACCTTAATTTCATTTTAATATTAATCATTCCCATATTAAGTGTGCAAATGTACAAGTGACGATATTTTTCAACACTACATTTAACCCCCACTTTAGTGAGAGGAGGAACTTGCTTCAAACTCACACTAAATTAGACATTCAAGAAGGGTCTAATTGTACCAATGCGGATGGTCTAGGATAATAAATATCAAGGAGCTAACCAAGCCCCTAGGATCCAAGATCCTATGTCAAACAAAAATAAGCACAAAAGGGTACAGACAAGGTGTATGATATGCAACATCAAGATACACAAACATGCAATGGGTATGTGCAGGATCATGATGGGCCAAAAGGTGGCAATATGATGGGTATGTGGTTGATGAATTTTGTTTACCCAAAATTGATGAAATGAAAAGGGTTTTTAAAGGAGATTCTCAGCTTTCCACCAATATAAATTATGCTTTACTTTGAATTTAATAAGTAATTATTATTCATTTTCTATTCAAATTATGACTAAAGTATTGATTGATAGGCTGATTGAAAAACATCTATAGCTTTCAAACGATATCACATTTTTTGAATCCAAAACATGTGTCACATTCTATACTTTGCATACTATAGGATTAAAAAAGAAAAATTGAATTTCATGAATTTTTGACCAAGTTAAGGTGGTCAAACATAACGATTTTTATATTTTTAAAATTTGTAATAAAAATTCATAATTAATTATTTACTTGGAAAAAAATCAAAAAAATATGCATCACATTGGTACATGAGTCCTCTACTTATATCTAAAATATTATAAACAAATATTATCATTTTATTGTGGTTAGGGTGGTCAGACACCTACTCCTTATTTTTTCCTTGAAATTTAAGTACTACTGCATTGAAATTTCAAATTTTCACCAAATAGATTTTTATTTTTTAAATAAACCTAGTAGTTTAGAAACTACATTTAATTTTCTACAAATTCTATTCTTACATATTTTTGAAATAATATAGATAACTTATTCAAATTTTCGTCAAGTTGCCTAACTCTTATTTTTCTAATTTTTTTGCCGCTTAAGGGCCTATTTTTTCCATGATGATCCTGCACATACCCCAATGTCAATAACTAAATAAAAGGAAAACAAAAACAAGCAAAAATAAAAAAAAGGTGGATCAAGCTTCGATCATTTGTCCAACATGATGTGGATTAGATCTATCTAAGATGTTTGTCAAAAAGTGCATGCTCACTCTAAGGAAATGAAACTTTATGCTATCCATTGGGTGAGTAATCCAAGAAGGTGAGACACATATGGCTGATATGAGCTCAGACACACACATGAGTGACTAAGGGAAAGTCATGCCTCGGATCGGCTTCCCGTCCAACCATACCAAATTTATACCTCTTGATAACTTTGATAAGGCACCACACGATAATGATTTTCAAGCTTCATGAAACAAGTAAAAATTTGTATTCTTGGAGCTCATGAAAAAAAATGAACTTAGAGATTCATGAGGCAAGAAAAAATTTGTATGCTTGGAACTCATGAAAAAATAAGATGGTACCACAGGAAAGCAAAATGTGTTATTCAAGGTGGCCATATAACTAGTATTATAAACACAAAATAGTGTAAGGAATGTTCAAAGGGATTTTACTTAGTTTATGCAAGGTATCTTCTTAGGGAACATCATGCTTAATATTTCCAAGAAAGGACAAGTCAAAGAAATATCAAGCTCTTGGAGGAAATCAAGCCCAATGATATCACCAAGAAAAGGAAACGTTGTAAGAATAAAGAAAATCACACAATGAAACATGAGTGTCAATGTATGCCCCCACTTTAAAGCAGTTTCTAACATCATTATTGGGAGAAAATTCTTGAAAGTAGAAGAAGACATGAGAGCTTATTCAGAAAGCCCTATGCCAAGTCATATGTTTCCAATAAGCTACATCATGAAAAGGGGAAGGAGTTTCCCCCAAAATGTATAATTCAATACGTCACGTGCAAGCCAACTTAAGGCATGTCATCCACATCAAAATCTTGCTTTTATATGTACATGAAAGATGGTGAAATCTCCAAAAGAGACAATGGAAAGTGACATGTGAGGACAAGGCTACCTAACCCCGTGCCCCCACTTAGTGCAGTACAAGGATGAGCCAAATAGGATGAAGATAATTTTCAATTAGAGGAACTAGGTGCTTCAACACAAGGAAGAGCACCACAGTCCCTAAGATGTTGAATTTTATTAGTTAAAGCCTAACATTCATTAGTGGAATGACCATGAACTTGTGATATGTGAAAAATGAACTCTTAAAATTTATTTTATGTTCTTGGAGGGAGAGATATCAAACAATCTTGGAGGAGTCTCAACAAGATACTCTCTTGATCAATGGTAGAAGATGTTTCATCCTTTTTTGACAAAGATATCTCTTTCTTAGGACATGATGTCATACTTACACAAAAATCTTTGGATTGTGATATTTCGTAGTCTCCTTTACAAGAGGGTCTAAAATATATTGAATTCAAATTATTAGTGTTTTGTGTGATGTTATTTCCATTAAGCAAAGACTTCTTTGTTTCTTTCAAAGGATAACAATCAAGACCACTAGTTTCTATCAATTCAGGATGCACTACTATCAAAGTCAACTTAGAAGGATCTTTTGTAAGAGTGTTGATATTAAGTAAAGGATTTTTTATTTCTTTCAAGGGACAATAACCAAGACCATTAGTATTTTCTTGAGTATGAGGATCTATAGGGACACAGATACCTTGTTCTCTAGCACCGCATCATTTTCCACTATATCCCAGTTGTTTCATAAGTTCATAACCTCTTCCATAAAGATTTTTCATTTATTTAGGATTCAGAGGTTGTTGATAATCAATTTTGTCAAAGTTTGTTGTATAATTTGCTTCTTCTTTTAATGTGGTCGAGTTGGATGCTTTTGAAGGGTCTTTCAAATTTGTGTTGACATTAATGCTTTTTCTTTTACCTTTCCATAGTTTTTTTTTTATGATTTTGTATTCTCCCATGAATTTTGGTTCAAAGTCTAAGGAACCCAAATCATCTTCTAATAGCTTCGTGATTAGCTCAATTTGTTTTTTTTGTCTTTTTGTTGCACAGGTTCCACTTGTGTAGTTGGTGTTAATGTTTTCAAAGGATTTTCCTTGCTTTTTTCAATGTTCAAACAAATATTTGGGTTAGGGTGAGCTTCAAGTGTGTACACTTAGTTTTTTTTAGACATACTTCATTTTACGATGAAGAGTAGAAGGCACCCCATTCATTGCATGAATCCACAATATGCGTAGAAGGAGGTTATATGAAAGATCATGGGGAATGACATAGATCGGTGTCTCTAATGTGGCCTTTCTAGTTGTAATAGGCAAAGTGATCACACCAAGTGGTTGTTTTCCTACATTATCAAATCCCTTAATAGATAAAGAGTCAGGTTGAATTTTTTATTTATCCACACCAATTTTATCCAAAAGGGATATACTACACACATTAAGGACATAGCCATTGTTGACGAGGGTTCTTTTTATTCCCAACATATTATGGATATCTATTATCATGAAAGGGTCATTTTGTTTTTGCACTTCCAAAGGAGGTAGCTCATGTTGATGGATGGTAATCTCTACACTAACTGTATTCATTCCTTGTATGAGAGCTACCACATCATTTACATTTGTACCAAAGGGAACCATTACTTATTGCAAGGCAGTTTGAAGCATAGTGTGATAATTAGGTGAATTTTGAATTAAGTCCCATAGGGATGTCTTTGTAGGGGTATTCTTAAGTTGTTCAACAAGATTATACCCCTTCCCACTATGTGAAGTTAAACGAGGAGCACTAGGAAAGATGGGATTAGAAAAAGGTAAGGTTGTTGAAGGTGTTTGTCTTGGTTGTAGATTGTTCCTAGTGTTATATGTATGAGCAACAAGATTATGACTCAAATGTTGTGACACATTATATTCTTAGGTGGGTAGAGGATAAGTTTGGGTTTTTTTTGAGTTGGAGGTTTGTGTGAAGTTGGGTAGAGGATTAGAGGATTCTAACTCCAAAATATCTTCTTTGCCAGTAGGAGAGATATTAGGAGAAGAACAAATATGATCGTTAAGATTGTCCAAGGTTGTATTCTCTTTCACTAAAATACTCTCATAGGGAGGGAATATGAAATTTTTCTTAGCATGCATAGAAAGGTAAGGTACTAACATTTTTTTAACACAAATGAAAAGCACTTCTAACGATTTCATGCAATTCTTTAATAATATAAACAATATATATCCAAAGATGAACAATACTTTTATCCAATGTATGCAAAACTTTAAGAATGCAAACAATGTATATCCAAAAGTGAAAAGAACTTTTATCAAACTTATGCAAAGTTTTATGAATGTAAACATTGTATATGCAAAAGTGAAAAATACTTTTATCCATATGATGCAAAGTTTCAGAAATGTGAGCATTTTTAGATCTAATGATACTTTTAATTGAAATGATTTCAAAAATGAGTACCCTAAATTGATGTTTTTGACCTAGATGCATAAAAAAGATATTACCAAAACTTTCCAAACCTATAGTATATGCTACCAAGAGGCCTAGGAAGCACATAAATGAGGTTTTCAATGCTATAAAAGGTAGTTTAAAATCTAGAGTGGGACTGATTCGCCCAAAGGGGCGTATGAATCCCAGTGGAGTTTTTTTTTCAAAAATTTCAAAAAATTTCAATTTATTTTTATGTTGTATGATCTATAAACTAAATGCAAATGAAAAATTTATATGATTTTCAATTATTTGAGATGCAAAAATGCAACCTATATGCAATTTCACTAATGCCATATTTAGAAACACTAGAATACCAATTAACTAATGCAAACCCTAATGAAAATTTAATGCAAGAAAGATCTAGGATGATGCACTCCAAATCAAAATTATGATGTCCTAAATGTAGGTTCACCAAAATGAAGGGGGGAAAATTGTTTAATTTATGCTTGGGAAATAGAATAACAATCTTCACAGTCTCTCATTCAAGGACAAACCCTAGAGATCTCAATCCAAGGATGAAGCAAGAAAGAGATCTTGTGATAGGGTTGTCCTAGGGTCAAATTAGAGACTAATGAGGGGTTCACCACCAAGCTAGAACTTGGAAAAATGCAAGAAATGCAAGATATAATGATTCAACTCAATGATGCAAGAAAATTCACTAAATGAACTATAAATGTGAATAAATCAAAACAATAAAATGGAAAAGTACAAAGGATCACCTCGAAACTTGAGAGAGCTTGAATGGAGACCTAAAATGTTGAATATGCCAACATTAGGCCTATTGGGACTCATATGCCAATCTGGGCATATCGGTCCCGGATCTGGTATCTGAAACTATAAAAATATGAAAAATGACCTAAACTAGGACTAATACACCAGAGTTGGCGTATGAGACCAGTTAGGGATTTCTAGATCTTCAAAGCTTGAATCTAGAACTTTAAAGCCTAAATCTGGTCTTTAATGTCTTCTATGTCCTTCCCAATTGATTTTTGAATCTAAAACCGTAATTTTGGGGTTGTAGGTGACTTTTTAGTGAAGATTACAACCTTGTAAATGAGGGGACAACTCCAATAACTTTTTCCAAGCTTGTGACCTAATATTCAAGGGTCCTTCATGTATTCAAAGTGAAAAACAATCTAGATAATTGAGAGGGGGGTGAATCAATTATTATAAAACAATTTTCTTCACTATAATTAATCCAAACCAAACTTAAATCAAACATATATTAATGAATATGAAAGAACACAACAACACCAAGTGTCCTTCATGTCTTCAAAGTGTTAAACAATATAGATAACTGAGAGGGGGTTGAATCAATTATTATAAAACAATTTTCTTCACTATAATTAATCCAGACCAAACTTAAGTCAAATAGATATTAATGAATATGAAAGCACACAACAAAACCATGCACAAAGAACACTAGAATTTACATGGAAACCTAAGAAGGGAAAAACCACAGAGAATACTAATTCTCAATTATAAATCATCGGTTAAGGTGATTTTTACAGGGGCTCACTGCAGGGTGGCTCACTATCGGTTGGGCTCACTACTTGGCTATTATAGCTAAAGATACAAAAAGGCTCACTTCCAAAAGAGAAAGGCTCACTGCCAACAAAAGAATAATGAAAGGGAATCCACCACTAAAAGAACTATCATCAACAACACTAGATAGAATCTCACTATTTTTTTCCTTTGGACATACACTTCTACACACTTCGCCATGTCTGGATATTTAGATTCACATTCATCAAAATTTCTTGCATCAAACAAAAAAATATTATACTTATACCATTCCAAGCCTTCATAATCTCTTAAGTCAGGAAAATACAATTTCATAATTCCTCAGTCAGCCAAGCATAATTTGAAATACATCACCACAAAAATATTCCCATGGTGGAGAGGAATGAAACATGGAACAAATATAGCCTCTTCACTCAAATCAACATGCTACATGATATCTAGAACCAAGGAGTAAGATATACACATTACAATGCAAATCATGTGTTGGAGCACCTTAACCAACTGCCAAATCGGTTTAGACCCAAAAGAATGTATATTGTTGTGTTACAAGAGGAATGGGACAACACCAGATACAATACAAAATAGATCTTTATAGCATGACATCTAGAACTAGGCCAATTTGGATCACTAAGGAACCAAAATAGAACTTTGGGTAAACAACCAAGATATGTTGACATCAATGACAACCACTAATGACAACAAGCAATCAACATCATGTCAACACATTTCAATCAGTATCCCCCTTTTTCATTGATGGAAACATTCATCAATAAAAAACCAAGAAACTCAAAAAGTGACATCTTGTTGACTTCTTTTCTTCTCCCCTTTTGACATCAAAGAAAAATGGAAAAACTCCCCCTAAAAAAGTTACTCCACTCCCCCTATGAGGAAGCCCCCAAGCATTGATATAGATAAAAATGAGCATATAGTACCCTAGACCAATGCACTCCTCAGTGCATATTATTGTAGACTAGGAGGGGACATAACCGCTAACATCTTCTAAAGATACTCAAAAGTATCTTTGCTCAATGGATTTGTAAAAATATCTGTAATTTTTGTAGGTACATATTCAAGTTTTACTTCATTTTCCAACACCTTCTCTCTCAAGAAATGATATCTTATGGATATATGCTTTTTTCTGGACTGTTGTACCAAATTCTTTCAAATATTTATTTTGTTGGTATTATCACAAATGATTGAGATTGGTTCATCAAATGATATGCCAAAATTATTTAGCATTTGTTTCATCTACAATATCTGAGTGCAACATGAGGATGTTTCAATGTATTCAAATTTAGCAGTAGATAAAGTTACAAAATCTTGTTTCTTACTTGACCAAGCAACCAACCAAGAGACAAGGAAATAAGCTCCACCACTTGTACTCTTCTTGTTATCAACACATCCGGCCCAATCAACATTAGTATAGGCTGTCAAAGTGAAATCTGAGTCCTTTGGATACCATAGCCAAAAATATTTTGTTCCCTTCAAATATCTGGAGATCCTTTTTACTGCAACAACATGTGATTCCTTTGGTTCTTGTTGAAATATAGCTACTAAAAAAACATCATACATAATTTCCGGTCTAGTAGTAGTCAAATATAAAAATCCTCCAATGATTGACCTGTACATGCTTGCATTAGCTTTTGGTGAATCATCTTCTTTTTTCAACTTGCATATGGGAACAATAGGTGTACAAACTAGTTTTGAGTTCTCCAACCCAAACTTCTTCAATAGTTCTTTTGTATACTTGGACTAAGAAATGAAAATTCCTTTGATGTCTTGATTTACTTGTAGTCCAAGGAGGAAATTCAACTCACCAATCATGGACATTTCAAATTCCTTCTTCATTTCATCTACAAATTTGTTGCACATATCATCATTTCCTCCAAAAATTATGTTGTCAAGATAAACTAAAATAATCAACATCTGATCTGAGTGAGTTATGTGGTACAAATTATTGTTAGCATATCCCTTTTGAAATCCTTGTCCAATACTTCTAATTTTCCATACCAAGCTCTAGGTGCCTGCTTCAATCCATACAAATATTTCTTCAATCTACAAACAACATCTGGGTCACTTCTAGACTTGAATCCCTCTGTTTGATCAATGTAAACTTCCTCCTCCAGTTCTCTATTCAAGAATGTAGATTTTACATCCATTTGATGAACTTTGAAATACTTAAAAGATGCAAAAGCTAAGAATAACCAGATCACTTCCATCCAAGAAACAAGGGCATAGGTTTCTTCAAAATCAATACCTTTGATCTAAGTGTAACCTTTGCAAACCAATCTTACCTTGTTTCTTACAACCTTTTTCTTTTTCATCTAGCTTGTTCTGGAACACCCACTTAGTTCCAATTACATTTTTGTCTATTGGTTTGGGCACAAGTTCCCAAGTCTGATTTTTCTCTATTTGATCAAGCTCTTCCTTCATTTCCTTCACACAATTTTGATCATTGCATTCTTCTTCCACAGTATCTGGCTCAGTTTCCAATAGTAGACATAGTAATACTTGCTCTGGATTTGCTTTGCTTCTTGTGATAATTCCCTTATTCTTATCTCCAATAATCTATTTTTCTAAGTGGTTTTTCTGTACATAAATTGGATTCTTAGTTGTAGTTGTTGGAGCCTCCTTTGTCTCTACTTCTTCCTTCTCATCTTTTTCTCCTTTTTCATCTAGGTTATCTGATTCATATTAAATGTTCCTTTCAGGAAGTCTTTGAACATATTCATCTACTTTCACATTTGCACTTTCAACCATCTTGTTCAACCTCTTGTTGTAAAACTGGTATTCTTTACTTCTTGTAGAGTAACCCAAGAATATGCCTTCATCAGCTCTATTGTCGAACTTTCCAAGATTGTCCTCATCTTTCCTAATGTAGCATTTGCTGCCAAGATTTTTGAATTATTTTATTGTGGGAACTCTTCCATGCCATAGCTCATATGATGTATTTCCATACTTCCTCTGGAACAATACTCTATTAAGAGTATATACTCCTATGTGTATCACTTCTCTCCAGTAGATATGTGATAAACCTGCTTCCATGATCATTTTTCTAGCTGCTTCCTAAACTATCTAGTTCATTCTTTCTATTATAACATTTTTCTAAGGTGTTCTAAGGGTAGATAGATTTATTTTAATGCCATGTTTTTCATATTATTTGTTGAATTCATCAGAAGTAAATTCTCCTCCTCTATCTAATCTTAAACACTTTATTTTCCTATCAACTCCATTCTCAACTCTTACTTTGAAAATATTGCACTTTTCCAACACCTCTGATTTTTCTCTCAAAAATGCAACCCAAGTAAATTTGGAATGATCATCTATTAAAAGCATGAAATACTTCTCACCTTGTAGGCTTCTTGTTTTGGCTGGACTACATAGGTCAATGTGTACAAAGTCCAACAATCTAGTAGATGATTCTTCTTTTCTTTAGAATGTTTCTCTAGTCTACTTTCCTTCTTGACATCCTTTGTAGATAGTATTGTCTAGTTTGGTCAGTCTTGGAAAACCTCTAACTACTCTTGATGAACTTATCCTTACCAAATTATCGAAGTTGATGTGACTCATCCTCCGATGCTAGAGCCAACTTTCATTAGACTGAGATACTAAGCATCTTTTTGTAGCTCCTTCCAGCTGATACATATTCCCACTTGTTCTTTTTCTAGTTGTAATAATAGTTTTCAATCTCTTCCAAATCTCACAACCATAGTCCTAAAACTCCACTTTGTAGCCATTTTCGCACATCTATCCAACACTCAGAAGATTATGATATACCCTTCACATAGTAAACATTGTCAATGTTGTGCTTTCCATCAAATGTAATAGAACCAATTCCAACATTTTTTGTTTTTTTATCATCTCCAAATCTAACAGAACCTCCATCACATTTCTCAAGGTTTACAAATTTGTTTTTATCACCATTCATATGATTCAAACATCCACTATTAATCAACCATTCATCTCTATTTCTTTTAACAAACAATGCAGCTTGAGTGCTATCATTAGATTTTGGACATATATTAGACATATAAAATATAGGTTCTTCCTTTTCCACCAAAAACAAACAATCCTCATGATCTGATTCATCTTCTAAAATTTGAGCATTCTCATTGACATAATACGTCTTCCTATTGATATTCTTAAACTTTTATCTTGATCCTCTTTACATACACTTAGTTGCTAAATTACCAACCTTTCCACATCTAAAGAATTTAAGAGGTAACATACCTTTGTACTTGCCGGTACCTTTCTTCAACTTTCTTGTGAAATTTTCTTCCAACTCTTCTGAGGTTTCATCATCTGTATCTTCTTCTATATTTATAGCTTTGAAGGCTATTTCAGACTTCTCCTTTTCTTTTCAAAATTTCCTCATCTCAAATGTGGTCAAGGTACCAAATAGTTGCTCTCTAGTGAACTTCTTTGGGTCATAAACTTCCTCAATAGCAGAGATCTTGTCACTGTAACTCTTCGATAAGGTCATTATAATCTTCTCCATTACATCTTCATCTTTCATTGTCCCTCCTTGATTTCAGACTTCATTTATTGTACTTTCAACTCTCTTAAAATAGCTTTCTATATCCTCTCCTTCCATTCTCAAGTTTTCATATCTGTGTTTAGCTTTCAGCTTCTTTGATAATTTTACTCTATCATTTCCTTCATAGATTTCTTTTAACTTTTCCCAAAGTTCATAACTAGTTCCCAATAAAATAACCTTTGTTAACTTAGTTTTAGAAAAAGCACTAAAGATTGCATACCTTTCCTTTTCATTCTCTTCATAGGCTGAAATCTCACCTGTAGTAGAAAAACCTTTTGATGGTTCAACATATTTTGTCTCAACAACTTTCCAAGTCTTGTAACTAAGATAGATTAGGTAACCTCTCATTTTCACTTTCTAGAAACTGTAGTCAGTTCCATCAAACACAAGGACTTTCAATTTGTGTGTCATTTGATTTACCCCAAGCGATTAAGCTCTTCTTTGAGGAACCAAAGTGTTAATACCAATTTTTAAATAGTTTGGATAACTAAGGGGGGGTGAATGACAGAAAGAGTACTAGTGATGGTGTATTTTTCTTTGGTAAGAAGTTGATTTCATGGTTAAGTAAGAAGCATAATGCCATTTCTTTATCTACTGTAGAGGTAGAATACATTGTTGCTGCTAATGAGTGTACTAAAGTATTTTGGATGAAGCAAATGTTGAAAGATATCAGATTTGTGTATGATGAACCTATTGTTATATTTTGTGATAATTCAAGTACAATTAACATTTATAAGAATCTAGTGCTCCATTCAAATACCATGCATACATCTATCAAGTTTCACTTTTTGAGAGAGAAGGTGAGTGAAAAGGAAGTCAAACTGGAGTTTGTTCCTACTAAGGAACAAATTGCAAATATCTTTACCAAACCGTTGCCTAAGGATACTTTTGAGTGTCTCAGAGGGAAGCTAAGGGTGATTACCCCTCCTAATCAGAACTAAGATGCATTGACTTGCATCAATCCATGCATTTTATAGTCATATCTTGATCTGGATTGATGTTGTGGTGGTTGCTACTCAGGGGGAGTAGTCAGATGTTTAGATATGTGGTCTAGAGCTTGTGTGGAGAAAATAAATCTTTTTCATTGATGTCAAAGGGGGAAAAAAGTCATGTGGGGAGAAGAGTCATGTGAAAGAGTTGAGGAGAAAAGAGTTAGAACCTAAGGGGGGCTAAGTGTTAAAGATAGTTGCATTGATGGTGCTTTTCACATCATGTGTTGCTAGAATGCCAAAGGGGTAGATTGTTGGATTTTGTGGCTGTGTTTCTAATATGTGGTTGTCATTGATGTCAAAACTATTGGAATTAATGTCTTAGAAGTTCTATATGTCGAGGATATTGAGAAAATTTTAATGAAATAAGTTGCAGGTTGTCAATGGTGAAGGGGTGTGTGCAAGATCATGACGGGCCAACAAGTGGCAATATGATGGGTATGTGTAGGGTATGTGGCTGACAACCTTTTTTTTACCCAAAATTAGTGAAACAAAAAGGGTTTTTTTAAGGAGATTCTCATCTTTCCACCAATATAAATTATACTTTACTTTGAATTTAATAAATAATTATTATTCATTTTCTATTTGATTACGAGTAAAGTCCTGATTGATAGGTTGATTGAAAAATATCTATAGCTTTCAAATGGTATCACATTTTTTGAATCTGAAATATGTGTCACATTCTATGCTTTGCATACTATAGGATTAAAAAAAAATGAATTTCATGAAGTTTTGACCAAGCTAAGGTGGTCAGAGATACGAGTTTTTATATCTTTTAAAAGTTGTAATAAAAAAATCATAATTAATTATTTACTTGGAAAAAAATTAGAAAAACATATGCATCACATTGGGACATGAGTCCTCTACTTATATATAAAATCTTATAAAAAAATATTGTCATTTTATTGTTTTTGGGGTTGTCAAACAAACACCTACTTATTTTTCCCTAAAATTTAAGTGCTACTGTATTGAAATTTCAAATTTTCACTAAATAGATTTAAAAAAATAAAAATAAACTTAGTAGTTTAGAAACTAAATTCAATTTTCTATAGATTATATTCTTAAATATTTTGTAAATAATATAGATAACTTATTCAAATTTTTACGTCAAATTGCTTAACTCTGATTTTTCTTAATTTCATCACCACTTAAGGGCTTGATTTTTCCATGATGATCCTGCACATACCCAAAGTGTAGTTCAGTCTGTTGGTTAGCTCAGTACATTGATGATCAATGGTTGTGGATTAAAGGGTTTATGTCGAGTATGTCTAGTTTATACATGTTAAGTTTCAGAGATCCACATGAAGATTTGATTGAGTATGAGCAGTTGTGTTCTGATAATCATTTTGTTGCTTCAGTTGGTGTTCCTAAATGAAGATGATGTGATTCTAGTAAGGTTAGTTTTTTTGGATGCTTCTTTGGTGATTCATGATGTTTGTGGATGTTTCTAGATCATTCTCTATCTTTGTTGCACATCCACAATGATCGTTGTGCTTGTGATTAGAGATTTTCTCTTGTGTGCTCATGTTTTTCATGTTCTTGGCTGATAGGGTGTTGTAACTTGTTGTGGATCTTCGAGGAATAATTATTTGAAGTGTTTTCATGTTTGATATTTTATTTTGGGTCTTCACTATGTTGTGGCCGACCTTGGTTGATTTGCATTGAAATTTTTTTATTGTTTTAGGTAGATGATTTGTATTCATTTTATTATTTTGTTGAAGTTGACATGTAGTGATGTAATATTTTGTTGTGGATATATATAAGCGATTTTTTATTCCATTTGATGGTGTGCTTGTGTATGAGATGTGTGAATAATGTCCTAATCATTTGAAGGAAGAAGCAGAGTGTGAAGAAGAGTGAGCAGAGTGTGAAGAAGATTGAGCAAAGTGTGAAGAAGTGTTCATGTGCTTAACTTGAACTATAATAAGGCATTAGCAGATGTTATTTTCTCAGTTCAAAATCTTGTGCATGTAATCCAAATCTTGTTGTAAGATAGTGAGTCTTCCTTTTGAAATTGAGCACTGAGCTCTAGGTAGTGCGTCTGAATGCATTTGCATTCCCCATTCACATTTCTTTTATACTTTTAATAGGTTATAATCTTACAGACTAACATCTACAATGGTTTTTCCCCTACCAATGTTTCCACATAAAAAATCTTGGTGTTATGTGTGTTTCTGATGAGTTGTTGATTTAAGCTTTCATGGTTATTGATCATATATGAGAATAAGGTTAATAAGTTTGATAATTTTAAATTTTTGGGACAACTAATTCACCCTGCTCTTAGTTGTCCGCCCTTGTGTTGCCAACAATTGCAACATTAAATAAAGGAAAAAATCAAGCCAATTAAGCATGAGGAGGGACAAAACAAGAAAAATTAGAAGGGTTAATTTTTTCATGTCCACATCTTATTATATAATCTCATATAAAACTTGGCATTGAAAAGCACAACAACTCATAAGAAACAAAATACTAATGCATCAACAATTTCAACACAAGTTAAAAAATAACCACTTTTATGAATAAGTTACCATTAATACTTTACAAGAGTATATTTTTTCCTATATGACATAGATAAAATGTTAATATACTATATAAAACCTTTGAAATAGGGGTTCCAAATATTTTGGGAGATGGAACACTAGGGTTAGGACCTAAACCTATTTCACTTAGTTTCACTCAAGGAAACCCTAGAGATCTCAATCCCAAGATGGAATGAAGGAAAGAGATATACTAAAGGTTGTCCTAGGGTATGATTAAATACTAAAAGAGGGTTCACCACAAAGCAAGGGCTTGGAAAGACAAGTAACATGAAATACCTAATGACAAAACCTAATGATGTGCAAACCTTCAACAAAATAACCTAGAAATGAATGCAAAATAGGATAGAAAACTAGGAAATTAGAGAGGTGCACCTGGAAACCTATATGTGGTTTGAATAAGCTTTGATATCCTAAAAATTTAGACTTTAACTCAAAAATTGGTGGGCTATTGTTACTCACTACGTCTGAAACATAACTTCTTACCAAATCCCATGCTCTTTTCTTACAAATCTGTAACCTTCGTTTAGTATTTAATCAATTATTTGAATTGAAGAAAAAATAAAACCAAGTTCATTCAATTAAAACAAATAAAAATAAATAAAATATCATTAACCATTTCATTCATAATTTGCAAGAAAATTACATAGGAGAGTATACACTTTAGAACTAAAATTTTCTTGCATAATTGCTGGTATCATAAAACTATTTTAAGATCGTTACATACATCAGTCATACCATAAAATCCTCACCATTATATTCATCATTATTATACAACATGCTCCTCTCTGAACTTAGCTTTCACCTAGACCATTCTAAGACTCAAAATTTGAACCCTTGTAATCAGCCTTGAAATCCCTTTTATAGAACAAGGGAGCAACAAGCATCCAGTTGAATTATAGTTACATTTCATTTCATTCGATGAATAATTTCACTAGAGTTTGGGATATTCCCTAGTTACCTACATGTAATAATTTTATATTAGGGGAGAGAAAAAGAAAAAAAATCAAGCATGATTCAGTTCAAGTAGACTAGCCATCCTTCCCAAAGCCGTAGTTTGTTGTTGTAGCAACACCAAAACACCTTGTCCTTGTTGACCAAAGAAGATTCTCCATTCATAGCTAGAGAAAAAAATTATATACTGCCCAAAAAAGGCATACTTGCCATCAAAGTTAAGGATTCTGAAACTTCTCCAACACACCAACCCAAAATATTTCCACATCATCACTAAAAATTAAAAAACACAGATATGCTAAAGGGGATGATCTTGATGCAGTGTGATGGTGTAATAAAAAAAGAGGGTGAGGATGCTAATTTGAATCATCATCCTTAGAGTATGCTCATCAACTCCTTAGAAGGCACCAAGGAAAGGAGATAATTGACATAATCTAGATTAGTGTCACCTCCACCATTAGAAGGGCTATCAAGAACCTCAGTGGGAGAACTATGTCTCCCCAGGTAAGCCTTACGATACTTGTTTTTTTTTTTTCTTTCTTCATAGGGTCAATTGGTTCCGTCCCTTTAAAATTGACCAATTTTTCTGAAATTATCCCCCTCTCAAATTATATGTGTTCCTAAAAATAATCTTCATAGACTTCTTCCGTGCTTTCTTCTCATTTGGTGTTTCAAGAGCTCTGAGTGTCTCAAATTCATTTTAAAGAGCATTGTCTTTGGACTCAAATAGACTATCTCCTAGACCTTCAAACTAATTTGAAAGACTCATTTTGATTACTAATTTTCATAATAACTAGGATGAGAACAACGAAACTTGAGATTTGCAAAAAGACCCTCCCAAGTTTACTCTTAAAAAAGACACTTGATGAATAAACAACTCAAGCCTCAACAGTTCCTATGAACTTATAAATAAATTGCACAATAAAATCCCTCACCACCCTAGGCTTGTAAAACCCATAAACTATTATAACCATAGTTGAAACGAGAAACTACAAGTACCTACTTAGCTAGGGAAAGGTTTATCACAATACCTCTACAAAATTCTATCAAAGAAATTCCTTGCGAAACTATTCACAGACTCAACTTAATTTTTGTCTTCTAATTGCAAACTATGAAGAAAAATATGGTTACCGTTCCTAATTATATTGAGCCATGCAAGCATGCCAACCATTAATACTAAAGAAAGGATTATGTGAGTGAGATAACAATAGGCTACTTGATTTTTGAACCTCATCCATTCATCACACATTGAGATAAATCAGCAGATAGTTACAATTAGAGTAATTAATTATGACAAATCTTAATTGCATGTGATTGATGCCTTTTCCTAATCAGAAAAGCCCAAGTGGATATACACCCACTTTGTTTGCATGTTAAACCACATACTTAGTTTTTAATAAAACTTTTCATGTCATATTTACTCACTCACCTATGGGAATTAATTTAATTAATTTACTTACAGTAAGTTATCACAACAAGATAGTGGGGAGCAATCTTCATTTAATCTCAGAATATCGGCTCGTACTCCACCTTACTTCAATTTCACCTACTAGCATTTGATAGAACTAATAGACACAATAAAAAAACATTTATCAAATCTTGAATGTGTGCCAAAAGAAACTGAACCATATATTTTTGGAACCAATGCACTTCTCTAGCTCTTCTAGGGTTTTTCACCTGAAAGGAGAGAGGTAGGGCCAAAAATTCTAACTAGATCATTTAAATTAAGTTATGTGTGATGTTTTTTAAGCTAAATCAAGTGAAATAAATGCAATTAAGTGATCTATATGACTGATTATGAATGAAAAACTAAGATTCAGGCTATGTTGGAAAACACAATGTGATATGCAAACAATGAACTAAGAAAAAATGCAAAAATAGAAAAGGAAAGGCTGAATCTGAGTCAACCTTGGCAAGATTTGAGAAATCTGGAATGGTTTAAATTCTATCTAAAATTACTTAAAATCAACAGTGGGACTCATTTTCCCAAGGTGGCGAATTAGTCTTGCTACTAGTGTAAAACTATCAGAAACAAGTTTCTAATTATCGAGATCTAGAATCTAACAAAACCTAGATTTTTACTCTTAAGGTGGGACTCATTTCCCACTAGTGGAAAATCAGTTCTCTCCCAAAATTTTGAGAAATCAGGAGATAACTCTACAACACCAGATCGAGAAATGCCTGCTTGTCGGGTTGTCGAAGTCAATTTTGCAAGAAACGGAAAAAATACCTTCTCCAAGCTTGAAATATGGTTGATTTAAATTGAAGCACCTATTTGAATTCTTAAACAATCTTCAATCACCTAAATTCTTGTTAAATCTACATATATAGGTATGCAAACACACATGCAAGAGGGGAAAATGGTTGATGGTTAGCAAATAGGGGTTTGCCTTGGTCAAACCCCACTTTGGTAATCAAAACCTTAATAAAATAATGAAATTCAAGAGAAAGATAAACAAATAACATGAAAATTCTATCAAAGTACCAACCTTTGTTGATGAAAATCTGAGCTTATATCAATGGATTCTCCAAAATGCTTGAATAGTGCTTTCTTTGATGTTGTAAGATGCTTGAATGCTTGAATGTGATATGAGATTGAATGCTTGAATGAATGGGGGTTGAAATGGATGTAAAAACACTTATTTATACAATATTGTACCTTAGTAACCAATTAATACATCATCATAGGATGACATCAAGTGATTTTGAATAACAACTCAAAAGGAAATTTTAAAGTTTTTGAATTTGGAAGTAAGGGGGTCTCATTTGCCACCATGGTGAATGGGTCCCACCAAGGACCTGCAAATGGGTGTTTGGAATTATCTTGTATTTAATGTTTTTTGTCAGGATTACATTAAAAAATGTACTTAATTAAGGCTTATAAGGGCACTAAGGGGTCAAATAAATCATAACAAAGGTGTAAATAGTGAAATTGTGCCTAGAGAAGTGTGAAATCTTGTTACAAGACTTTATAACACTTCAAAATAGGACTTGATTAGTGATGTAAAGGTGATTTTTAGCTAGATTGTAATAAATAGAGTCTAGAAGAGTGTAGAAATGTCTTACAACACTTCACAACACCTTCACAATAAGTCATTATTTGAATTTTAGTACCTAAATATGCATGTTCAAGCCATGTTACAACATAAAATCAATGCAAAATAGACCAAACATCATGAAGTAAGGTCTAAAAGACCATGAAAATAATGAGGGTCCATTTCTCTATGGTGAATTTATCCCCCACTTTAGTGAGAGGATGAACTTGCTTCAAACTCACACTACATTAGCCATGAATAGTGAGAGGAGGGTTTAAATGTAGTTACATTAGCAAGATTAAATACAACAATCAAGAGGGATGATTAATCCCCCACGATGAAGATCCCACAACAAACTAAACATAAGAACAAATGAACACACAAATGTTGAGAATCAAATGAAGTTTCGATTGTCTATCCTACTAGTTGTGGATTAGATCTAGGCTAAAAGAGAATGTATACTCACTCTGGGGTGACAGAAGTCATTATGGTCTATTGGGTGAGAAGGCCCAAGTATACTCACTTTGGGGCCATGAAACTTCTGATGTCTGCGGGGTGATAAAATCCAAAAGGAGAGATACATATACTAGTTGGTATGCACTCACAAACACAAAGGTGGCTATGGGGAAAGTCATGCCGCTAGATGGGCTTCCCGCTCAACCATATCAAAGTTATACCTCATGATAAATTTAACAAGGTGCCACAAGGGAAATGCCAATTCGTGCTTCATGGGAAAAGGAAAGCTCTATATGCTTAGAACTCATGAACAAAAAGGCACTTACCAAAGGAATGGAGGTTGTGTTATGCAAGGTGGAAAAAATAAAAAATAAAAAATAAAAAAATGAAAAAATGTAACATGGAAAAGTGTAAAATGGGAAAGATGTTCAAAGGAGTCGTGTTAAGTTTATGCAAGGTTAGTCACTTAGGGAACATTGTGTCTAATGTATCCAAGAGAAGACCAAACTAAGAATAATATATTCACAGCTTAGGGGATGTAGTGCATTGCATCAGGCCACCAAGAGGAATGTAATATGCTAAGATAGACCACACTTATGGACATCACACCCAATGTCATCCACAAAGTGACTGACACATCATATAAATGACAAAGCTACACTAGGAACCAAGAATGCAAATGAATTAATGGTAATGTATGCCCCCCACTTTAAAGGAATTGCGACACACCATTCTATGATAAATTACTTGAAAGTATCAAAAGAAAGAAAATGCAAATAGAAAACAAGACATGAGAGCCAACTTGGAAATCCCCTATGCCAAGTCACATTTTTTCGAGTAAGCCTATGTTATATCAATGAAAAGGAAAACCAAAAGAAAGGGAGTTGCTCCCAAAAAAGGAACACACCAAACACAAAAGGGATATATGTATCTGGGGTCAGTATGTTCATTCTTGCAATGTTTTTATAAAAGAGATTTGAACTGTCATCATTCCCCAAAGCACATAGAACTGGAAGAATGAGAAAAAGAGTGAAAACAAAAGGAAACAAATCTTTGTTTTGGGTCAACATGGAAGAGACATTGCAATATCAACAATTTGCATCATCCCCAAAAGGAAAACACATGTGAAAAGAAATAAAATTAAAAGGTCAGTGGAAAATAAAAAGTTTTTGGGGAAACATGAAGGAGACATTGTAGTCTCAATGCCTTGTGTCATCCCCAAAAGGAAAACACAAGAGAAAGACAAAAAGAAAATGGGACAGATTGGGTCAACATGGAAGAGACATAGGCCATCTCTATGCTTTGCATCATTCCCAAGAGGAAAACACAAAATGAAAAAGAAAAAGAGGACTTTTTGGGTCAACATGGAAGAGACATAGGACATCTCAATGCTTTGTGTCATTCTGAAAAGGAAAACATAAAACAAAAGTGAAAAAGACAAGGTATGACATATAGAAGAAAAGAGGTATAAATAGAAGAAGTTTACGATGAGAGAGAAAACATTGAACACATGATATGGGGGAAAAAAATACGCACATACAATCTAAAAATGAAAAAGGAGCAAGTAATGCAAATGTAAGTCAACCATTAACTAAGTTATTGGTTTCTCAATTTTAAATGGTTAAGTGGAAAAGGAATAACATAGTTAAGAGACAAAGGAAAATGCATTACAAGAACAAGGCTAACAATTTCTTTCTCCCTCAAAGTGTGAAGGAAAGAATGAGCCGAGGTGAGTGATGGAAAAGGATGATGCAATAGTGAGAATAAAGAATTCTATAACTATGGCATGATGATGGGATTCAGTTGCTTTAAGGTGTGATGTGGAAACAATTGGTATCAATGAAGTGACACTTATCCAGTATGTCCTTTAACATGCAACATTCTTATGTTCAATGACCAAGAATGGGATTATATTTGCAAAATGGTATGTTAGAATCATTAGGATGAATAACCAACCTATTCATAGGTGGAAAAAGTATAAGCCTTTTTTTAAAAGTAGTTGAAGTATCCTTTCACATTTGGGTGGAGGATGTGTAGGAAACTTGAGTTTCTTCAATTTGTAAGGTTGTTTTCACTTGCAAGATTCTCCTTGTTCATGAATAGAAGGAGGAAGAGGATCCATGGGGATCCTAGCATCCTTGTCATTAGAAGGGGGTAATGGTTGTTCACGTGGAAGGAGAATGTTCAAGTTGGGAGGAGCATCAAAGAACATTGTACCATCGTCCCGAAGTCTACTAGGTTGAAAAGGAGGTCAATCAAAATGAGAAGGATCTTGATATCCTTTAATCCTATTGTGTTTTCTTTGATTTGTTTTTGTTCAATATTTTCTTTGATTGGTTTTTGTTCATGTGTTGTGTCACAACCTTGTTTACTGAGGATAGTAAATCCTTTGACATATGTTTTTGATAAAGGAAAAAATGGGTTTTAGAGGGACCCAAAACCACCAAGTTTACAACAAAAGAAAGAGGACAAAAAAGTCTAGTGGAAAGAACAGGCTGCTAAAAAGG
Source organism: Sequoia sempervirens (assembly GCA_007258455.2). Lineage (NCBI taxonomy): Eukaryota > Viridiplantae > Streptophyta > Pinopsida > Cupressales > Cupressaceae > Sequoia > Sequoia sempervirens. The sequence goes on from VDFB02105785.1 coordinate 460,926,571, forward strand.
AAAATACTAGGAAAAGCAGCAGCCAACCACAAAAGACTAGGAAAGACAATAAAAAAACTAGTTGGGACACAAGCCAAAAATCTAGCAACAACTAACCCAGAGTCTTCAGAACAAACTCGGTCTCTATCTCCAGGTCTTGAATATCCTGAACCCCTTTCTTGAATGTTTGAATCATCTACATCATAGGAGGTGCCTTCCTTTTCAAATTGGCCTTGGTTCTCTTAGAAATCCCAATGTCCCCTTCCTGGTTTTTATCTTTCACCTCTTCCAAGTCAACCACCAAGGACCCCTATTGAGCTTTGTCCAATTTTTTAGTCATAACATTGATAATGATGGCATTATGTCTTGCCATCCTATTGTTCGATTCAGTAATTATCTTCATAGTATTTTTCATTTTTTCCAAATCTATTTCAATCCTTCTATCCTTACCCACATTGTCCTGTATCTCTTTACTGGCACTGTGATCTTTATGCTCTTTACTGGGTTGTTAGACTTTGCTCTGATTAGTTGGAAGATCGTCTTGTCTGGACTGATGAACCCTCGGGAAAATATTCTATTTCATCTGCCTTTGCTAGGATTACTTCTTCGTAGGGTTCTCCTCCCTTCTGGTTTAAGGCTTGGTTCAAACATTTGGTCCCTAAAATCAATATTTTTTTCTGGATCCTTCTCCAAAATAAGGTGCTCACGGTTGATAACCTTTGCAAACGTTGCTTTCAAATACCTAATAGATATTTTCTTTGTAAGATGGAGGTAGAGTCAGTGCATCATATGTTCCTTCATTGTCCTTTTACTACCTCAATCTGGGAAAAAATAATCAGTTATTGGAAACTTTCTTAGGTTTTTCCCTCATCTATTGAAGGCTTCTTCCTTCAATGGAAAGCCTTGACTCACAATCCTGTTCTCTAGTTTTTATGGGATTTCTCTTTCCCTCATGTTGCTTGGGGTCTTTGGAAAGAATGTAACAATAGAATTTATAGAGATAAAGAAGCTCCAGTGGACATTGTTTTTGATAAAATAATCAGATTTGTGAAAGAAAATGTCAACGCTATCTCCCAGAAGGTTAGAAATTCTGAGAAAGCGGCTCATTCGTCCTATGATCTTATAGTTTCCAAGGAATGGAATATAATTCTTGATTTTCCTTGCACCCCTAAAAAAGCTAAGAAGAAATGAGAGGGTTTCTACTAGTGTTTTCCACCTAGTGGATGGGTCAAAGCTAACTTTGATGGAGTGGCTAAAGGTAATCTATGGGCGGCGGGTTGTGGCAGAGTCATAAGGGACTCCTTTGGGAATTTTCTAGGTGCAACGGCCACTCCTCTAGGTTCCCAAACCAATCACCTGGCCAAGGCTGTTGGTGCTTTTCATATTATAAAATTGGCCCAAAGTCTTAATTTTAAAAACCTTTAGCTTGAAGGTGATTCCAAAAATATTATTGATTGTCTTATAGGAAAGTCCCCCCTCATGGACAATAAAGTCATGGATTGATGATGCCATCTCGACTCTAGCTAAGTTTGACAACATAAAAATTTCACATGCCTATAGAGAATCCAATGTTGTATCAGATATTTTGCTAATGAAGGGGTTAGGAGTAATGAATAGAGCACTTGGCTGAATTTTAGTGATCTAAGTGTTAATGTCCAAGCTTTATTGAGTTATGATGAATCACATGGGCAAGAGGTGTGTCATCTCTTTAATGAGGATAGGATGGAGTTATCACATCACAATTATTAGATTGTATGGGACCGAGCTTAGTTGCTTAGTCTGCAAGGTGGCCTGGCATGCCTTGTGGGTTCTTAGATTTGGCAGGACCAATTCTAGTAAAGATTTCATCTTTGTCTATCCCATCGTGTTTGCCAAGATGGGTGGAGATAGGAAAAGAATTGAGCTAGACAGCTTTGAGATGCACACAAGAAATACTAAGTCTTGGAATAAAGTTTAAAGTGGGGGGTTACTTCCTTTCCTAGAAAAACTCCATGGTTCCAATAAGGAGGAAATAGATCTTTTTGAGAAAATTTGGGATAATGGGGATCTTACCCTTTTTGGTAGGAAAGTTGAGCTCAACGAAATCCTTATAGCTGAAGTGACAGGAATGTCTACTGATGGGAAAAAAATTTTCAGGGACAGGGTTTTCTCTAATGAAGCTGCCATCAGATTTCTAAAAAAAGAGAAGGAAAGACTGAAACTGGTGAAAATTGCTAACAGCTACTTCGAAGCCGACACCATAAAATCTCTATGGAGAAAGGTTCTTTGTGTTATCATGGAGTACATAACTATGGATGGTCGCTTCACCAGGGTCTACGGTTATCATTTTTCCCTGCTCAACCATTTCCACTATAAGGTCAGGGTTTCTTTCCCCTACTATCTTCTCTGTTCTTTGAGAAAAAGTTTGGATGACTACAAGAAAAACCCTAGAAGATTCCCCATTTTGCATACTGGCCTAATTAGATTAATTGTTGAACATTACCAAAAAATGCCTGTCCCTACTAATTTGGAAGCTTCCCCTGTTTCTGAGGAAGATGATACTAAACCCAGCTACTCAGGGTTTTTTCCCAATTTAAGTCTGCCAGAATGGTCCTTAGCCCACCTGCTCCCCAAACTGGTAAGAAAAACCCTAACCCCCTTAATGTGAAAGCACATGTTGTGCCTAAGTTAGGAAGCCCTTCCCTTAAAACCAGAAGTGTTGATAAGAATCCTCCAGCTAAAAACCTTGTCTTGTACTCTGAAGATTCCCCTGACTCTGAGGAGTCTGTTGCTAACAACACTGAGCCCTCTGCTGACCTGTCATTGGATAGAAATGCTAGAACTGGCTCCCCTGTTACTCCTGACCCTGATAATACCTTTTTCAACACTGATAGTGATCCCACTATGGATGTTTTGGATTTAGCTTGAAATAATGTTGATATCCATTTCAAACTTTTGAAATCAACTTTTCATGAAATTAATGAGCTAAAGATAAAAAATTGGGCCCTTCAAAGTAAACTGGAAGATTTGGGTGCTAAGGTAGCAGCAGTTGATAAGAAAGAGGTGGAACGAAGAGAATACAGTGCCAACAAAGATACCCAGTACCAAGTTGGAAAGGACAAAAATGTTGAAATTGAGTTGGAGAAAATGAAAAGTATTGTCAAAATCATTGTCAAGCAAAACAATCATATGGCCAGATATAATGCCATCATCATCAATGCCATGACTGAGAAATTGGAAAAAGCTCAACAAGGGTCTTTAGTGATTGATCTGAAGGAAATCAACAAAATAAACCAGGAAGAGGATGCTAGCATTTCTAAGAGAACCAGGGCCAATCTGAAGAGGAAGGCTCCCCCCACTCTGCAAATGATTCAAACCTTTAAGAAGGGTGTTCAAGATATGCAAAATCTAGAGGCTGAGACAGAGTCTGTCCTAAAGACTCTGGTTTAATCGCAGATGGTCTTTTGGTTGGCTTTTCTGTTGGATTTTTTTCTGACCTTCCTGGTCTTTTGCGGGTGGCTACTGCTTGTTCTGATCTTTTCCTTTTGTGTAGCCAATTGTTTCTGTTGAACTTTTTGTCCTTTCTTTTCTGTTGTAAACTTTGTGGTTTCGGGTCTCTATAAAACCCGTTTTACCCTTTATAAAAAATAGAGGAATTTTTCCCAAATCAAGGTAGCAAAAGGACAATGAAGAAACAAGTGACATATTGACTCAACTTCCATCTTGCAAAGATAACATCTATTGGGTATTTGAATGACACGCTTGCAAAGGTTATCAACCACGAGCACTTTATTTTAAAGAAGAATCCAAAAGAATAGCCTTTCACATATTTTTCTTCAAGTTTTATGGGAGTTTTTGTGAGTTTGCTCATTTTGAGGGACTAGGTCCACTTGAGGGAGCAACCTTAGGTCCTCTATTGATTTCAGGATGTAAGTATGTAAAGTGATTAGGAAGTGCAATAATAGGAAGGTTGCATTGGCTTCTAGATTATCAAGGCATTCATTGTAAAACTTGTTCATGCTATCATCATCTTCTCCAATGATGTCCAGCTCATGGGGAGGACAATCATGAGGAGTTGAAGGAGCATGTGGAATTTCAAGGTCATTGGGGTCATAGCCAAAGGCACAATTGGAAATGTCTACCAAGGATTTTAAGGAATTACATAACTTATTAAAAGAAAATGCCATGATGCAAGTAAACTAAGATGCAATAAATGACTAAAAATAGAGATTCAGGAAATGAAAAAAAAGTAACTACAAAAGACTGTAATGCAGAAAAATGCCAAAAAATCATGTCTGAAACTACTGTGTAAAAATTGCAGAGGGACTGATTTTCCCACGATAGCAAATGAGTCCTAAGATGATATTTTTTTGTGCTTTTCAGAAATTTTAAAATGATTCTAATACTTCTCAGAATGCAATTAAGGATATAAAATGTAGATTTTCAGTTTTTTCAAAGATATGCAATGCAAAAATGAAATCTAAACAAAGTTTTCATGAATGCAATATGATAAGTCCAAGAATGTAAACATAAGACAATATCCTAACTTAATGCTTATGAAAATGTAATCTAGGATGCAAAATGTGAATAAAATCATAAATACAAAGTGTTCAAAATGTTGGTTCACCAAAATGAACCATAGATTTTTGGCACCAATGCACTTCTTTAGCTCTTTTAGGGTTTTTCACCTAAAAGGAGAGAGGCAGGGGAAAAAATGCTAACTATTTCATTAAAATTATGTTATGTGTGATGTTGTTTAAGCTAAATGAAGTGAAATAAATGCAATTAAGTGATCTATATGACTAATTATGAATGTAAAACTAAGATTTAGGCTATGCTAGAAAACATAATGTGATATACAACAAATGAACTAAGAATGAATAAAATGAAAAAAAAAAAGAGAAAGGATGAATTAGAGTGCACCTGGGAAAGATTTGAGGAATCTAGAATGGTCTAAATGTTGTTTGAAATTACTAAAAATCAATAGTGGGACTCATTCACCTAGGATGGCGAATTGGTCTTACTACTAGTGAAAAACTATTAGAAACAAGTTTCTGATTGTCAAGATCTGGTATCTGATAGAACCTTGATTTTTAGTCTTAAGGTGGTACTCATTCACCACAAGTGGAAAATCAGTCCTCTCCCAAAATTTTGGGAATTCTAGAGAAACTCTACAACACCAAATATGGAAATTTTTGCTTGTTGGGTTGTCGAAGTCAATTCTATAGGAAACATACAAAATACCTTCTCCAAGCTTGAAATATGGTCAATTTGACTTGAAGCACCTATTTGACTTGTTGACCAATCTTCAATCACCTAAATGCTTGTTAAATTTGCATACATAGGTCTACAAACACACATGTAGGAGGGGAAAACAGTTGAGGGTTAGTAAATAGGTGTATGCCTTGGTCAAACCCCACTTTGGTAATCAAACCCTTAATAGAATAATGAAATGCAAGAGAATGATAAACAAATAACATCTAGATGCTATCAAATTACCAAACCCCTGTTGATGAAAATCTGAAGTTATATCAATGGATGCTCCAAAATGCTTCAATAATACTTTATTTGATGTTGTAAGATGCTTGAATGCTTGAATGTGATATGAGACAGAATGCTTGAATGAATGGGGGTAGAAATGGATGTAAAAACACTTATTTACACAATCTTGTGCCTTAGTAACCTGTTAATACCTCATCACGGACCGACATCAAGTGATTTTGAATAAAAAATTGAAAGGAAATTTTAAAAAAATTGAATTTGGAGCCAAGGGGGACTCATTTGTCACCCATGGCAAATGGGTCCCACTTAGGACCTGAAAATGGGTGTTAGGAATTATCATCTATTTAATGTTGTTTTTTGGGCTTAATTCCAAAATGCACTTAATTAAGGCATATAAGGGCATAAAGGGGTCAAATAAAGCATAAGAAAGGTGTAAATATTGAAATTGTGCCTAGAAAAGCATGAAATCTTGTTACAAGACTTTACAACACTCCAAAATAGGACTTGATTAGTGATGAAAAGGTGATTTTTAGGTGGATTATAATGAATAGAGTCTAGAAGAGTGTAGAAATGTCTTACAACACTTCACAACGCCTTCATAAGATGTCATTTTTTAAATTTTAGTACCTAAATATGCATGTTCAAGCCATGTTATGACTTAAAATCAGAGAAAAATAGACCAAACATCATGAAGCAAGGTCTAATAGACCATTAAAGTGACAAGGGTCCATTTTTCTATGGTGCGGAAACTAGTTCTAATATGGCACCAATTTAATCTTAGTGTCGTCTCAACCAAATTTTAGTAGTAGATTATCTCCATTAAAGTCTATCAGAGCCCTTAAAATATTCCACATGGAAATTTACCACTCGCTTGTTAAGAAATGGGAGGTACAAGTAGGCCCCTCATGAGAAGGCAGGGAGCAGGCAGGATTGACCTACATCACCCACCATACACCATCAATCTCTATCCTCATAAAGAATACATCATCTCCAAAGCTTGGCAGGTCCCTCCATGAACCAACATGTGTCAATTGCCCTCTAGCCTATATGAGTACTTCACCATAATTTGTAGAATAGATAGGCACACGGGGAAAGACTAAGATGAATACAAGTGTTGTGATATTAGTCATTGATCATTCTTTAAGCTCTTCTTGCTAACCCTTTGGAATAAATGGACCCATCGCAAGATATGACATGTGACATCTACTCACCAACCTACTTGATTATTTTAATGAAGAATGAAATGGAATGGGTGCATTGAAAATTGTCGAGATTGGCTCGCAATGATGCAACGATTAGCGTAGAGCTTAATTTTTATACATGTGATAAATGTTAGTCTTAAAAGGGGGGCCACTTACTAGGAAGATGATGGTTAGGGACATGAAGACATGGATTAAAACCCGATCATAGACTTAGGAAATTTTTTTACAAAGGATTACATTTTAAAATGAGCACGAGCATCATCCAATATCATTAGGATTTAGGGGCTGGTAAATGAATGAACCTGATGGCACGAGTCACAACTCAAATAGTCAGGAACCTGCATCAGAAGGCCAACAACAAAATAGAATGCCAGTTTGGATATTCAGACTCAAAGGTTAGTTTGGAAGGGTTTTGACAAAACAAACCCTAAAAAAATGATGAGGAATGTAGCCCTAAGCCCACAACAAAGGTCTAAGCCAAATATTGTAAGATTTTAAAATGGACCAAGAAAAATTTTGAGGTGTTCCATCAAAAACACTTTTAAACATGTATTTTGAAGGCTCAATTTTATAAATTAATGCATGTGATTAATATTTTTTCATAAATTGATTTGAAAACAACATGATGAGAGAAATACATATTAATTTTGTATACATTTATTGAGATGTATTGGCATGATTATTCATTGTAGTATTTTTATCCCTAATCCATAATTCTTTAAATATTAGAATAAATAAATCATTAAATTAAAAATTATTTGAATTACTACAATATTTTTCTATACCACTAATAGTAGGAGAACTAGAGGTGTTCTAGATATGTAGCTCATTGTGATTATTTGAAAATATATAATATAAAACTCTTTTGTTGAATAAAATATAAAATATATATCTAATAAATATATTTGTTTGAATACAAATTCTTTTTTTATTTCAAATAATTTTTCTCATCTTATAAGGGCTTTCGCAACTTTGAGCATCTATTAGAGATAGGTTAGATGTCACAAGATTCTATTAGCTACCTTTTTATAGGAGCATAACCATAGTGTTTTTCAGTTAACATGAAAAATTAATAAATTATTTCACACAATAGTTTGAGGATATAGCTACATTCTCTAGTAAAAAATTTATAGCTATAATAATTATTTATTTCTCTTGAATTCTAAATTTCTTTATTTTTTAGAGTGTCATTAGCTCAAGTTCTAAAAACTAATTAGGATTAAATTTCTACATATAGTAGATCAAGATATGAAGTCACCTAACTAAAAAATATTTGTGGAATATTGAACAGTTTGCCTAAGACATAAAAGAGTAACGGGAGGCTCTCATAAATTGTTTTCAATAACAACACATAATCTTAAAGTTCTACTCAACCAAAAACTATTTGATTTAAAATTATTATAAGGTGAGAGAATTATAGGTCATGTTTTAAAACAAAAGTATTTTGTGAAGAAACTTATAAGTATTTGAGCACCTATACATAAATATAATCCAATTTAAGTTGTATTACTCAAAAGTATGACACTAATGTTTGGTAACATGGTATCTATGTTGTGGAACATATGATGAGGGTGCGGCCCGAGACTTAGAAAATAACCCACAAACAAGAGAATAATTTTATTATTCAGAAAATGGAGCTTCTTGCATGCAAAGGATCTCAAATCCCCAAGTTCTACAACACATGCAAGTTACAAAAAGCTACAGAATCACCCTTTCGCAATATGTGAGCTTGTCCCCCAAAATGTTACCCAAAAATTAGAAACGCGCCCATAAATAGAGCTTCTTTTTAGTTTTGGAGCCAAAACAACATTCAAATTTGAGTTTAGGCAGTTTGGCGCCGAAAAATTACAACTTGAAATTCAAATTTCAAAAGAACATTTGCAATTGTATCTTCTAGAAAGTGCACCAACTTCCCGGGGGCATAACTTTTGATCCAGGACTCTTATTCATGAACCATTTGAACCGTTGGAAAGGTCTCGAAGTCAATAACGTGATCAAAATTTACTACACCAATTTTGGCAAGTTTTAGGGCTGATTCAGGAACTCTAAGTGCCTCAAATCTAACTCAGAAGATTTTCAGGTGCAAATCTGGGAAACTAAAACTGCAATATCTTTCAACCCAACAATAGAAAATAAAAACCATCAATTGAGAATTTCATTATGATGAAAAGGGTATCCAAAAAAGTAAAAACATCTAAAAAATGAGAAACTTGAAATTTAACTATTTTTGGCACCACTGGATGCTCTTGCATCAAACACCCAAGGTAATTTGAGAAGTGACCCGTCACGTCTTAGATGGTTGAGGAAAACCCAACCAGTCAATTGCTACCTTAGATAGCTAGGATGAATCTTCCATAGGCCTTTCTCTCCATTTCACCAGATATTCTTCATACTACCTATTTTTGGTACTCCTTCCCACACGACTATCCAAGATTGCTTTAATCTCCTCCCTTTCTGAAGGATGTGTTGGAATGCCATACTGCCCTATTGTGGGTGCTTCCTCTGTTCCACCTTCATGATACTCTGTCAAATCTGAAATGTTGAACACAGGGGAAATGTTGATTCCATCAAGCAACTCTACCTCATATGCATTCCCTGAATCATGCTTCTTCAAAATCTTATAGGGACCAAATTTCTTCATCTTCAATTTGTTATAGGTTCCCATAGGAAACCTTTCTTTCCTCAAATGGACCATTACTTCATCGCCAGTCTAAAACTCCTTATTCCTCCTTTTATGATCTGCCTTAGCCTTATATTGCATATTCATCTTATTAATGTGTTCTCGTACCTTCTCCTGTATATTCTTGATGTGCTCTACAAAATATTTGGCTTTAGCACTTATTTTCTTCTCTCGGTCCATCTTCCTCAATTCTGGAGCTGTTATGGGGCTGCCTCCATACACAATCTGGAATGGTGATCTACCAGTGCTTCTGTTGACAGAATTGTTGTAAGAAAATTCTACCCGAGGTAAGATCAAGTCCCATCCCTTGGGTTTATCTTCTACCAAACATCTCAGTAGGTTACCCAGACTCCTGTTAACAACCTCTGTCTGCCCATTTGTTTGTGGATGGTGTGCAAAACTAAACTTCAACTTTGTCTTTAGCTTCTTCCACAAGGTCCTCCCAAAGTACCCCACAAATTTGGTGTCACGATCTGAAACAATACTCTTTGGCAGACCATGTAGCCTCACCACCTCTTTGAAGAACAAGTCAGCAATATGGACTGCATCATGGGTCTTTTGACATGGAATGAAATGTGCCATCTTCAAAAACCTATCAACCACCACAGAGACTGAATCATTCCCTCATTGTGTCCTTGGCAAACCAAGCACAAAGTCCATACTTATATCCTCCCATGGCCTCTCTAGTACAGGTAAGGGCTGATATAAGCCTGTATTCTGGCTCACTCCTTTAGCCATCTGGCATACCTTGTAGCTTTGTACAAAATTCTTCACATCCTATGACAACTGAGGCCAATAATAATGCTCACTGATAATGGCAATGGTCTTATCTTGACCAAAATGTCCTACCATTCCTCCACTATGCTTCTCCTTTATTAGGTTCTCCCTCATGGAACTCCTCGGGATACACAATTTCCTTCCCTTAAATAACATGCCATCCTAGATTATGAATCTAGCCACCTTGTCCTGTCCACTGTAACAGGTTCCTTACAAGCTTTCCAAGCCTCTGCGAAATTAGTATCTTCTACGTATAGTGTCTTAAGTTCATTGAACCCAACCACTTCAATCTGCATCTTTGTCATCAATGTATGCCTCCTACTTAAGGCATTTGCAACCCTATTTGACTTCCCACTCTTATGTTTCAAAACAAAGGTATAACCGCGAAAAACTCTACCCATTTCCATATGCCTCTGATTTAATTTTCCCTCGAATTATTTAGGTACCGCAAGGCTCGCCATGTGATCAAGATATAGAACAAATTCCTTCGCAACAAATAATGTTCCATTTTTAATGCTTGAACTATTGTGACAAAATTTGATCATATACAAAATACTTTCTTGGCATCATTTAACTTTTCACCTAAATAGTACGCTTACCTTCGTGTTTCAACATCGCCCAATGGTACGTACCGCATCACAATCCAACTAAAACACCTTGTTGAAATCGGGGAGGGCTAGAACAGGTTGCTCTTTCATCTTCTGCTTCAACAGTTCAAAACTTTTTGCTGCTCCAGTACTCCACTTGAATTCTTTTCTATCCCCTCTCATCGTTTCAGTCAGGGGTCCACAAATACTACTGAATTTTCTAAATGAACTTTCTTATAAAACTAGCCAAACCATGATCTCACCTCGTAGCAGCTTCTGGGGTGGTGGCCATTCTAGAACAGTTTTCACCTTTCGGTCCATCTTTGAGACCTTCTCACGGTACAACAAAACCCCAAGTATTACTAACTCCTCTTTTCACAAAACCGCATCTCTTCTCGTGATAATCAACGCTTTTCTTGCCAAAGGTCAATATGCATCGATGCTCGTCCAATGTCTTATCATCAAAATAAAAAATATCATCTACACACAACAAAATCTACCTAAAATTATTTTAGCACTTTGTTCATGAGCCACATGAATGTGCTTGGTGCATTGGGTTAGCCCGTGAATGATCAACCACTGCATGTGACCTCTTTGGTCTTGAAGGCGTTTCCACATTCCATTCTCTCGAATTGATCTCGTGATATTCACTTCGACACCTTGTGAAGTATTGAGCTCCAATTCTAACAGTCCATCAGCCATCCATCCTGTAGCCATGTACTTGATTGTTATCTTATTTATGGCTTAGAAATCGGGTACACATCCTCCACTCCCCATACTTCTTTGGTGCTAGTACTGCAAGTACTGCACATGAACTCAAACTCTCCCGTATCAAACCCTTTCTCAACAACTCTTGAACTTGTCTGTTCAACTCATTTTCTGTTGGAGTCATTCTATGAGCCGCCTTATTTGGCAAACGCCCTAAACGCTTCAATCTAATTTACTAATCTTCCTTATTGGTAGTAAACCCTCAAGTACATTATCAGAAACAATATCTTGAAACTCATCCAACATCCCAGAAACTTCTTCTATAACCTTTTCACTATCCTCCTTACTCACTCTAGGAATCAATGCATAACACACACACTCATGCTTCATACCTTCTAAATTTTTTTTTCCATCTACATAACAAATTCTAGCACTACTACATACATTTTCTTCAGTCTCCTTCAGGGGTTTCAATTTGTGACGAACCCCATCCTTTGTCAAGGAATAAGTGTTTACATGGCCATCATGTATAGCTCGCCTATCGAACTATCATGGCCTCCCCAACATGTGACATGCATCTATGGGGATGATATCATAGAGTACCTTATCATGGTAGGTCCCGATCTTGAACTTTACTAGGCACTGCTTATTGACCAAAAATTTGTGGTCTTTCTGCAACTAGGCAATCTGATACGGATGCGGGTTCCTTTCCCTCTTTAGCTTTAACTTTGAGACCATCTCTTTTGATACTATATTATCGGTGCTCCCACCATCAATAATGACATCACAACATTTTCTTTCACACTTGCACCTTGTGTGAAACAAATTCTTAATATGTTCTGGTTCCTTTTCCTCAATCATCAGGGCTCTCCTAATCACTAGGGCTTCTCCCCTTTCAGCATCATCTGAATGTTCAGATTGGGCCTCCTCATCTCAAAGATGTGCAACCCTTCCATGACCTCTGCCTTTTTATTCCGCCTCTTCCTTGGTGTTGTGGACATTCATAGCTTGATGCCCTCTTTCTTCACCACACACTAGAAACACTTCCTTTGAAACCACCTCTCTACAGATCCTTGTCCATATCTCCTTCGTCCTCTACCTATTTGATCACCACTATTTTGATCACGAGGGCGGTAGAAGTTGTCATTCCTTTGGCTTCGGCTGGTACCTACATCTTCACTTTTCTTTTCATCATCATTTCGGCTGCCCGAAGGTCTTCCATTGCCCCTTCTGCTTTGACCTCCTTTCGCCCTTTTGCTTACCATCAAACCTTTTTGTTCAACTTCTCTTCCACGCTAGAGAAAAACTGATACACATCCTCACGTTGGTCATTCCGGGAATTAGGCTTAACCTTCTTGAATGCTCGGTCGTGAACTCATTAAGATATCTTTCTCCTTATTGGCCTCAGGTGGCCCTCGCTGCTCTAATGATTACTTTGTTAAAATTCATATTCTTTCACGTGACTAATACTTTGCTTCAACCCTCGTACTTTTCAACGTGATCTAACTCGTAGTCCAATCGGGTATGAACTGCTTTTCAATTTCTACCACGCATCCTACTAGTGATATTTTCCTCTTCGATTTTTCCAACCGACCACTTTCACCAATACCGGTATGGCTCCTTTTAGCTTCATTTTCACAAAATCAACCCGGACCGGTCTCCATTTCATATCAAAATATTCTTCTAGCTCGATCCTGGGCTGATCAACTCTTCCGGGTTTAGACTTCTGGAATAACTGGGGACTCCTGCTCTGGGTCTTTTCCCGATCTTCAAAATGGTCCTTATTAGCCACATTTGGTCTTGATCAATTGTTTCTTCTTCCTCTTCTACATTTGAACCTTCTTCCTCTCCTTCATCCTCACTTTCCTCGCTCAGGTTTAACCCTCTTCTCAACAGCTCTTGTAACGCATCGTTCTGTCTTTGGAGGGCTGACAGTGCATCTCTTCCACCAGCATTTATGCCGCCTCGACCACCTCTGGCACCACCGCGCCCACTAGGCATCACTCTTGGAGGCATCTTTCTTGACCTCGACCCACAACCATGGTCCTGGTGGGAACTGCCTCATGATCAGCGATTTGTCCACACGCTCAAGAAAACCTGCTCTGATACCACTTGATGAGGGTGCGACCCGAGACTTAGAAAATAACCCACAGACAAGAGAATAAATTTATTATTCAGAAAATGGAGCTTCTTACATGCAGAGGATCTCAAATCCCCAATTTCTACAACACATGCAAGTTACAGAAAGCTACAGAATCAACCTTTCGTAATCTGCGAGCTTGTCCCCCAAAAAGTTACCCAAAAATTAGAAACCCGCCCATAAATAGAGCTCCCTTTTATTTTTGGAGCCAAAACAACATTCAAATTTGAGTTTAGGCAGTTTAGTACCAAAAAATTACAACTTGAAGTTCAAATTTCGAAAGAACATTTGCAACTGTATCTTCTAGAAAGTGTGCCAGCTTCCCGGGGCCATAACTTTTGATCCGGGACTCCAATTCACGAACCATTTGAACCTTTAGAAAGGTCTTGAAGTCAATAACGTGCTCAAAATTTGCTACGCTGATTTTGGCAAGTTGTGGGGCCGATCTGGGAACTCTAAGTGCCTCAAATCTAACTCGAAAGATTTTCAGGTGCAAATCTGGGAAACTAAAACTGTAATATCTTTCAACCCATTAATAGAAAATAAAAACCATAAATTGGGAATTTCATTATGACGAAAAGGGTATCCAAAAAAGTAAAAACATCTAAAAACAAAGAAACTTGAAATTTAACTACTTTTGGCACCACTAGATGCTCCTGCATCAACATCTACCAACACAAAGTCTAGGAAGCATGCCTATGACACCTTGAAGAAGAGACATGTTTAAAGAATAGTGGGAAAAATCCAATATAGAATTTTCTTGTACTATATTCCAAGAGAAAAAATCCCAATGGATCAAGTTCTAGTCCTGTAAAAAGGACAAAGCAATGCCTTCATTGTGAAGAGAAAGGAAGTGATGCCTGGGATTGTGGAGAAATGGTTCTAGAAAGAGTTAAGAATGATTAGATTCTCATTTCTACAAACACATAACTTATTTTCCATATCTTTTTTTAAGTGGAAAGGTTGTTCCCTTCGCCACATAAAATACTTAATCTCTTTTTTTTCCAATCCAAGTAATAAGATTCTAAAAATAAAAATAAATGATTGCATTTTTATAGTTAATTGTATAAACTGAAACATTCATGAACAAAATTTAAATCAATTAATGAAGAAAAATAAATAAAAATTAAAAAAAACAAATGATGCCAAAAGAAAAGAGGTACCGTACAATCATATTTTATATTATATTTATTTCACACATTAGCCACTCAGTACTTAATACATTATTGATGTACTTGAATACTTATTTAGGACAAGTAAGACACAAATTTTGGAGGCAAGTCCAAGGAGAAAGAAATACATTTGATCTCCCTGCTTGGATTTATTTAATTAAATTCCACCAAGTTATTTACTTATTATAATGATCTGTATTTGAGCTGAATGCCAACGTCATAGACAGCTCCAGCCTTCCAATTAGAGGGTATAAGATTTCGAGCATAAATCCATTGTCCCCATGATAGTTGAAATCAAAGAGCCAGATTGGCCTTGGCAGGTGACATTACTATATCCCACACACCTCCATAACTTCTCCGCATTGCTTTCCAATCAGAAGTTTTCACTTGCCATTACACCCTCAGTTGTCAAGCTAAATAATAATATAGAGATGAATTTGCACTGTAATTTATGATTTTGTTCTGTATACCTGAGAAATGTCAACAACCACAACACCAAAGATAGAAAATAGGGGTTATTATTGCTCTTCTTAATCTTGAACCAGATGTTGTGGCCTGGATAGTTGCAAGCAACTTTGACATATTGCAGTCAACGTCAGCATAGATATTGTTAAGAATATAACAAACAGTGTAGTGTTAAAAGCTCTAGTCTTACCGTTTGTACTGAATGTCAACAACACCCAAAGCTTTAAGTTTCTTATCTTTCCCCTGCCTGGCCATAGTTTTGAAAGCATGAGGACTCATAATGAAATCAGTTTGATCACCTTCTCCAAGATCTGTGACCACTAGTGTTACTCCACTGTTCGTGCAGAGGTACTTATTTTTGCATCTCACCTATTTAACAAGCAACATCACTCAGCACTCCAATGTATTGTAGCTTAATTCAAAATATACTAATAATATGGTTTAACTACATTAGTCACCTAATAGCAAGTGCCACATCCAGCCCCATTTCTATATAAAAACTGACTTGCTGTAGCAACATCTCCACCCATGATGTCTCTCCCATAGTCACCATATCCACATGCGCCACCTACATATTCATATTAAGCTTTCTTATATCTTATTCATATATTAAGAGAGTTAAAACTAAATCATAAAGCAAACATATAATGTTATAATGTATTCCTAGAAGTTCCTAAGCCATCTAGAGTTCCGTAATAAGCTACCCATGAATCTGTGAATTGGGAAGTGGAGTAACTAGTGCTGACCAACATTTCCAACACTATTAGCAGCACAAATAATATGACAGAGCGAGGATAAGCCATTCGTACAGAGACGGATAAGAAACTCAATTCAACTATAACAAAACCTAAGTAGTATTACTGGACTGCCAAAGGGTGGAATGAAATCCATTGAGGTTTCTATATTCTATTTATAGACAAATGAGTGAGCTCGAGCCTCCGATTTTAATAAAAAACTGCACCTTTTTTTGTGTTTCAGGGATAAGCTATAATGCGACCTACTACGATTTGCATTTGACCATCTCTGTATACATGGAAGAGGTTGACACAAATTAAATATTCCAAATTCCATATACAGTTTGCAAAAATGTACTTTGGTTATTCCTTCTTCTCCTTTGTAATGCGTCAACAATGCTTCCATCACTTACCTAGCTTATTCTTTATACTTCCAGCTGAATATGATTCACCTAATCATGACATTAGGTATATCATCGTCTCCAGGCAAGATAAACCTTGAAAAATTAAAAATAAATGCATGATATTAAATTTATTTATGTCATCGCGTCCTTGGTTTCAGTGTATCATACCATGTGCTCCCTGGTTTACACAATTTAGTCTGAGTAATGCATTTATATTTCAATTTATTTGTAATGATTTTTATTGTATTTATATATTTGAAGAACTTTCCTAGTTGTCCTAGGATTTATAATAAAATTATGACATTTTAAAAATATATATCTAATTTATTTTATTTATGAATTATTCATTTGAATGTTTTACATATAATATAAAATTCAAATTATAAAATTGATATAGAATAATAGATTGTTTCAGAAAATATAGATAAAATAAAGTTACATTAATAGATATATATTTTACTAAAATACATAAAAGTCATTTAGAGGAAATCACAAAAAAATTGTCAAAATTGTAGTGTAATTGTGTTGAATTTATTATTGTGGTCATTATCTATTTTATAAATAAATTGAAGTCATTCACATGAAGATGTTTGCTACTAAAATTGAGATGTATTTTTCCACTTATTACGGATAGCACAAAGAATTATTGTTGATACTTGTATGTGTTTTAGACACAAAAACTTAATCAATTGTGTAAGAGTAATAATTCTAACATCATTTAGTCTTCTCTCTATCATCTTTACGGTAATCAACATGTTGAGTGGGGTAACCAAAACCTAGTGAACATCAACATAAGGCATTTAGGGGAAAACAAAAGAAGATAGGATGACAAGTTGAAGCTTGTTGTTTTTGTTTATAGAATTACTCTCATGAAAAATATAGCAAAAATCCCTTTCAATAATTTTTTTATATGTGATGAGTTTAATACTAATATGCTAGAATGCCAATATATGAAATTCTATAACAAAGTTGTGAAATTTGAGATGATGTATTCACTCAAAGGATTAGTTATTTATTTGAGTTGGATATAATTTATTTTAAACAAACTTGGTTTTTTCTTTATTGATATTTAAGCTTATTTTATGGTCATATTGTTTAAAGGTTTAATGTAAATCCCATTTCTTTTCCTTGTGCTCTTTTATTCTAATTGCCTATTGAATTTTGTTGGTAATTGACTATAACTTAAGTGGAATTTTCATATTCATGTAATGACTAAGAACCAATAATTTTACTTTATCTCATTATAAAATCTCATATAAAAGTTGGCATGGAAAACCGCAACAACACATAAGACACCTAATACCAATGCATCAACAATTTCAACACAAGTAAAAAAATATTCACTTTTATGAATAAGTCACCATTAAGAAATTACAATCTAGTGTAAATTTTCCTATATGAGAAAGATAAAATATATACTATCTTTTTCCATTTATACAAGGAATATACTGAGAGTGTCACTTGCTTCATTACACGTTCAAGCATGCCATCATAAAAAACCATATAGATGTGGGAAAAGCATCCATTAAATATGATTTCCTACTCAAGAGCTTGCTTAATTAGCAAATATTAGGTCTAGTTAAATAAACTCTCAACAAGTGTAATTTACACACCATAGCACAAACTAACCATAATGACTATGAGTTAGCTATATTTATATATTCAAAGAACTTTTCTAGTTATCCTAGGATTTATAATAAAATTATGACATTTTAAAAATATATCTAATTTATTTTATTTATGAATTATTCATTTGAATGTTTTACATTTAATATAAAATTCAAATTTTAAAATTGATATAGAATTAGAGATTGTTTCAGAAAATATAGATAAAGTAAAGTTACATTAATAGACATATATTTTACTAAAATGCATAAAAGTCATTTAAAGGAAATCACATAAAAACTGTCAAAATTGTAATGTAATTGTTTTGAATTTATTATTGTGGTCATTATCTATTTTATAAACAAACTGAAGTCATTCCCATGAAGATGTTTGCTAATAAAATTGAGATGTATCTTTCCACTTATTATGGATATCACAAAGAATTATTGTTGATACTTGTATGTGTTTTAGACATAAAAATTTAATCAATTGTGTAAGAGGAATAATTCTAACATCATTTAGTCTTCTCTCTATCATCTTTAGGGTAATCAACATGTTGAGTGTGGTAACCAAAACCTAGTGAACATCAACATAAGGAATTTAGGGAAAAACAAAAGAAGATAGGATGACAAGTTGAAGCTTGTTGTTTTTGTTTATAGAATTAATCTCATGCAAAATATAGCAAAAATCCCTTTCAATAATTTTTTTAGATGTGATGAGTTTAATACTACTCATATGCTAGAATGCCAATATATGAAATTCTAAAACAAAGTTATGAAATTCGAGATGACATATTCACTTAAAGGATCAATTATTTATTTGAGTTTGATATAATTTATTTCAAGCAAAATTGGTTGTTTCTTTATTGATATTTAGGCTTATTTTATGGTGGTCTTGTTTAAAGGTCTAATGTAAGTCCCATTTCTTTTCCTTGTATGCTTTTATTCTAATTGCCTATTTTATTTTGATGGTAATTGAGTATAACTTCAGTGGAATTTTTTGTATTCATGTAATGACTTAGAACCAATAATTTTTCTTTATCTCATTATAAAATCTCATATAAAAGTTGGCATGGAAAACCACAACAACACATAAGACACCTAAACCAATGTATCATCAGTGTCAACACAAGTAAAAAAAAATCACTTTTATGAATAAGTCAACATTAAGAATTTACAATGTAGTATAAATTTTCCTATATGAGAAAGATAAAATGTTAATATACTATATTTCTCCATTAATGTAAGGAATATAATGAGAGTGTCACTTGCTTCATTACACGTTCAAGCATGCCATCATAAAAAACCATATAGATGTGGGAAAATCATTCATTAAATATGATTTCCTACTCAAGAGCTTGCTCATTTAGCAAATATCAAGTCTAGTTAAATAAAACTCTCAACGAGTGTAATTTACACACCATAGCACAAACCAACCATAATGTCTATGAGTTAGGTATATTAGTAAATTGACAATTGCCCACATTGAAAAATGGATAGAAAATGATAAATATGATAATATGATGCATACTATAACATCCAACACTAGAAATAGGTTGAAGAGGTAAAAATGACAATCGATACATAGCAGAAATTCCAAAATGCAGGTTGAGGAGATCAATATCTATGAAAATGTCTAAAGGAACATCAAAAATAAGATTCCAAGAATCCAAATCTAATCCTTAAGCATATATATCCTTCATGAAAAATTTTCAAAATAGTGTAGAAAGTGTGCACTATAGAAAGGTTCTACACTACAATGCACTTTTTGATACCAACATATTTTTCAACACCAATGCACTTGGATGAAGTTAGTGTACCTTGAGGACAATATAATACCTACATGATAATCCTTCAATTATGTTTTAGTCCTACACTCATATTATATTCAATTATATATCAATCCTATCTTAACTAACAAAAAATGTAGAATTTCTTATCAAATTTTGAACATTTAAATATGTTCTTTAACTCAGTAAAAACATAGAGAAGTATGGATAAGTTTACACGTCCATTATGATGTGGATAGACAAGTGGATCTTAATATATTGAAACTAGGAATGACTCCAAATGACATAGTTTTTTAACCCATTAGAATCACAACACCTAAATTTAGAGATATGAAAAGTAGAAAATTCAAAATATCAATTAAATCTATAAATGCATAAATTTATCCTTATTTGCACATGGTTAAACACATTCTCTAAATTTTTAATCATGAAACATAGTGGTTTTTACTCATTCAAGTATTTGAAGAGTTGTGGTGGTGACTATTCTTGTGTCAATGTTCATATGTATGAGACTTTCAATTGAATTAATTTCTAAAAAATATTTTTTTAAACAAGGTAAGACAATTAATTTCTTCTTCAAAATATATCTCAAGTTGTATTAATAGAATATCTTATTTATAATCATTCTCTAATTGTATCTATTAATTAACCTTTCATTGGTCTTCATTAAGTCTAGATAGGGGTAGAAAATACATTACATTTCTACTAAATCCTCTCTAACCCTAAAACACATAAATATCAAAATTTGATTGTGTCCTTTGTGGAGAGAATATGATTAAAGAGTTTTAGAAATTTAGGTTTGATAATTTTATAATAATAACAGGTTTTTAGAGATTTATATCCATCAAACACTTTTTTTCTTGAGTGTTATTTCTATATATTTACTTGCAACTATCAAGTGGGAGCCATAAATTATTATTTTCAAATTTTGTATCTTCTCCAAATTATAGCAAGTTGATGAGGGTCTCACTGTCTAAAACCCACACAAATCACAACAATAGATACCAACACAGAAGATGCGAGATATAAAAATAACTCACTTTCAATTATTCTTAGAAAATGAAATTACATATTCAAAACTTACATGTTGCAGCCTCATGGGCTTGATTCATTACAACAAAATCAATTCTGAAAAAAAAGTTATATATTATTCAAAGTCACAATCTGCACTAATGGATCCACCTTCTACAATCCCCACATATCCCTTTTTATTTTACCCAATAATTTCCTTAGAATGTTTTAGAAAGTGTAAGTTTCCCTTTTGTTTTTGTACCAAAAGTACCACCATTTGATTTCTTGCCTAGGAAGAGATTTTATTAAAATTCACTTTTTAGAGGGCCAACTTCATGGGGCCATAACTTTTGTTTTGAGTGTTTGATTTGCAACATTGAAACCATCAAAGATCAGTTCATCCACTTTTCAAGTTTTTTTGGGGCCTCTAAGGTTTTCATATCTAAATTTGAACCTACATTGGAGAAATATCTTGGAATGAAAAATTTAATATCTCCTAAACTATGTAGGGTATTAAGACAATTCTTTTGCGACTGAAATATTTTTTCAGTTTTGCTCCTTGGGGTAAATATTTATGTCCATACAAGCAAATTTAGGCCGACTTACTAAAAATAGTAAGCAACTATTTTTCTCCTTTTCTAACTTCTAACTATCTTAGACTACTTAAGTGTCGTCATGGAACTCAAAACAACTAAAGAAATTAAGAAAAAAATAAATTTGGGTGATGCAAGTTGCCCTACATCATTGGATGCTCCTGTATCACAAGTGAACCATTAATAATTTATGAATAAATTTGACTTTTTATTAGTGATAATGTATATAGATATTTTATTTATGGTTTTTTATAATTAAAAAAAATTGAATTACCTAATTTTTAAATATTTTTTAATAAAGTGTTTATTGTCATTTATAGTGATTTTAGTGAGCATTTTACCATACTAATACATAATTTGAGCTATAAATAAACTATTTTGATACATTCTTAACCAAATATCATTAATAGTGATATCTAGGGAATTATTATTTTTTAAATTATTTTATTTATTATGTATTAAAAGTAGAATAGTTAAAATTTCAACACATATTTCCCCATAAAACACATCACTGTTAGAGGCTATCCCTAAGGTTGTTGGGATGGAAGATAATGAAAAGCTTGCTACCATTCCATGTAAGGAGGAAATTATGAAAGTTGTCTTTTATTTTGAAGGAAACAAGGCCCCTGGTCCTAATGGGTTTCCTATGCTCTTTTTTCAATGTTTTTGGGAAATTGTGGAAGAGGATGTTGTGAATGTTGCTAAGGAATTATTTGGGTCCAAAAGTCTTCTTAAGGAATTAAATGCTAATTTTGTGGTCCTTGTTCCCAAGAAACTTGGGGCTATGGAGTTTGATGTGTTTAGACCTATTAGTCTTTGCAACTCTTTCTATAAAATTATATCTAAGGTTTTGATGTCAAGGATCCTTACTATCCTTCCTTCATTGATATCCCCTCAATAGAATGGTTTTGTTCCTGGAAGGAAAATCTTAGACTCTATAGCTACTATCCATGAGAATATACATTCACTTTTGGAATCTAAAACTGAAGGGTTTCTTCTTAAGTTGGATATATCCAAAGCTTATGACCATGTTGACCGGAAGTTTTTATTTAAAATTCTTAGGGTGTTTGGTTTTAGCAGTAGAGTCATTTAGTTGGTGAATCAATTGGTTACTACCATCTCCCCCTCTATCATTGTGAATGGGTCTCCTTCAAGATTCTTTCAAAATGAAAGAGGCCTAACACAGGGTGGTCCTTTCTCTCCAATTCTGTTCACAATCATGGTTGAGAGCCTTGGAAGGAATCTTAAAAGTTTGATTGAACAAAGGTCTCTTGTTGGTCTTAGTCCTTCATCTACTAATTTTATTTGTTCTCACCAATATTTTGTTGATGACACTATGCTGATGGGAAGATCCATGGTGACTAAGGCTAAGAATTTTAAAAAACCTTGGACATGTATGAGAAAGCGATTGGGAAGATGGTCAACAGATAGAAGAGCTCCCTTTTTTTCTTTAATACCCTTGATCATAGACACGTCAAGATTTCAAGAATCCTTGGTTGTAAAGTGGAATCACTTCCCTCTACTTATCTTGGACTACTGCTATGCCTTAAACCTCCAGACTCCTTTTGGTGTTCGCTAGTTGATAGGTTCAGTAAGAAGTTGGTAGGATGGAAAGGAGCTCTTCTGAGCCAAGCTGGAAAAATTCAGCTCCTCAAAAATTCTCTTCAAAATCTCTTGGTTTATGCTTTAAGCCTTTTCAAAATTCCTACTAAATATGCAGAGGCCATTGAAAGGATCCAAAAAATATTCCTTTGGTCTCGTGTGGAGGAGAGAAAGAGGATGCCTCTTATAGGATGGGATTTGGTTTACAGACCCAAAACTTTAGGGGAATTAGGTATTAGAAAAATTAGAATGATAAAGAAAACTCTTCTTTCTAAACAAATATGGAGATCCTTCTCATCTATTGGAGAATGGGAAGTGTAGACACTTAAAAATGACCTAGGCCTGCAAGCTCTATTTTTACCACTTTCGTCCTTGCATACTTGTGACATTTATTTATGTCCTTGGTCCACATTCGACTATTAATTAAATAATTTATAATTGTTTAATTAATTCATGTCCTTTTATTCTTCATGATTATTAAATAAATAAATTTTATTTATTTATTCAATATGTCTTTAATTGTCTAAAGTCTTCCTTTAATTAAATAAATTTGTTAATTTGTTTAATTACCTTTTTCCATTTATTCTTCCTGGTTATTAAATAAATAAATTTTATTTATTTGTTCAATATGTCACTAATTTCCATAATTAAATGAATTTATGAATTTATTTAATTATCAGTCATAATCCTCTAAAATTAAATAATTATCTTTAATTATTTAATTACTCAATTTAACATTTCCATCATTTTAAATCAATTTATTATTTAAAATTATTTTGTTTTATTAATTGTCACTTCATTTTAGTAAATAATCTGAAAAAGGTTATTTATTATCTCACAAAATCCATATTTTGAGTAGGTTTAATTCAAATTGGTAACTTTCTTCCAAAAATCAAATAAAGCAATTAGATTCTTGATTTTTCAAATTTTCTTTTATGTCCAATCTTTATCTTCTTGATTTTTGAGAATATTTATTTTTCTAATTAATTATCTCATCTTTTCTCCATCGCCGATTCGATTTTCTCATATGACATCTTGACCACTCGTCTAAGGATTTTTCCCTAACCCTAATTAGGGATTATCAAGTTAAATCTCGTCCTCTGATTTTAGGTTTTTGTCAAGAGTTGATCTCACTCATCTAATCAAAATTGTGTTTTCTATAAAATGTCAATTTTGCTCATAGTCTAGGGACCACTTCATTATTGTAGGCATTATAGTCATTTATCAATTATTATAGTCATTTGCATAGGCATAGGCATAGTTTTATTTTAAATCCTTCAAAACTTGCATAGGACAATGTCATAATCGAAATGCTCACACACTCAATCTGAGGGCATCCATCATATGCTACAAGCTAGGAGGTGTTATGGAGGTGATTCATGGAAGCTTCATGAATATCTGGTATAATTGTACTTATTATTTTCTTTCTTTGTGCTTCATAACTTCTTTGGGTTGATATTATTGATCTAATCATTTGCTAATGTAATCCTAAAATTTTAGCCATTGATACATTGGTGAACATGATGTGAACCCCCGACACATTTATTTTTCTATAGTTTCTGTATAGTTTTGATTTTTAGTGTTTTTTTTGTAGGTACAGGTATAGTGTGACTCATTCATCTTTTATCGTTATGCATCTGATTCATCGAGACACATTCGTAATCCAAAACGCCACAACTACTTTGATGCACCTCACTTGTAGTCAAAGATGCTGAATTTGAACAATCGACTCACATATGATTCTTAAAATAATGCATTTTTATTCCTGAGCCACATTTACAACACAGAGCGACACATTTTCTTGGTAATATTTTCTTCTTATCTACATTCGGGTTTTTTGATGTTTTTCTGTGATTTTTGTTTCCTTTAGCATTCTAGTTTTATTTTCTGCATTCTACCTAGTATAGGTTTTCGTGTTACTAATCATATTTTGTAGCATGTGGTGGTTATGTTTCATGGGTCCAAGACTGGTGGATGAAACTACTAACATGTGGTTTTGCAGCTCTGTTAGTCGAAGAATCATTTCTCAAACAACGTGTTTGCG
Organism: Sequoia sempervirens; assembly: GCA_007258455.2. NCBI lineage: Eukaryota > Viridiplantae > Streptophyta > Pinopsida > Cupressales > Cupressaceae > Sequoia > Sequoia sempervirens. The sequence goes on from VDFB02105785.1 coordinate 460,951,544, forward strand.
ATTTCTAGTGTAGAAAACACTTCCTTTGGTGCATTAAAATGAACGTGTGCTTGATTCTATATAACTGTGCTTGAAGGTGGTAAGTGATTATGCTCTCACCTTGTGAAAACTAGGTGATCAGAAAACCAGACCCACCTTATTTTTTTTGTGTCACTCTCACAATTTAGTAATCAAAGTATCCTCTCCCCTTGCGCTTTTGGACGATCCTAGGTGTAAGGGAGATGGTTACTAACTCTAGAACTTGGGCCTATTTCTATGGGAAAAAGTACTCACCCCAGGATGACTCAGACTGGTAGCACCCTGAACTTGAGGGATTTCCGGCCGGTATACAAAAGTGGATTCTTGGGGAAAGCCTGAGAATCACGCGTATAGTTCTGACGAGATGGATCTAAAAGGGGACTCTCACCATATCGATCATTCCCTACGAATGAAATTTACATATTAAACACCTCTTGTTTTAGAGTCCAACATTTTTTGGCCATTGCTTGATATAGTGCAAGGTACAGTATCATGCTTGAAGACACTCACTATTGATCCCCTTAACTAGAGATAGTAATTCTTGGGAAGTCATTACCCAAAGAATCTAAATTTGTTGTGCTTGAATGACGTTAATGAGCCATGGAGGCAAGCTAATGCCACCAAAATTCTAACCTATCCACTCTCGAGAAGGAAAATTGTTTAGCACCAATCCGAGGTATATTGGTGGGCGATATCAAGTATACAAACCCTTAGCCTATTGGCCTTTTAGGATTGTACTTTTCTTATGTGTGCTTTCTTACACTCAAAACATTGTGCTTGTCAAGTGCTTGTTGGGTTTCTCAAACATTATTCACCACATTTACATTTCTGGACAAAACATTCAACATTAGACAGATCAAATTTTCCCTCAAGTGGTCAATAAACTCTATTTTAACAAACTGTGTCGCATCTACTGAACCACATTCTATTTTTTGAGATGCAATAGGACTGTCAAACCACATTTGATCCAAGAAACACTGCATTTGTAAGTGTCATGACACATTTGAACCTCACAGAGCCGCATCTTCAAAATTGAGTTGCATTTGTCAGTCCCAAAGCCGCATTCACTAAAACTGAACCGCATTTGCAATACTGTGAGGCATTTGAAGCTTCAAACAAAGCATTTTCCTGTCAGAAATAATCCCCTGATACAAAGTAAAATCTAAGTCTGAACTCTATCAATCATTTTTCAAACACTGTTTCCAAAGGGATTCTGTCAGAAACCAACTTTGAAATTGTTCAAAATTTTTGACCATTAGTTTGCATTCTTGACCATAGGCTTCATCTTTCAAATTTTAGTCGCATGCATTAGGCATTAGCTTGACCCTAGGTTTTTATCCTTGCATACTTTGGATTAGGTAGACCTCAACATGATTTGCAACATCATTGCTTTCAAAACTAGGTTATCTTGAACTTAATCATCATTACCTTTTTCAGTCATTGTCCTTTTTGTGAAATTTTCCAACTCAGTAGTCTAGTTAGGAAAAATCACTTGTCATTTTGACCTTGTCATTTTGTCATTTTAAACAAGTGCTTTAGTAACCAAAATTGAAAACAAAGATTGATTTTAGAAGTTTTTAGGTATTCTTTTCTCCGAATTCCATTCTATGTTATACCTTGCATACTTTATTCCCAAAAATCTAAAAATATTATTTATCCCAGTCGTCATTTTGAACCTAGACCTTGCATTTATCATATTAAGTCCTTAGTCAACATTATCATTTTAGTCATCATCAACTAGTCATCCTAGTTGGCATTTTCTTTAGAAAACATAGTCTTGCATTGACATTCTTTATCAAAAATCCAAAAAACATAGGCTAGCATCATCCTCACGTTTAGTTGTCATTCTCATCATTTTCATTTGAGCAATCTCATTTTATGGTAGAAACTAGACTCCAAAAATAGAAATGACAAATGGAAAATTCTGGACAAGACTCCACTTCCAATGTTACCAATCCCACATATGACCCAAATTGGACATTTGACGATCCATTTGCCAACACGAATAATCAACCTCTCACGACCATACTATCCTTGTCAAATAGTCCCTTTGAACCATTCTTATGGAAGGATGAATATGGAAAAATACTTAAGGAAAACCTAAAGGTAGCAACACAAGATCTAGAAGCCTCTCAATTTGTGGAACAAATGGTCCTATATGACAGAGATAGATATTTGGCCATACTCTAAAGTCAAGTATCCAAATTACCTTAAGGTTTCAACATTGATACCTTGAGATCGAAATCTCCGGCCAATAACACCAATAGTGGTCAACCTCCAAACTCCACAAGGAATACCTTTTTTGACGCTACACCGACTATATTGCTACCTCCAACATTCCTAATAACTCCCATTCAATAAACGCTACATCCATTGGAGGATCACAATTTGTCATAGTACCCATAATATCCACAACACCATCACAATCAGCTGGAACCACTTTTGGCTCCTCAACAATGTGGGCAAGTTACTCCAATCCTCTCTTTACCACTACAGTAAATACCATGAGGGCATCATCAAGTCATACTAATCCCCCCTTGACAACTACATCTAGTGCCATAAGTACACCTTCGTCATATCCTCTCATTGGTTTCTCACAAAATCATTTAGGTGGAGGAAAACGATGTATCTTTATTTAAGGACAACAACAAAACATTAACACATCAATACAGTCAAATTTCATCACCTCCCAAGGACAAAATATGAACATTCCCCTTTTACCAACCCAACAATTGGGACAAGGTAGGAAAAACACACAGGTCATGGCATCATTCGTGCATCAAAATATTCATGGTCACCATATTCCCCAAATATCGACCCAAATTGCTAGGGTACACATCCCAACATACTCATCCCATATTCATACTCACCAACATACCCCCAATCCAAACTTTCAATACAAACAACCCATCCCTCAACAACATGCCAACATTCACTCACAACAAATGGTGACTTATTGCATGCCAATCAATCCTATGTATGGTACCACTAATAACCCTATAATCGATGTCTTACAAGCAAGAATGATGGGTCTAGAGAAGACCATAGAAAACATACATATGTCTGGCAAAAAATAAGAAGTGTCATATGATCTAAACGTATACCCCTTTGACATGAACTTATACATGCCACCATTTCCTCTGGGATATGTGTCACCCAATTTTACAAAATACAGAGGAAAGACAAACCCCATCAAACATGTATGTGAGTTTGCAATCAATTGTATGCATGTCACCTATGAACAAACGTACTTGATGAGACTCTTTTCTAAAAGTCTCGCAGGTCTTGCCCTTGAGTGGTTCTCTACTCAAGAGGATATCCAGACATGGGATGAGCTTAAACAAAAATTCATAAAAAATTACGCATACAACATTGACATGGACACCTCTATTACTAGCTTGTGCAATCTCACACAAGAGGATGCCAGTGAGACATTCATCCCATTCTTTCCAAAATGGAGGAGCCTAGCTAGTTGGTGTCACATTGACATACCTGAAAGGGAAAAGGTGGACATGTTTGTTCAAACACTTCTAGGCCCCCTAAAATATGCATTGCAAGTGCATTGTTGCACAACCTTCGCGGACCTAGTCGAAAAAGGTGTCCAGATTGAGAAAGCCCTTACTGCAAAGGGAGAGCTAAGATACGGTCCCAAAAACACAAATGCAAATCGCTTCACCCACAAAAATAAATGTTGGGTTAAAAATAAGCATGTTACAAATGACGGTGTTGTCGATGCCAAGGCTGCAAACACTATGGGTCATGTACTAGCCCTAAAAGGGGTTCAACTGCAAAAAAAGAGAATGATATTGACACCCCCTACCAATGTCCCTTCAAACAACCAAAGTGGCCAAAATAATCAAGGACAATATTGCTAGATGAGACAATTCCCTAAGGGTCACACTTACACTCCTTTGGGTGAGCCCATTGAAGAATTCCTCAAGAAATGTCTTCAAAATGGTGTCATCACACTTCAAGAACAAAAAACATATGACCAAGGACAATTCAAACTAGCATGGTGGGACAATAATGCATTTTGTGATTATCATCGCGCAAAAGGACATAAAACTTCTACTTGTCAACAGCTGAAAAAATTGATACAAGACCTTATTGAGAGTCATATCATTGAGGTAGGTGGATCACAATTTTCCTCCAATTCAAATCATACTATTCATAAGAACCCACTGCAAAACCATGGTTCTAATAATGCTTCCACGTCAGGTCCATAGATAAACAATAATCAAGCTAGCTTTTCCCATGCCAAGTACGACTATTCTAGTGGACCTATTATAAATAATGTTTGAACTGACGACAAATAAATCAATACTATTACGATCAGGAGAGCACCCCAATTCCATGCTACTACTCAAAGTGGCAAGGTCACCATAGCTGGTCCGTCTCCTACTAGGCAACCCAAAATCACCATGGTTGGCCCATCTCCTAAACAGTCACAACCCGCATTGACTACAAAGCAAGGGAGACCTAAGAGTTAGTTTAAACTTATAGACGAACTTGGAAAAAATCCTGCACAAATTTCTATGCTCGAGCTACTTCGCATATATCTCACGCATAAGGCTATACTAGATAAAACCCTGTAAGATTCGTCAGTCCCTAAGGATATTGATGTCAACCAGTTTGAGACCACGGTGGGATATCTCACTACGCCTCACCATGTCACCTTTCCTAATCAAGATTACTTGTCAACTAAGACTAACCACAATGATGCATTGTACATTGAAACTTTCATCCATAAGCACAAGGTTAGAAGAGTTTTAGTAGATGGCAGAGTAGGATTGAACATATGCTCCTTAAACTAGTTAAGGCTCTAAGCTTTTTTGATGCATGCATAGACTCTACAAAGAGTATAGTGATCAAAGCATATGATGACGAAGAATGCTCTTCACGAGGCGTTATTTCTCTTCCTATAAGAGTGGGACCTGTCATTGTGGATACAACTTGCCAGGTCCTGGATCTGGAATTACCTTACAACATCTTTCTCAGCCACCCATGGATTCATGCCCTAAAAGTCGTGCCCTCCATGTATCACCAATGCTTAAAGTTCCCTTTTGACGACAGAAAAATCACTATATATGGAGACCCCAACCCTTTTCAATATTGCACTAACCTAAGGGGTATTTCTAAAAAATCGAGTGCCCATCAACCAAGAAGCTCTTGGCCCCTCTTCTTCTAAGTACATTGACCCATCCACACTCGCACCATATTCCACGTCCACTCTGTCCACGCCTTCTACCACGCTACCATCTTCCATACTTCCTAAGGATGAATCCAATGTCAAGATCCAAGACCTAGGCTATGGAGAATTTAAACTACATACAACATATAGCATCAAAATAATACCCAAGTCTCCAAAGGTCTATGGTCGACCATGTTTCAAAATGGAATCCAAGGAAATCTTTAAAGTTCACCAAAAACAATTTTCATAAAATGGGGAGACATGAGTAACGAGGACCTTGCCGATATTATAGGATGGCTTTATAAGGAAATGGCTAACCTATCCCCATTACCAATTAAGAAATATGGCAAGGGATATGATGGAATTAGTGGTCTAGGAAAAAATAAAACTGGATGAAGGGAGCCCATAGAATCTTTTAAAATACAAAGTATCTTGGACTAGGGTACAGATTTCCTGACAATGATGACCGACGTACCAATGGGCTTTCGAATGAGCAAGTGCATGCTTCAGAAAGTGTTGAGACCGCTAAGGAAACCTTCACCTAAAATGACTCCCAAGAATGGGAATTTGGCTCTAAAAGATCCTTAAGTGACTGTTTCCTCGATGATTTGTTTGTCAAAACGGGGGAACTCACCTCTGAACATATTTTTTGGAAAACATTTAAAATTGATCAGGCACCCAATAGTCAAAGTCCCATTACATTTCCCCATGACATACAAGACCCACCATCTGAATCCCATCTGTCTAATCCATCTGAAGTGCTAGACAACATTGACAACCATGACTCTAAGTCCTTCACCCCTTATTTTGACAACGAATATGAGACTAGTGAAGGGGAATATTGGATAGAGTCTGATGTAGAATTGGATGATGATAATTTCATCTATAATATCTCTGAATACATTTGCATGCTTTCTGCATCCTCCCCTCAATTCACCAACACTGACAATGGAATTTCCCTAGTCTACCCTTAACTAATTGATTGGGACCAACAAGGGCCGCCGGTCCTGGACATCTTCTAGAATGATGAGGCTATTGTAGAATTTATGGGATTACGTGAGGGCATACCCAGTGGTGATCACAAGGCAGGATTCTCTATTGACCTAGATTGTGTAGCCTACTTCAGCGAGACTACTCCGTCCTCTAGTGACAAAAGTAAAAATAAGAATAAAAAAATGAAACATCTTTAGGTGAAAACCGAAAGGCACCTTTTGACGACAAAAAAGTAAAAATTAAGGATGTATCTTCAGGTGAAAACCTCTCCAAGGCACCCAAAGATGGAGTACTGGACTTTCTTGCTATAGCACAAGAGAAATCAACTATGCTTATAGAGGAAACCATTGAAGACAACATATAAACAATAGAGGATCCCAAAATGGTCCTCTTCGCTGCATCACCGATTGAAGAAGAGAGACCATAATTTCATAAGTTATTTGTAGAATGTAAAATCAACTTCACATGGTCCTATGCTGATATACCAGGACTGGATACAAGAACTGGTTCTACATCATCTGCCACTATTGCCCAATGCCAAACTAGTAAAACATAAGCTACACAAAATGCATCCTCAAGTTGCTCTATTGGTCAAGGGAGAGTTGAAGAAAATTCTTTATGCTAGATTCATACAGTCTATTGATTATGCTGAATGGATATCTAACCTGGTGTTTGTAATAAATCCAAATGGGATGATCTGTGTTTGTACAAATTTTAGAGACCTAAATAAGGCATGCCCAAAAGATGACTTTCCTTTACCAAATATTAATATCATAGTTGAACTCACAGTAGGGTATAAGATGTTGTCCCTCATGGATGGTTTCTCTAGCTATAATCTAATTCGCATTGCCCCCAAAGACAAGCACAAAATGACATTCACTTGCCCTTGGGTTACATACTATTGGAATTTCATGCCATTTGGTCTTAAAAATGTAGGCGCCACATATCAAAGAGCAATGACCACAATATTTCATGACATGATGCATAAAATAATGGAATATTACGTGGATGAACTTTTGGCCAAATCACTAATAAGGAAAGATCATTTGAAGGTGTTAGACATAAGTTTTAAGAGGCTAGAATAATATAAAGTCAGACTCCATCCGAAGAAATGTGTCTTTGGTGTCACATCTAGAAAATTGTTGGGATACATAGTGTCTCGACGAGGCATTGAGGTTGATCTAGTGAAAGTAGAAGCCATCATGGGCATGCCTCCTCCTAGAGGAATAAGCACACTTAGGACATTACAAGGCAGGGTACAATCCATTCGGTGCTTCATAGCCCAATTGGCCGACAAATGCCATCCATTCCAATATATTTTGCACAAACGTATCCCCTTTGTGTGGACAGATAAATGCTAAGAAACCTTTACAAAAATAAAGGATTACTTACTATCATCGCTAGTCCTCATGCCACCCATTCATGGAAAACCATTGATCCTATACATCTCTGCCACTAATTCAACACTGGGGGAATTGTTAGCACAAAATGACCATGCAGAAAAATAAATAGCCATATATTACATCAGTCGGATGTTGGTCAGGTATGAACTAAACTACACATCCATTGAATGGGCTTGTCTAGCAGTTGTCTTGGCAGCACAGAAACTAATACATTATATGTTAAGTCATCAAACACATCTAGTAGCAAAGATTGACCCCTTCAAATACTTGTTAAGTATGGAAACATTAATAGGATGTCTGGCAAAATGGGTCATGATTCTGGGTGAATATGATATTTAATATGTAGAAAGAAAGGAAATAAAAGGACAAGTCATTGCAGACTAGCTGGCGGAAGCACATTTACAAATTAATCATTCGTTAGTGACAGATTTTCTAGATGAGTCGATATTCCATACGAAACCTAAGTCACCATGGCAAATCTACTTTGATGGATCACACACAAATCATCGATCGAGGGTAGGAATCCTTTTCATAACCCCTCAAGGAGACTCCATTCCTAAGTCCTTCTGCATAGGTTTCCCATGCACAAATAATGTGGCGAAATATGAGGCATTGGTTACAAAACTTAGAATGGTAATCAAATGGAAAATTAGAACACTACATGTCTATGGGAATTCTCAATTTGTCATCAAGCAAGTTAATGATGACTATGACACAAAAGATGAGAAGTTGATGCCCTACAAACAGATGGTTGAAATTTTCCAAACATACTCACATGGTAACTTTTGAACAAGATCTAAGAGCATAGAACAAGGCAGCAGATGCAATGGCTATAATAGGCTCTCTACTCGACATCCCAAGCAATATGCCTCAGCTGGAATTCCTAATAGAACAATTGTTGGTTCCTGCCTATGACATCGCAAAGTCAGAGATGGTCTGTGAACTTGTTGGTCTTGACTCCCCCTGGTACCAAGATATTTATGACTATCTTAAGTCCCAAACCCTTCCACCTAACCTGTCCAATAACTAGAATAAGTCCTTCATTTGAAAAGCTGCAAGATACACCATCGTTAGTGACACCCTTTACTGTCGTAGCTTTGATGACACCCTCCTTAGATGTCTCGACACCAAAAAAACATGTACAACCTTACGTGAAGTCCATGACGGTATATGTGGGTCTCATTCGAGTGGTCCTACTCTGGCCAAGAAGATAATGAGACTTGGGCACTATTGGCCAACCATTGAAAAAGATGCACTAGAATATGTCAGGACTTGTCACCAATTCTAGATTCACAGTGATTTGATCCATGCTCCCAATGCAGGAACTTTGGCTGATCACTTCTCCTTGGCGCTTCACTCAATGGGGACTCAACCTTGTGGTTAAGATCCATCCTACCTCATCCAATGGCCACAAATTCATCATCACCACCACTGAGTATTTTATAAAGTGGAGCGAAGCCATCCCCCTGACATACATAACCTGCAAGAAAATATCCAAATTCATTCTTAACTACATCATTTTCCGGTATGGCCTTCCACAATCCATCATCACTGACAATGGACGTCCATTTAAAAACCAAGACGTTCGTGAGTTATGTGAGCGATTTCACATCCAACACCATTTTTCATCTCCATATTACCCACAAGGAAATGGTCAACCTGAGGCGTCAAATAAAACCATTGTTAAAATCCTCTAAAAGATTGTTAATGATGCTAGCTGTGACTGGCATATCCAACTCAACCCTGCTTTGTGGGCTTACCACACTAGCATTAGTATGCCAACAGGAGCCACTCCTTTCACCCTGGTCTTTGGAGCTGAGGCCATCTTGCCCATTGAGGTTGAAATTCCTTCTTTACGAGTCTCCCTGAAGGGTTTGATAGATGATAAAGAGTATAGACAGTCACGCTTGCATGAGCTGGAAATGTTAGAGGAAAGAAGCAAAAATTCCCTGAACCATCTTCAAGCATATCAGAACCATCTTTGTCGCAGTTACAATAAGAAGGTTATGGTCAGGAAATTTGACATTGGTGACTTAGTCCTCATGCAAAACCCTAAGAACCAGGCTGACAAGGAAAAGCCAGGCAAGTTTGAAACAAATTGGTTGGGTCCTTACATCATCATATATTCTTTTGGTTCTAGAGCATATCAAGTAGCTACTCCAGATGGTGAACAACTGACAGAGCCTATCAATATTTTTCATCTCTGAAAGTTCTACACATAGCATCAATAAATCGAGCTGAAAAATAGTAAAATACAAAAAAATTGAAAAATAATAAAAAATGGTTGCTTTGATGAAAACCTGGAAAACAGGTGTCTTGGCAACACCAAAAAAAATAAAGAAAAATGACAAAAATAGTAAAGAGAAAAATGATTCATCCAACAGTGAAAACCTGGCAAACAGGTGCTTTGGATAAGTACCATGGTGAAAACCTGGCAAACAGGAACCATGCGTAGTCAATCATTGCTCGGCCATCTATTGTTACTTTGTCTGCCTTGGCCTAGGTTGAAATACATTCTCTATCACCACCACGACATTTTCCATGACATCATACCCTTCCTCTCATGGTTGATAAATGGTTGACATCAAGTCCTCTTTACTGTACTACAGGCACATCCCTTTCACATCCTTTAAAATTGGCTAAGTCTTGGACCTGACTGGGGGAAAAAAGATTATCATCTAACTATAGTGGATGTCATGCATGATTTTGGCAATTGTAAAAAGTCCTAAAAATGGACAAAAACATCATAAAAAGTCCTGAAAAAAGATAAAAACAATTGCAAAAAGTCCTGAAAAGAGACAAAAACATCATAAAATGTCCTGAAAAAAGAAAAAAACAATTGCAAAAAGTCCTTAAAATGACAAAAACATCACAAAAAGTCCTAAAAAAGTACAAAAGCATCACAAAATACCTTGAAGAAAGACCTAAAAATTGAAAAACATCTTGAAGAAACCCCAAGAAAGTCAAAATTTCTATAAAATCCCAAAAATAGAGTCACATTTTTGCATTTCAATCATTTTAGTCAAGTCTTTGTCATTTGTTTGAACTATGTTGTCTCTGCGCATATTCTACATAGGCAAGACTCATTTTCAAGTCCCCGAAACATTAGGTCATTCCTTGTAGGCTTGTCAAAATAAAATCATGATGCAATGTTTGGTAATCAAGAAAAAGTCATTGGTCATGTCAAACTACGAGGTCTCTGAGTGCATGATGTAGGCAAGGCAATCTGACGATGAGCCCCCGAGGCCACACTAGGTTAGTCCATTAGGGTTCATGGAATTACACTGGCACACACATCAAAAATCTTCAAGTCAAGAAAAAACATTTCTCCAAATGAGAAAACTCCTAAAACAAACTATGGAAATCATTTATTCAAACATAACAAACACATAAGCATATCAAAACAATCGACATATAGACAACCCAAGTCAAACTCAGCCAAACTTTGGTCAAACTTGGTCAAAACAAGTTACATTGTCATAACCAGTCAAACTGTCAACTCTTAGTTCACTTTCAGATGTGTCCTAGAAGATAACCCCTATCATTCATGTCTTAGGATCTGTCCTTCCTATGCATCATCACTGTCATTCAACATTTTGAGGGATCCTCTTGATATCTAAGGATCACTCCTCTTGACATCAGTATTCTTCATATGTGTCCTTCTGAAGAACAAACTCTGTCCTTTATGCCTTAGGATGTGTCCTTACTAGGCATCGTCATCGTCACTGTCACCTAAAATTTTGAGGGATCCTTTTGACATTTAAAGGATCAAATCCTCTCGACATCGACATTATTTAGGATGTGTCCTTCCTAAATTTGGCAATCTTTGACATTTCATCATCTTGGCATCATCAAAACTTTGGCACCCCGGCATCTCATCATCATAAAACCTAACATCTTGACATCAAAAGAATAAGAATCTAGACACAATTGGAAAACACTTGGCACTTTTCTTTTGGATTTTATCATGGTACTAGTTTTTTAGTGAGATCCTGACAATAGGATTTAGAAAAGTAGCGACACATCATGATTGTCTTATCTTGTCTTTTGGATTTTATCATGGTACTAGTTTTTCAATGAGATCCTAACAACAGGATTTAGAAAAACAACAATGCATCATGATTTTCTTATCCTGTCTTTTGGCTTTTTATCATGTTACTAGTTTTTTAGCAAGATACCAACAACAAGATTTAAAGCAGCGACGTATCATGACGTTTGTCTTGACTTGTGACACACATGATTACTAGTTTCTCAGCAAGGTTCTGATTTCAGGATGTAGAAAAATAGTGATGTATCATGATAAGGGATTTATTTTGTATTTTGGCAATCATACTACTAGTTTCTCAAGGATGTCCTGAAAAAAGGATTTAGAGAACCAACGACGTTTCATGAATTGTCCTTCTTGTCTTTTTTTGCTTGTGGTTGGTTAGGACAAAAAGACTAGGGAAATTATGCTTTTAGTATGGGTCATAATCATCCTTGTCTGTGACTACTTGTCTTATGTGATGGTCCGACCTATGTCATATCAAGGCATTTGTCGGCCATTACAGCAGTATGCCCAACGATGAGCAATAAATATTAAAGTCCTATGGTAAAGTTTTGAAGGATTTCATCTAGGAACTAGCATGCATCTTCTTCGGTCTGGTCATCTTCTCTCATCCATCTCATGATGATATCTTGTGAAATACAAAAATATGAGTGCACGCATGATCATATAAACATTGCATTAGGTCCATACATACGTTATCCATATCATTAAGTCATAAACATTTCATTGCATATTGCATTAACATAATCATCAATATTCCATCCAATTAATAAATACATTATGCATATCATTATCATCATCATCACATATAAATAATCATTACATCATCATGGCATCATAATCATAAGTAAGCATTAGAGGACACACATGATACATCATAAATCGACATCATACATAAAGCATCACATCACATATATCATAATGCATAAATCAAATAACATCACATAACACACATGTAGGCCACATCAAAACTACATCATCATATAATATCATCTCAAAAATATACAATGACATAGGATAGAGTCAACAGATATCCCAAAAATGGAGCTTGATGGCTCAATAGTCTATACATAATGTGTCATAACATAGAAACAAATATGACAAACATGCCCCTAGGACAGGCTCTCATCATCCCCTCATGGCACTAAGTGTGGCACCTAAGGATCAGTAACTAGCCCTGAGATAATAGGTGGACCTATGGTAGCCCGTGTCTGTGCAACCAATGGAATTGACATTAACGGCATCATCTCCATGGTAATAGACACTAGGGATGACACTGTGGCCTCACTCTGAGAGACCAAAGGATCTGCCAGTAGTGGCTGCCTCTATACTGATCTCTGCCCTGAATTGTTCGACCCATGACTGTGGCTCAAATGGTGACTCGAGGCATGTTTGTGTGAATGGTGGGACCTGTGCCCTGATGTGTGCCTTGAGGAGGTGGATCCTCCTACACTAGTGTGACTCTAGCTACCATTGGCACTCCCTGATCTGTGACCACTACCTGTCCTCATCCAAGAGCGTGACAGTGTCAGATTTTGTCGCTTAGGAGGCACCTCCTACTTGTATAAATTTATGTACTACCCCAACCTCATGCTCACCCTAGCCAGCTCATGAGCAATATCCCCAGAAGACCCTATCCATAATGCTGCAAACTCTATGCACCACTAAGCTGAGTCCTACTGACGGATCACTGCCTGATCCCACTCTACCTGAGCCACCTCTAGCTTTGCCTAGAGTTCCCTGACCTCTACTGCACTCTCATCCGATCTCCTCTTAAGATCCACCACCCTTTGGTCTGTCATGGAATCCTAGGGTAATGACGAGGACGGTATCCCCTCCTCTCCCTCCACCATCCTCCATCTAAGAAGTCTCTCAGCCTTGTCCATGGCATCATCATCATCATCATCCTCTGTAGCATCCTCTCCACTGACTCCCTCATCCAGAGGCACATCCACGTTGACATCCTCCTCCTATCTGGTCTCCTCCTATCTGGCCTCCTCCTCCTGCCTTGGCTACTCCTCCTCCCGTCTCTCCTCCTCCGCCACCTCCTCCTCCTGTCTCTCCTCCTCTGCCACCTCCTCCTCCTATCTATCCTTCTCCTACTGCCTTGGCTGCTCCTCCTCCTCTCTCTCTCTCCCTCCTTAGCCACCTCTGGGATAGCATCTAGTGTTACTCTCGCCATATGTGGGTGCACCCTCCGGCCCTATCTCTAAACATCTTGCCTCCGCCTCTAGCTGTCTCCTCCATCATCCCCATCGTCCCCATCATCCCCAACCTAGCCTCCATCCTTGCCTCCATCCCAGCCTCGGTCCTGGCCTACATATCTCCCCCGCCTCCGTCCCAGCCTCCATCCCTCTCCCAGCCTCTACCCCTGTCACCTCCTCTGCCTCCTCGCTTGGCTCTTAGCACATGAGGTATCACTGACCCTCTGTCCACAAGTGCTAGCCCATTGGGATCTGTCAATAGCACTGGTCTATATTCCTACCACCATAGATCATAATCTACTGTGGTCCGGGGATCTGCAATCCCACCTCTCCATCCCCACGGCTAGGCTCCTAGCCCATCGATCTACTACTTGGTGAATGCTACTGGAATTGTTGGCCCCCAAGCATACTCTCAGGAAGATCAAACATACTCGGTTGTCCATACAGGTACACCCTGTGGCTCTCTGAACTGTCTAAGGACATGATGCGACAGATACATCTCTATGATCAGCTAGCTCTGCACTGTCCTGCCAATCAAGTATCGATACTATCTGCATAGGTTGAGATGGTCCACCTCGTCATCCCACTGCTGGCAGTTTCTGTACAGCCTCCAAATAAAAGACATAATATTATCAATCTTGTGACACCACCAACCTGTCTCTCCCATCCACGTCTATTGTAAGGCACCAGCATAATAATAGGCGTAGGGCATCCCCTTGGCCAGCTATGGTCTCTGAATGGGTGGTCGAAATATAGCTATGTACTCCCAAGCCAAAATCATCATCAGTGTAGTGCCACATGACATACTCTTAGCTCTCTAGTAGATGACCTCGTGCAGCTGGTGGTAGAGTGTGCCCAATAGACAAGGGCCCCAAGTATACACTCTCTTGTGTTATCTCCTCCCAACCAAGATGTCTCCCCAGCTAGTAGGGAACCCATGACCGCGACGGTCAGGAATCAAAATACTGCTAATAAGTGTCACTAGGAATGCATCAAAATGAGCATAGTGCTCCACCAGAAACTTCCAACGGATCTGGGATTCCTGGATGTCGAGTCCTACACCCTCATCTCGATAGTATGTTTTAATTTTTTTCTCACCATGATGAGGGTCATAGATGATCCGCTCTCCTCAAATCAGCACATGTAGAATACGATACACATCCTCTAGCATAATAGTCACCCCACCCATTGGCAAATGAAAGAAACATGTCTCAAAATGCCAGCGCTCACATAATGCAGTCAGTAGTCCCCTATTTTCTGGAATGGTGGGCAATATAGGTGACATAGAACAAACCTAGCCACATTAGTCATCTCCGCTCCTGGGGAGTCAGCTGATTAGTAAACTAAAAGGTCATCGATCTGCTCTCTCCCATGTAAATCGGGGCAAGCTGTCTTTGCACAAAGCCAAACAACGTGTCAGTACCTTCTAGATAATTGTCAGTATCAGCAAAAGCATTTCAACATGGAAAAGTATCAAAATCAACCCTAGTCAAAGTCAATGTCAAATGTGTTGCATCAGAGCACTAGTGTCACGATATATGATGATTGTGTCATTCCATTCAAATGTGTCGCTAAAATAGGCGATTGCATCGCAAACTGACAATTGTGACATTCTAAATTCTGAATGCGGCTCAAAAAGGTGATTGCGTCACAAAATTTGGAAAATGCATCACAAAACCTTAGTCTGTATTGAATTACCTTGCAGTTTCCTTGCGACACATCAAATGCATCAAACACAAGGTCAAATGCAGCTTACACGCACGCATATGTGTTGCGGCGCATTTGTTGTTCTCCCTAAAACCCTACTTTTGGCACATAAAATGAAAAAATTACAAAGCAAGTTAGGGGTACATACCACTGGCTCTAAGCCCTCTGGCCACCTGAAGGTCTGAACGATCTCGCCAAGGTGCTTTGTCACTAGAATCACCATCCTCACTACACTCATTTTCGCTCTGAGCTCTCAAAATTTGCAAATTAAATAGTGAAAATGAATTGACTTTTACCCCTTTGTCAACCTATTTATAAAGTCAAAATGACATTTTTCAAGTAGCCTATTATTGGAGGCTCATTTGACCAACTTTGACCACCCTGTTGGTTGCCTTAAACATGTCAGAATCCAAAATTGACTATGCCATTGTTTTTCTAGTCATCAAATTGACTTATCAAGACCTTTCCAAATTCTTCTATCGTTGACCCAAAATTTGAAATTTTTTCTTAGGGGACATTGATATTCTACACTTGTACTGGGGCATGGATTGGACTTATTTTCTTTGTCACAATGTGATATGCTACATTATGACAAAGAGGGGAAAAATGTAGACACTTAAAAATGACCTAGGGCTACAAGCTCTATTTTTACCACTTTCGTCCTTGCATAATTGTGACATTTATTTATGTCCTTGGTCCACATTCGACTATTAATTAAATAATTTATAATTGTTTAATTAATTCATGTCATTTTATTCTTTATGATTATTAAATAAATAAATTTTATTTATTTACTCAATACGTATTTAATTGTCTAAAGTCTTCCTTTAATTAAATAAATTTGTTAATTTGTTTAATTACCTTTTTCCATTTATTCTTCCTAATTATTAAATAAATAAATTTTATTTATTTCTTCAATATGTCACTAATTTCCATAATTAAATGAATTTATGAATTTATTTAATTATCAGTCATAATCGTCTCAAATTAAATAATTATCTTTAATTATTTAATTACTCAATTTAACATTTCCATCATTTTAAATGAATTTATTATTTAAAATGATTTCGTTTCATTAACTGTCACTTCATTTTAGTAAATAATTTGAAAAAGATTATTTATTATCTCACAAAATCCATATTTTGAGTTGATTTAATTCAAATTGGTAGCTTTCTTCCAAAAATCGAATAAAGCAAGCAGATTCTTGATTTTTCAAATTTGCTTTTCTGTCCAGTCTTTATCTTCTTGATTTTTGAGAATCTTTATTTTTCTAATTAATTATCTCATCTTTTCTCCACCACCAATTCAATTTTCTTAGATGACATCTTGACCACTCATCTAAGGATTTTTCCCTAACCCTGATTAGGGATTATCAGGTTAAATCTCATCCTCTGATTTTAGTTTTTTGTCAAGAGTTGATCTTGTCTGTCCAATCAAAATTGTGTTTTCTATAAAATGTCAATTTTGCTCACAATTTAGGGACCACTTCATTATTACAGGCATTATAGTCATTTATCAATTGTTATAGTCATTGGCATAGGCATAGGCATAGTTTTATTTTAAATCTTTCAAAACTTGCATAGGACAATGTCATAATCGAAATGCTCACACACTCAATTTGAGGGCATCCATCATATGCTGCAAGATAGGAGCTGTTATGGAGGTGATTCATGGAAGCTTCATGAATATCTAGTATAATTGTTCTTATTATTGGCTTTCTTTGTGCTTCATAACTTCTTTGGGTTGATATTATTGATCTAATCATTTGCTAATCTAATCCTGAAATTTTACCTATTGATATAGGAAAATATTTTAAGAAGGAAATATATGACCAATAGTGTGTCTCTAAATCTTTTTTGGATTCTCCTATTATGCCTCATGGTTCAACTTGCTAGAATGACATGATTGCTGGTAGAAAGATGTTGGAATCAGGGGTAGGATGGCACATTAGAAGCAAAAATCGAGCTAGGTTATGGGAGGACAAATGGATTTTTAAGTTCCCCTGATCAAAATTGAAAGATTCAACAGATGGGCTGAGTTTTGCAAAGTAGCTTTTGAAGAGTATGTTAAGGACTATTGGAATGAAGGAGACTGGGTGGATTTGTGTGTGGTTAGTCAGGAGTTCATCTAGCTTCAATTTTCCTTAACGGTTGTTAGATTGGGACATAATTAGCTAGATGATCATCTTATCTGGATGGAAAACCCTTTGTGTAACTACTCTGTGTCTTTGGTTGTTTCTCTATTTTCCCTTTCTCAAACCTCCCCTCCTTTTTGGTCTAAAGCATGGATTAAACACTTGACTCCTAAAGTCAACATTTTCTTCTAGATTCTACTTCAAAATAATTTGCTAACAATGGATAATCTTTACAAACAGGGATTTCAAATCCCCAACAGATGTTACCTTTGCAAGTGTGAGCCAAAGTCAACAAACCATTTGTTTCTCCACTATCCATTTGTTACTACAATCTGGGGAAACTTTTTAGCCCTCTAGAATATTTCTTGGGTGTTCCCCCTATCCATTGAAGATTTATTTTCACAATGGCAAGCTCCATATCAAAATCCTTTCATTCAAAGGTTATGGGCTTTTATTTTCCCTTTTGTTTTTTGGGGAGTGTGGAAAGAAAATAATAACAAAATTTTCAAGGATAAGATGTTGAAGACAAACGTTTTTGAAAAAAAAATTAGGCTTATAAAAGAAAACTTCAATGTTATTCCCTAAAAAGCTCTTAATCTTGAAGCTATGGTGTGTACTCCCTATGATCTAATGATAACTAAGGATTGAAATATAAAAAATGGATGTTGCTAAGGCATCCAAGCTAGCTAAGAAAGCAGCTTGGGTGTGTGTTGGACCTTTCCTCCAAATGGTTGGACTAAAGCTAACTTTGATGGCACTATGACACACAATCCGGGGTTGGCCGAAAGTGGACATGTGTTAAAGGACTCAAATGGTAACTTTATGGTGACTGTTGCCATTTCCCTAGGTCATCAAACCATCCATGTGGTAGAGGCTATAGGATCTTTTAAAGTTTTAAATTTAGCTCATAATATGAATATAAAATATTTATGGCTTGAAGGGGACTCCAAAAACATCATGGATTGTCTCCTAGGTAGGATCCCCCCTCCTAGTCTATAAAGAATTGGATTGAAGAAGAAAAAACTATTTTAGATAAGTTCAATAAAATTAAAGTATCCCACGTCTATAAGGAAGCTAACAGTATGTCAGATTACTTTGTCAATGAGGGGGTTAAGAGGGAAGGTTTAAAAACGTGATAAAATTTTAGGGACTTGGGAGCTAAAGTCAAGGCCTTATTAGATTATGATATTACACACTGGAAAGAGGAAAATATCTTTAATGATGATAGGGAAAAGGGTAAAGTACATCAAAATCAAGAGATTTAATGGGGTCGTGTCAAATATCTTAGTTGGTAAGAAAAAGTGGCATGCTTTGTGGGTTCATTAAAATGGTTGCGTAAACCCACAATAGTTTTTTTGTGCTGGTAGAGTCTGTAGTGAGGTGCATACAAAAATAGGGGGGATAGGAAAAGAACAAAGCCAAAAAGCTATGAAATGCACACAAAGAATGCTAAGGTTTGGAAACATACTACAAGAGGTGGTTTGGTTCAATTCCTAGAAAAACTTCATGGGCCTGACCCTATGTCTATTGAATATTTTGAGAAGAACTAGAATAATGGAGAAAAAATCCTCTTTGGGAGAAAGGTGAAACTAGATGAAAAAATCATAGGAGAGGTGACTAGAATGTCCATCGAGGGCATGAATTTTTATCATGATAGAAGGTTTTTAGACAAGGCGGTAATCAAATTCCCTAAGAAAGAAAAGGAGAAAATGAAACTTGTCAAAGTTTCCAGCAACTATTTTGAAATTGACACCATTAAGGTTCTTTAGAGAAAGGTGTTTCATGTCATAATGGAGTATATTACCTTGGATGGGATATTCACCAAATTTTATGGTCATCACTTTTCTATCCTTAACAACTTTCGCCATAAGGTACAAATTTATCTACCTCATTATTTGTTTTGTTCATTGAGCAATAGCCTTGAGGACCACAAGAAAAATCCCAAGAGATACCCTATTCTTCATCCTTGTCTTATTAGGTTAATATATGAATATTATCAAAGCCTGTCGGCTATATCCAAACTATTTTCCTCCACGACATCTGAGGACTATGATACATACAATGGTGGTTTAAAGAATCATTCTAAGCCTAACCTGAAGAGAATTGTTGAAGCCCATCCATCCCCTATTCTGTTTGGTAAGAAAACCTATCTTTGTAAACCCCAATTCATGAAAGCTAACCTGAAGAGAATTGTTGAAGCCCATCCATCCCCTATTCTGTTTGGTAAGAAAACCTATCTTTGTAAACCCCAATTCATGAAAGCTAACCCTAAGATCTACCATGACTGCTTGGTTCCTTTAAAGAATCCTGCTCTCAAGGGTTCCCATGCCAATAAGTTGGTTTCCGACTCTAGGGACTCTCTGGAGGACAAAACTAAGAGCCCTAAAGCTAGCTAGAACTCTGTCTCAACCCCTCTTTCCTCTTTCAAAGATGATGGTACCAAATTTCCCAGCTCCCCTAACCTAGATGATTTTAACCTCATTTTAGACCAGGATCAGTTTGAAGATATCCTTGCCTCAGCTAGAAGTGGCATTGGTGATATTTTCAGGGTTTTAAAATGGGCCTATCAAGAAATTAATGGTCTTAATCTTACAAATAGGGTTCTAAATAGCAAGTTGGAGGAATGAGAATTGAAGTTATCTGCTTTGAGCAATGAAGAAGGAAAATGGAAAAAACAACAATACTGGAATGGGAGATGATGACATTAAGGACAAGTATAAGACTCTGGAAGCCAAGATTGTTAAAATAAAAAACAACATGAAAACTATTGTGGAACAAAACCATAAAATGGCAAGGAAAAATGTCATTATCATCAATGCAATGTCTGAAAAGTTGGAAAATTCGGAACAGGGATCACTCGTTGTTGATCTAGAATAGGACAAGGGTAAAAGCAAGAATGAGGACCAAGGAATTTTGAAGAGGACCCATGCCAACCTTAAGAGAAAATTTCCTCCTACTACTGAGATGGTCCATATCTTAAAGAGGGATGTTCAGGATATGAACGACATGGAAGCTAGGACAACGGAAATGTTAACGTTCCAAGTTTAGTTGCTTCTAGCATTTTGTTTGGTATTTTTAGGTCTTTTTTTTGGCCCTTGCTGAATTTTTTGGTAGTTGTGGCTTTTTCATTTTGTTATCCTTTCTACAACCTCTCTGTTTATGGTGTCTTTGATAATCTTTTCTTTTTTTTATAAACTTTGTGGTTTCGGGTCCCTGTAAAACCCATTTTTTCCTCTTTCCAAAACAAAATTAGTAATATTATGTTTGAAAGAAGGGAATGAGTACAAATATAATTATTATTATTTTAAAATGTTCACTATTTACCTTTTTTGAATAAAAATAATAAATAAATTTATTATTTTAATAAATTTTTCTTGATTATAAATTATCATACATATAACATAATAAATATATTAAAATCTATACTTCATTTGACAATTTCTTTTGATCCTAGAAAAGGTGATCAAAATAATTCAATTTTCATTCAAAGAAATAATTCCATATTTATTTGATGGAAAACATAACCACATAGAATGTTATAGTGACAAATATTAACCTCATGAATAAAATCTCCACAAAATTAATATTTTTTGTTGTGTCCCAAGATTGGGGCATTCTTTTCATATAAATTGTCAAATCATCATGTGGCCAACAACTGACACAAACCATTACACTCCTCCCTTCTATTATATTAAGAAATTAGGATACATCATTATTATTAGTTATAGGAGAATCATAATATTCATTCCAAAATATTGGATCTGAAATCCTAGAACATAGTTTCACCTTCAAGGCCAAGGGCTATCATACAAGAGGATAATGAAGATTCATCTAAAAATTATGAAGAGTTAAAGGAAAACCAATGAGAAGTGATAGTATGGTGTTCAATTTATGCTAATTGAGACTTAGAAGTGTGTTTCTCTAGTTAATGTTTAGTATTATTTAAGCACAAAAATGATAGTACACTACAAGAAAAATATAGTAGTATCAAGTGAAAGGTAGAAAATTGTTTTTACTTCCCACCTAGGGTTTAGGACCTAAGCTTGGGAAAATTTCACTAACTTTTAGTCAACAACAAATACTTGAGATCTTAATGCAAAGGGGAAAGAGATATTACAAGAGAGTTGTTCTAGGGGATAAATATGAACTATTAAGGGGTTAAAAACCAAGTTTAGAGTTGGAAAAGACAATGAAATGTAAAACCCTATTTGAATGCAAAGTAACAGTGAATGACCTAGAAAAGTGAATGAAATGAAACAAAAAATTGAAGACAGGAAGAGGTGCACCTGGAAATCTAAAATGGTTGAATGGAGGTCTACAACACTGGAAATTATGACTTTAATGTTCATTGGGACTCATTCTCCAAGCTAGGTAAATCAATCCAGTTTTTGGAAAATTATGCGGGAACAGGAAACTGCCAAAAGGGTATCCAAATCTTCAAAAATCTAAAAAATGAGTGGTGTAAACACCTAAATTTGACCACCACCATATGGTCAATTTCACTACTTTTATTCCTCTTTCTCACATCCTTCACTCAGATTAATTAAATAATTTATTATTTGATTAATATTACCCTACAACCTAATGTCCATAAGGTATTTAATAAATCAATTAAATGCCTTATCCCCTTCTCCTCTTTAAATTAAATAAATACTCCATTTTATTTAATTTAATCATTTTTCTTTTATGAATTTAAATCAATTTTAAATTCATTATTTCTCTCTCCTTATCACATCCTCTATAATCTTCTCTAATCGAGGTTAATTTAATTAATTTGTGATAAGGATGTGCACACCCATAATCATCATTAGGGTCACATCCTTCATAATCTCCCACTTGCCCCTAATTCTTCATTAATCTACTTAATCCCATGTTTGCACAACCTTAATTACATGCTTAGCCTAACCTAATCTTAATTCCATTTATGGCATGTGTCCGAAGTCAACCTTATTAAATGCTTTCTCCTTTTGGAGAACGAAACCCCTTCCCCATGTGAATTGTTAATTCACATTTAATTCCCCATGCATTTTAAGGAATTTTTAGTTTCTTCTCCCCTCCCCATGTGGATATTTGAGTAATTTTTAATTCCTCACATGTCCTATCACCCACATGTGGAAAAGGGCCTTCTTTATGAGGAGATCTTGTCCAAATCCTAAGGTACTATGAAGTACCTCCACATCACCTCCCTTTTTCCATCTCACCTACCACATGTCAAGATGCAAGGGCTTGTGAGTTCTCAACTCACCCTAGCCCTTGATCTTGTCCATCATGGATTGATCCTAGCCCCACATTCTTTAGAGGAACATCCCTTAAAAATGGTGTAATTTTCCCTCATTTGCATCCAATAGGCAATCCATCACTTTAGCATCCAAGTAGACTTAGCAATCACTCAAGCATCCAAGCATTTTCCACCATTGTTGTAGTGCCATTTGAGCTCACATCTTACATCCATTCAACTATCTGTATGCACCATTGCATTCCCCATCATCTCAAGATCATTTAGAGCTAGGTATCAAGTTATTTTTCCAACAAAGGAGCACACATTAAAGCAATCAAAGGGCCAACCAAAGTCATCAACTCAAACAAGGTAAGAATTTCCATTTTCTTGCATTTTTTCTTGAGTTCATCTTAGTTCTAATCTTGATTATTTTTCTTGTGGTTTTGATCTTTGAATTAGTTTAATTTTTTCACTTTAGGAGATTAAATTCACTCACACATTTCTGGTACGCCCAATGGGACCCACATCATGGGTCTACATTTTACTATTTATTATTGTTTAAGTTTTGCAGGTTTAATTTTTTACATGCAAGGGTGAATCTACCCTGAGGGGAAAATTTACTAGCTACAGAGGTGAAAATACATTGGGCATAGGTGAACACGACTTCACCCTTTCATGAAAAGGGGGGAACTTGAGGAAAAAGGTGAGATCTCTTAACACAGAGGTGGGTATATAGAAGACCACTGGGACCAGATGATAGTGTTGATCATAGAGGTGGATGTGACTTAGGTTGTCCACCTGAATAGGTGACTACAAATTTTCCCATCTTTCCAAACAAGCGATCTTGATCTCTAGTCACAGGTGAATTCATCTCACACAAAGGAAAATTTTAGGAATTTCCAAACCTTTAATTTTTTTTATCTAAGCTTCAAATTGGTTTTTATTTCGTGTACTAATCTGCTAACTCTTCTATCTATGAGTGTGTAATTTTACTAACGTGTGTACAGTGAATCATTTGTCCAAGATTGGTGGCATTAAACTACTCACATATTTTTTGTAGGATGATCGGTTGAAGACCCCCTAGTTAGATCCATCTGTTGATTTCAATACTAATTTAGGAACACGTAGTTTAATTCAAGGGTTAATTTACATTGTTTCTTGTGTTTGGGAGAACATTGTTTACATATCCACTCCCCTTGTACCTTTTAGTGATCTTGAGTGACAAGAAATTACAACTTGTTCCAGTCTAGTCTAGTGTACCCTAAAAGTGCTAGTGCATCTAAGATCTTCCCTTGTGCTATGTACGAGCTTGGAAACCAGCCAAAGCATTTAGTATTCCCTTCCCTTAGCGAGATCTACCTAGGATTTCATCACCCGAAGGATGATCCCAACACCGTGTTACTGACAGGGTATATAAACAGGGGAGAAATAAAGTTGTACCCCAATCCAATCATATCGTGTCTAGCGAAGCATCAAAGCTAGGGTAATAGCTAGATAAGATGTGTAGGGTTGGTTTGGGTTTCTATTACCTTGTTTGGGCTCCTGATCCACACATGTGATGGGCTGGTGTTAACAGTTCTACCTCAAATACCTAGCATATATCGAGGATGCATGAGATAGCATGTATAGCCTAGATAGAGACCCGTGTTTTAGCTACGACTTGGTGTAGTGTAGGGGATGCACACCGTACCCCGAAGTTACTCACCATGTACTCTGTTGGGTTGAAATAGAAATCCTCTTGGTGGACTATGATATTCTTTGAGTGAGAGTGTGAAGGTTAGCCCATGGCATCTGTTGGTGACCATGTACCACTGAATCACTAGCTATCTACCTTCGCGAGAAACGACGATCTAGAGAACCACCCCAATATCATAGAGTATTAACCTTAGGTTTTCCACCCAAAGTGGTGGGCCTACATCAAGTTTGTAAACCCTTCATACTAATTTTAGGATTGTGTTTCCTTGCATGTCTTCATTATGCAATACTAGTGCTTATTATAAGTTTGAGTTATTCCATTCTTTCTATCTGTTGTTTGTCATGTTTTTTGTCCTTTGGCATAGTCTACACCTACCCTCAATGGAAAATTTTCTTTTTACATAGGTGAATTTGCATTATGGATAGGTGATCCTACCCTGTAAAGAGGCGAGTCCCTCTTTGAGTCCACTCTAGGTCATCCTTTAGGTGAGGTCCCTTTCTTAGATGACCTCATGTCCACCTATTCCCTAGATAGGTGAGTATTCCCAATCCTTAGGTGAGTTTGTGTCTAGTACATATCCTTCAAGTTTTCCAGTCTTCCCCTAGAATAGGAAATCCTATCCATTTATAGGGTGAACATGTTTTCTACAAGGGCGATCTCACGTCTCATCCAAGTCTTTCTAATCCATATACCCCTTAGAATATGCGAACCTATTGTCCATAGGGGTGAATCCATGTCCACATGTGTCATCCTCATCTATACAATTTAAGACTTAGGAGATCTTGTTTGTCCTACAGGTGGGCCCGTAAAAGGAATTTTTGTGTGTGCTTGTATCATTCAAGAAATAGGAAAACTTTTCAACCAAAATAGGAAATTGTGCAAAAGCAATTCTTCATGTTCACGTTTAGTGTTTTGAGGACTTAGGAAATCCTACATTTATAGAGGCACTCCCATCAGAAGTTTAGGTGATCCTTTCCTTAGATTGGAAAATTTGCATCCCGAGTCCACCCATTCTTTTTAGCTTCCAACATAAAGGAAAAATTAAGTCTTGGATATAGGCAAGTTCACCCAACACAAAGAAAAAATTGTTGACCTTGGATAGGTGAAGTTGTCACCTAGTAGAGAGGAAAATTTGTGCTACGCAAAGGCATATGCACTGTCCATACAAAATCTAGAGAGTTAATCCTTTGGGCCACTAAAATCCTGTTGTATTCTGAGTTTGTTGTCATGATCAAAAAATTTTACCACCATCTGTCTGCCCAGAATCATCACTTTAGTCCATCTGCATTTTCAAAAGTTCATCCATCTATCAATCAAATCATATAGGTACATCTTAGAACATCCCTAGATTGCACATCTATTATTGGCCCATCAATCCCTATCACCTAGAATTTGTTTTAGAGGTTTTTATCTAGGTTGGCTTAGGTCTCTGATCTCGATTGTCATCCTTTGCACTTAAGATTTTTATCCATCCTGAGTCAGTAATCATCCACGACATACTCAATCTACCTCCATATTGAGGTATATTTGGTATCATAATCATCTTTTTTATCATCTA
Source organism: Sequoia sempervirens (assembly GCA_007258455.2). Classification (NCBI taxonomy): domain Eukaryota; kingdom Viridiplantae; phylum Streptophyta; class Pinopsida; order Cupressales; family Cupressaceae; genus Sequoia; species Sequoia sempervirens. Next base: position 460,977,714 of record VDFB02105785.1, read on the forward strand.
ATCTAATCATTAACATCTTACTTCATATAGTTCAACCTTTGATATTGGCTTAGAATCAACCTCATCATCCAATCCAATCAATCATCCAATCTTATCAATTGTCTTATCCCATCAATGAATCTAATCGAATCCAATCTCGTTGAGTACCCAATCATCCAATCAGTCAATCTATTATCTAATCTAGTGAATCCTTTAGTCATCACCTGGAACATTAATTTAAGTGCATCCTAGAGCATAGCGGCATCTTATTTCATTTGGTAGTTTTGTGTTTTCATGCCTGTTACCTGATTGCAAGCAAAGAAACTCATGGCAGAACAACAAGTTCAAGGTACCCAACCTCACACTCCTCAAGATCCCATCAATGGTGTTTCATCACATTGCAACACTAAAATCCACACTATGTCACCTCCTGATGATGAGAGAATGGTCAACCAACCTGAGGTTATAGTGGATGAATATCTTAACAATCCCATCAATTCCCAAATGATGGATTGTCTCCTCAATGAGCATTGGGATAAGATCCTTGTCACATTTCTCCTCAAGGGAGTCAAGCCATCATCAAGGTTTGAGTTATCCAAGTATGTCAATATCACACCTTCATCCCCTCGGTGTCGCAAGACCCTCAAAATTCACATAGTAGTCCAAGTAATTCATACATCTCTGAGGGTCCACCACAGGAATTTTGGTATCAACTTATGTTTGGAAATGCTATGCTCTATCAGGTTGTACACCCTCCTCAGGTTCTAGTTTTAGTTATGGGAGCACCTGATCCAAATATTCTACAAGGCCTAGATTCTAATCATCCTTTTGATTTTGGTATGTTGTACAGTCTCCCTAATCCACCAAGCATTAACATCCCACAAAGCTCAACTCCCATACTATCCAAACTACCTCTTCCACCTAATGAACTAGGTCAACCACCAATGAATATTTGGGGGAAACATTTTGGTGCACCACCCTCGCCTCCTAGACCTATACCCACATCTAATTTATCACCACCTCCATTCACATCTCAATAATTTCCCCAAGGAAATATCCCATCCTTCCATCATCCTCAGGGTAGTCCATATCAATCCACACTATCGCAACCACCTCACCAGTAGGTATCACAACAACCTCCATCTCAGCATCTATAGCATACAACCATTTGATCTAAGTCTCCACAACATACCTTAATTCCTTCGCAACCAAAGAGTCAAGCACATGTTACATCACAACCTCAGTAGTAAACTCCACACTAGCCATAAAGGTGTCTTGTTGCAAATGCCTTAGAAGTTGCAGATATCCACTCACCAACCAACACCATCTTATTAGTTGCATCGTCATCAACTGCAAGTCCCACAACAACATCACGCTCCCTCTAGGCCTCTTTATCAATAACCTCCATCTTATTAATAGCAACCTGAGCAACATACTCAAGTCCCAACACAAACACTAGGCAACCCTATTGCTCAATACCTATACCACCCCCAAAACATGTATACTGGATACACTACCCTGTCTAATCCTTACCACAATCCTCAACAATCCTAGCAATAACCATCTTAGACAAATCCCAAACAACCATAGCCCAATCATTATTACCCACCATCCAATCCACAACATCCTTCATATGCTTCCCAACAACCAACTACTACATATAATTACCAATTGAATCCATATTACTCCCAATAGCAGTCATCATATTAGTATGGTGCCTCCATCTGCTATTACTAGGAACCTTCTTCATATCAATAGGATGTATCCACCTTATACTATAAGGCTCAAATGTCCTATCAATAATCTTACACCAATCCACAACCCACATATCCCAATAAATATCAACAAACCTCCTCATATCAATCTCGGCCTTCATACGATCAAACCATCCCTACTCCATCCAAATCGTATAAACAATATGCTCGATATAGTCAATGAAATCCAACAATTGTTTGTCATCCACACTTGTTAATAAGGAGTGGGAAGAGATAAAAGCCACATTAAAAGAATTACAAGTAGGGACCTCCAAAAATTATTTCAAATTCGAAGAGATTTGTCCTTATCCCTTTGATCCCTTGATTTCACTTGTTCATTTTCCTAAGCATTTTGAAATGCCAAAGTTTGAAAAATACAAAGGAACCAAGGATCCAAAGAATCATCTCCTAAAATTCTATACACATTGACAAGAGGTCCTACACAATGACAATTATCTCTTATGGTTATTCCCTAGGAGTCTAATAGAGGTAGCTCTAGATTAGTTTATGGGTCTTCCAAATGGGTCAATCTCTTCTTTTGTAGATCTCTCAGAGAAATTCAATACACACTTCTTCAATTTGGAGGACATTGATACCTTAGATCTTCTGAAAGAAAAATAACGTGAGGGAGAAACCTTCACAATCTATCTACAAAGGTGGCATGCCTTTTCTAGTTGATTAAAATCCCATCTCAATGAGGTGGACATGGTGACCATTTTTGTAGAAAATTTTCCCATCTAGATATGACACAAAATCTCAACCTTCATTGTGTCACAACCTTTTTAGAGGTCATAAAAAAGGGTACTATCATTGAGAGGGCGTTCATTGCTAAGGGACAAGCGAAAATTTATAATCTAGATAAGGATAAGTCATCTGGAGATAAGTACCACTATTGGAATAAGAATAAGAATGTTTCCAATGATGGTGTCACTGATACCAAGCATGTCCAAGTATCCAACACCTCACGAAGGTCACAATATGTCCCTAATCAACCATCAATCTCTAATTCCATATCAGTGCGATAAGGGGCACCACGTCCACCCCAATAGTCCAATCAATAGAATCAAGGGAATAATAAACACTCATTCACTCCTTCGGGAGAATATTTAAGTGTTGTATTTAACAGGCTCCTCCAAGCAAATTATCCAATCACTTATCCTGTGACTAATCCTTTCGATGAGTCCAAACCAAAGCCTTCTTGGTATAGGGAAAACAAGTAATGTGACTTTCACAAAATCAAGGGTCATTCCACTAACAAGTGTCAGGGACTTAAAATGTATATCCATGATCTTATAGATCAAGGAGATATAGTGGTGGATGATAATCATGCGATGTCATCCAATTCGCAACTACAAATATATCAAAATGCTTTTGCAAAGCACAATTAGGATGCTAGTATGTCCTTGATGCTAATCCTAGTTCAAACAATAACAATAACCATAATAATAGTACAAACAATGTTAGCTACAAGAATGTACCCTATAACTATGATGGTATAGTTATGTGCATTAGCCAGATAGATCCTCTAGTATCCATGATTAATTTTAAAGGTAAAGACCTGTAATGTGTTTTCATGACTCATCTCACTCAAATAACTGTCCTTGGAGCTTCCACATCAGCCCAGCCAGCTTTTGTAAGCTATCAATATAATATTCTTGATCACCTCGGAAAGACCCTCACTCAAATATCCATCTTGGATATCCTTAAGTCTTCCCTTTTCCATGAGGAAATCCTCACCAAAGCTTTTTAGGATATCGAAGTGCCTAATGGGTATCTACAGGATCATCATTGAAAAAACATGCCCTTAAGTGGTGAAAAACTCAAAAAAATCTAAGTTAGGCAACTTCACATAAAAATTTGAATAAGTTATCTATATTATTTCAAAAATATGTAAGAATGGAATTTGTAGGAAATTGAATGTAGTTTCTAAACTACTAGGTTTATTTAAAAATAAAAATAAAATTATTCGGGGAAAATTTGAAATTTTAATGCAGTAGTACCGAATTTCATAAAATAAGTGGCCTTTCTAGCCACCCTAACCACAATAAAATGATAATATGTTTTAATTTTTAGATATAAGTAGAGGACTCATGTCCTGATGTGATGCATATTTTTTTGTAATTTTTTCCAAGTAAATAATTAATTATGAATTTTTATTACAAATTTTAAACTATATAAAAACTGGTATTTCTAACCACCTTAACTTGGTAAAAACTTCATGAAATTCAAAAATTCTTTTAATCCTATAGTATGAAAAGCATAGAATGTGACGCATGTTTTGGATTTAAAAATGTGATACCATTTGAAAGATATAGATGTTTTTCAATCAACCTATGAATCAGGACTTTAGTCATAATTTAAATAGGAAATGAATAATAATTATTTATTAAATTAAAAGTAAAGCATAATTTATATTGTGTAAAGCTAAGAATCTCCTTTAAAAACCCTTTTCATTTAATCAATTTTGGGTAAAAGAAATTTGTTAGCTACATACGCTATACATACCCATCATATCGCCACTTTTTGGCCCATCATGATCCAGCACATACCCTATTCATATAGATCCTACTCAATTCCAAGCTTTAGTAGGACATTTTTCATCCATGTATCAATTGAGCTTCAGTCAAAATGATATGCCTTCCATCGATTCAAACCATAATCATCCCCTTCACATTGAGATCCTTGTATCCTATCATAAAGTAAAAAGCATCTTGGTAGATAATGGATTTTCCCTCAACCTTTGTATGTTAAAGTTCATAAAATAGGTAGGTTATACCCACACTGACTTAAATAATCAGGTTATCCCCACCAAAACTTATGATAATGCAGAATGAGACTTTGAAGAAATCATTTGTCTTCAATTTCGTGTTGGACCTATTGTATAATATACCACATGACACACGTCCTTGATCTAGACCTCCCATACAACCTTCTTCTTGGTCACGCATGGATCCATGCCATGTAGGCTATTTCATCCACTTATCATCAATGCCTAAAATTCCCATTCAATGGGATGGAAGTAACCATACATGTTGATCTGCAACCCTTTGAATATTGTCATGCATTAGAAGTTTCCTTCCCTCACTCTCACTACTATGTAGGATTTGAAGTCGGGGCACCTCAAGCATCATCTTCCAACCCATCTTCCAATCCCTCATCCACCACATCATCCATTTCATCCTCCACATCTAAATCCAAAATCACTAATGTCGAGATCATAGATAAAAGATATGGTGAGTATGTGATGCAAACAACAGTAAACTTGGCAACCATGGCTCCATCTTCTCATACCTATGGCCAACCTTCTCAGTCCACACCAAAATAAGTAGAGAAGAAAATAACATTTATTTGTAAGAACGTGGGGTCTAGCACTTCCCGACCTCCTAGAACAAGACAAGATCAACCAGATGATGATATAAGTCAATGGATATACCTAGAAGAGCATGATCCTTCACCCTCTCTTATTGAATATTTCTAGGAGACTTATCCCCATGAATCCAAGTTAGCTAAAAAGTACAATTATCAAGGGGGAGGCCTCAGTGTAGAAAAACAAGAAAGATTGCAACTTGTAGACACACCTATGTGACCTATAAATTTCAGCTTAGGCTATGATATGAAGCAAAAGGGTCCTGCACCATCAATTAGTATCTCTAATAATATCCATGTAGATAATGATTTCCTTGAGGACATACCAGAGGAAGAGGCCATCATACTTTCATACAATGACATTGATCTCCCTTCCCTATTTGACTACTAATCTATCTTTACCATTATCCTTCCCCTTCACCAGCATAACCTCATTGATTGGGACTTACGAGGTAGTGCACCTATCAATACCTTTCCTTTAGTGCACACTTATGTGCATCTCATGGGATTAGGGGAAGATAAACACCCTAACAACAAAAGGAAGAAGAAACAATAAAAAAGGTTCATCTAGTGAAAACTTCATTGAGGCACTTCCTAACTCATCAAAAGTCAAAATAAAGGGTGTATCCATAGTGAAAACATCAATGAGGCACTAGAGAATGGGGATTGTCATCTTCCCCTTATTGGAACTCATTTTTCTGAAAAATCTTCCATCTTGATTAAAGAGACTCAAGAAGTTAACTTGGGAATAGGAGAAGAGCCTAAGATCACTTATGTAGCAAAATAATTGTCTGAGGAAGAACATTCTATCATCATCAACTAGTTAAAAGAAGGAATCATCAACTTTGCATGGACCTATTCAAACATGCTAGGATTAGATCCCACATTGGTGGTACACCGTTTGGATGTTCATCCAGATGTCAAACCTGTTAAACAAAAGCTAAGAAAGATGCATCCCCAGGTCGCCTTGCTCATCAAGAAAGAATTGGAGAAACTATTAGAGGTTGGGTTCATAAGACCTATTGACTATTTTGACTACACATCCAACATAGTGTCTATCACCAAACCAAATGAAAATATCAGAATTTGTACAATTTTTTGAGATCTCAATAAAGCTTGTCCTAAAGATGATATCCCTCTTCCAAGCATTGACATGTTGGTTGACCTCACAACATGGCATGAGATGTTATCCCTTATGGATGGTTTCTCCAACTATAAACAGATTATAATTGCACCAGAAGATCAACATGAAATTACCTTCACCACTCCTTGGGGCACCCTCTGCTATATTGTCATGTCATTTGGAATAAAAAATGCAGGGGCAACCTATCAACATGTTTTGATAGTTATCTTCCATGACCTCATCCATATCATAATGGAATATTGTGTTGATGACTTATTGGGGAAGTCCAAGACCATAGTAGAACATCCTATGATCTTCAATAAAATCTTTTTGTGATTATAACACTACAAGATTTGTCTGAATCCAAAGAAGTTGATGTTCAGAGATACATTTGGAAATTTGTTAGGTTTCATAGTCTCCAAAAGGGGTATCAAGGTGGATCCAATAAAGGTCAAAGAAATAATGGAAGTTCCCCCACCACATAATTTAAAACAATTAAAAATCCTTTAAGAGAAGTTATAGTCCATCAAATAGTTCATAGCCCAACTAGCTAACAAGTGGGACCGTAAATGTTAGCAAGGGTTTGATAAAATGAAGGAGTGCATGGCTCATCCACCTATCTTGATGCTTCCAATTCCAAGAAAACCACTTTTGTCATATATTTCAGCTACATTGGTTTGACTGGGGGCATTATTAGCTCAACATTATGAGTCTTCTAAAGAGTGTGCAATCTATTACATCAGTCAAAAATTGGTAGGCTATGAGATAAACTACTCTCCAATGGAAAATGCTTGTCTAGCAGTGGTCTTGAGTTCATAAAATATTTGTCATTACATGCTTAGTCATCTCATCAATGGGTATGTGAAGGATCATCATGGAAAAAGTAGGCCCTTAAGTGGCAAAAAAATTCAAAAAAATTAGAGTTACGAAACTTGATGTAAATTTTTTAATAAGTTATCTATATTATTTCAAAAATACTTAAGAATAGAATTTGTAGCAAATTGAATGTAGTTTCTAAACTACTAGGTTTTTCTTTTTAAAAAATATATATATTTGGTGAAAATTTGAAATTTCAATGCAGTAGTACTTAAATTTCATTCACTTAAGTGTCTTTTGTCTAGGACTTCTTTGACTAGCCGCATGGCCAAGTGGGTCATGTTACTAAGCAAGTTCGACATAGATTATAGAGACCACAAGGAAATCAAGGGACACGTCATAGCAGATCAATTGTTTGATGCTCCTTTTGTGGTTGCATATCCCTTTATAGCCAAATTTCCTAACAAAGAGGTCCTTACTGTTGTAGAAGTAGATACATGGACACTCTATTTTGATGGGTCATATATGCATAATGGAGTTGGTGCAGGTGTCTTATTTTCCACCCCTCGGGGTGACTACATCCCAAAGTCATTCATATTAGCATTTCCATTCACTAACAATATAGAAGAGTATGAAGCTCTTATTACTAGTCTTAGAATCACTATTCAATGGAATATCACTAGTCTATGAGTTTTTGGCGATTCACAACTAATTATCAAATAGGTTAATGATGAGTTTTAGAAAAAGGATGACAAGTTATTACCATACAAACACATGGTGGATTAATTTAAGAAGTATTTCACCTTCATCTAATTTAAGTAGATCCCTAGAGTTTAGAATAAAGTAGTAGATGCAATGGATATAATCAGTTCCCTTATTTATATGCCCAAGGATCAAATAGGCTATGACTTCCTCATCAAACAACTTTTAATCCTGGCATATGATTTCCCACATAGTGAGATGTTGTGGGATATCATTGGTCCTAAATCACCCCAGTACCATGAAATTTACACCTATCTCTACAATAATAGCCTACCAGCTAACTTACTCAAAATGAACACAAATCCTTTATCCAATGTACTTTCCACTATACCATCATAGGCAATACACTTTATAATTGTGGGTATGATATCACTCTAATTACATGTTTGAATGAATTAGAAGCCCACAATGCATTAAATGAGGTACATAGTGGTGTCTATGGGGCCCATTCTAATGGTATGGCCTTAGCAAAAAATATTCTTAGAGCTGGTTATTATTGGACTACAATGGAGCATGAATCTTGTGAGTTCATGAAGAAATGCCTACCTTGTTAGCAACATGTAGATTTAATCCATGCTCTTGCACACGATTTATAGCCCATCATAGCACCATGGCCTTTTTCTCAGTGGGTTTTTGACTTGATTAGCAACATTTACCATCCATCCTCTGGTAGCCATACTTTCAACATCACAAACACCAAATACTTTACCAAGTGGATGGAAGCAATTACACTCTCCCAAATCATGGGAATTTAGATATCCAAATTCATCATTTGCCATATTCTCTGCAGATATGGAATCCCTCCCACCATCATCACCAACAATTGAAAGCCCTTCAAAAATTAGTTCATGAAACACCTTTGTGAGACATACCTTATCCAAAATCATTGGTCCATGCCCTATTACCCATAAAGTAATGGTCAAGCAGAGGAAACCAACAAAACACTTATCAAAATCCTTAAAAAGGTGGTTGATAGTACTAGTAAAGATTGGAACCTCCATCTCCATCCCACCCTTTGGGCCTAGCACAAGTCCATCCACACTCCCATTGGCACCACACCATACTCTCTTATATATGGTGTCGACGCAATCTTTCCAATGAAAGTTGAGATCCCCTCAAGTTCTGAATATCTCTAAAGAACCTCATTAGTGATGAAGACACTCAGGTTGCATGCTTAGGTCAGTTGTAACTCTTTAATGAAAAGCATATGAAGGCCTAAAATCATCTACTAGCATACCAACATCGTCTTAGGAGGAGCTACAACAATAAATTTCACCCTCGTCAGTTTAATGTTGGTGATCTAGTCCTTAAGGAGAATCAACACATCCAACAAGATCAAAACAAGAAAGGAAAGTTTGAGGCAAATTAGCTAGGTCCTTATGTTGTCACAACCAAATATGGTTCTAGGGCCTATAGGCTTGCTACACCTAAGGGGGAACCCTTAGAGGAGCCTATCAACATAATGTACCTGAAGAGGTTTTATACCTAAGTAAGCTAGGTTATCTTATCTTGAAAAATACTAAAAAAAGTAAAAAGTCATAAAAATTTTTTAAAAAAAATCAAAATTCAAAAAAATCCAAAAAATAGTGAAGATAAATAATCCATCCTATGGTGAAAACCACCTTTGATGGTGCCTTGGATAAGTATGTTTGGTGAAAACATGGCAATAGGTTCCATTCACAAAGGGCTTGATCATTATCTACCTTGCATCCTAGTTAATTTATGCCTCCAACCTATCTTCCCATCCCATCCTCATATCCTATCAATTTGGTTCGTTCATCTGCATTTTCTTATCTATCACTTTGTATATTTTGGTTAAGCATTGGATGATTAACATTGGCTATCCAGAATCCTAAGATTTTATCCTAATTTTGAGATTTTGTCATATATGTTTCGATGTTGTTTCTCAGTCTCAAGTCCTCATCTAGGATTCTCTCATCGTGTTGATCATCATTAGGTCTCATATTTTTTCCTTTTGTGTAAGTATGTTTCCCCTATGCTTTCACGTAGGTAAGTTGGATCATTTTATTAGCCCTCAGGGAATTTTTCCATGTAGTCTTTGTCATCCATCGTGGGCTCCATTATCCTCTTTCCACTTCTATCCATGGTCAATTGTTAGTATTTTATCAAACTACGAGGGCTATGTGCTTTCATATAGGCAAGGTTAATCTCTTATTATCCTTGAAGCCCCTAGGTCTTTAGGGAGTGTCTTATTGTTGTGTCATTTCGTCAAATATGTCCCTACCTAGCTAGTTCCTAACAAACAATATCCCTTAGTATCTTGAGGTCCAATCAGTTTCAAATATCCTAAGTCATGTTGATTGTTTGGTCTATAGTCCATCTTTGGTCTTAATAGGATGCATCCTTCCTCATCAAACTACATCAATCCCATCCATCCTTTTCATCTTGTGGAAAAGGGAATTTGAAATTTATTACAATATTTTGAGGCTTTTGGATTTTGTTTATCATTTGAGCTTCCTATTATACCTTTTCAAGGTCACCACAATCCATCATATCATGGTACGATTTGATTGGTAAACATAGGGGCATATCTTGATCTTTTGTTTGTTTCTATATGCTTGGTTGTCCCACATAGTACCCATGAAGATCCATGTGGTCTTTTGTTCCATTGAGGCATCCTTTGTTTTTGTGGCTATCCTAATACCTAGCCTGACCAAAATCATTGTAGCTTCAGGGTGTTGGGATAGTCTTCTTGTCTATTGTGTTTATTTATGCATTAGACACTAATTTGCCTTGGTTCCTCATACCCTAGCATATCATGTCTTATGCTATAGAAAAAATAAGCTCTCTAAAAATGGAAAAATAGCATTAGGATTGCATTTCATTTATCATCTCATTGCATTACACTATCCTCCATCCACCCTTTCCCTAGCCTATAGTTAGTGATTTCGGTTGTGCAAATGCTTATCTTTCATCTTCTCTTCTTCTTAGGCTTCCTATGGTTTTGATAGGTGTAATATCACACCCATCATTTCTCATCTTGACATTGTGACACATTATCACACCCATCATTCCCTTAGGATTGCATTTATCATCACACCAGTAGTACCAAGGTCATCTCTGTTGTTAAATCCCTAGTCTATGATGTACAAAATGAGCAAAGAAAATGAGATTGATACATAACTATAAAAAAAATCATGGGAAACATAGAAATAGGTGAATCCATTCATTAATTAATCTTGATCACTATCATACTCAATGCAAAAAGTACAATTTAATACCAAATGGCATTCATTTCATCTCAATTTTTATTTATAATTAACATGTTTTTTAAGTTGTTTAGATTAATCTTGATTGGTTATTCTAAGCATCTTAAGTTCATTCCATTATCATCTCATTGCATTGCCATTTTTAGGTTGTTTAGAGTTATTATTCTAAATATCTCAGTCCATCTCATTGCATATATGGCACTACATTACATCCATCATATCCATTCATAGCATTATTACATATGCAAACACCACATTTTTCATTCATTGCATCCCATTACATTTTCATACCATAATCACATCATATTAACACATCCATGACATGCATCAGATAATTAAAAGAAAATTGATTGTACAATGTACACACATACTTTGCCACATGCATCACAAATCATTAGCATCATATCCATAGCATATAAAATCATGACTCATCCATCATATCCTACATCACAAAAGTGTTAGACATAATGCATTTAATCCATATCATCCACATAAAATTGGCATAAATCATCATAAACATCATAATCATCATCATCATAAACACATACTTATAACATAAACACCACCATCATAACCATCTGCATATCTCATAATAATCCACATACACATTCACACAATAGACATCCATCACATAATAAACACATAGTGTCGGTAATGTCCATCGAATATCATATAAATATCAAAATATATTTTCCATCATATGTCCATCATAATCTCTAATAAAACCACAAAATTCCATATTGAGTCCATCATAAAAGAATAACACATGTCCATCATGTCCATCAAAACCCATCAAATAACATATACATATAGAGCTTTGGTAAAATTTAGAGACTACATCTTCCAAATGAATAAAGAATAAATAATAAACTAATCAATGAATTAAATAATATTGTGCTATATAAAAATGGCCCATTGTCATTTTCATGGCCTTTTAGATCATGTTTCATGGTGTTGGAACTATGTTGCTTTGATTTTATGTTGTAATGTGGCTTGAACATGCTTATTTAGGTACTAAAATTCAAAGAACAACATCTTTTGAAGGTTTTGTGAAGTTTTGTAAGACATTTCTACATTCTTCTAGACTCTATTTATTACAATTCACCTAAAAATCACTTTTTTATTCATCAACAAGTTCTATTTTGAAGTGTTGCAAAGTCTTGTAACAAGATTTCACACTTTTCTAGGCATATCTTCACTATTTATCCCTTTTTCATGCTTTATTTGGTCCCTTTATGCTTGCATATGCCTAATTAAGTGCATTTTTTAGTATTATCTCAACAAGCAGTATTAAAAACAACATATTTCCTGATACATGTGTTTAGGTCCTAGGTGGGACCCATTGACCATGGGCGGTGAATGAGGTATGAATAGATAACTAAGGAAAAAGTGTGTATAAATAAGTTATTTTCACCTCATTTTACATCTCCTAACACATTCAAGCAATCTCCTACAATTTTTCAACATTCATACATCATATTCAAGCATTCAACCATTTCACATCTTTTCAAGCACTATTTAAGCACTTTGAAGCAACCATTGACATTAGTTCATACTTGCATCATTAAGGGTTTGGTAAGTTAATAGAAATTTCATGTCTTTATTTTATAATTCATTTGTGTTTCATTATTTTATTAAAGGTTTGATTACCAAAAGCAGGGTTTGACCAAGGCAAACTCCTATTCACTAACCTTAAACCATTTTTCCCTATTGCATGTTTGTTTACAAACCTAAGTGTGCAGATTTGACAAGATTTTTGGTGTTGAAGATTGTCTTACAAGTTAGATAGGTGCTTAAACTCAACTTAAGTCTATTTCAAGCTTGGAGAAGGTTTTCTATTTGTTTCCTGTAGAATTGACTTCAACAACCCAACATTCAGTGATTTTTAGATATGGTATTGCAGAGTTGTCTTCTTATTGTTTAGAAATTTGGGAGAGGAATAATTCATCACCTATGGTGAATGAGTCCCACCTTAGGACTGAAAATCTAAATTTTGTCAGATTTTGGATCCTGACAGACAGAAACTTTCTTTTGACATTTTTTCACTAGGAGGAGGACCAATTCACCAGCCTGAGCGAATGAGTCCCACTGTGAAAAATCTATAATTTCAACCAACATCTAGAAAACTCTAGATTCATCATACTTCATTCAGGTGCACTCAGATGTATCCCTTTTCTTTTTGTTCTGCATATTTTCTTCATTTGGTTCACTATAGCATAACACAATGTGTTTTCAAACATGGCTTTAATTTCACTTTTGCATTCATTTACATCCATTCCAATTAGTCAATGGAATTTATTTAACTTTTTTTAGGTTATAAAACATCACAAATAACATTATTTGAATTAAGCACTAGCATTTTTGCTCCTATCTCTCTCCTTTTAGGCAAAAAACCCTAGAAGAGCAAGAGTTGTCCATAAGAGCCAAAACTGAATGGTTCATTTTAGTGACCCTGACTTTTTGAGCACTTTGCATGTTTGATTTCTTTTACTTATTTCATCCTAGTTTTTATTTGTATTAACGTTCAATTAGTACATTATTTTTTTTTTGCATTTTTAGACATTTTATCTTGCATTAGTGAAACCTTCATTTAGATTTCATTTTTAGCATTGCATCTCATTGAAAAAAGTAAAAATATCCAATGTGCATCCTTGTTTGCATTCTGTAGAGCATTAAAATCATCTTAAAAATTCTAAAAAACACATAAAAACATCATAATGGGACTCATTCACCACTTAGAGTGAATCAGTCCCTCTGCATTTGTTAAACAACACTTTTAGCACTTTTCTAGCATTTCTGCATTTCTATTTTTTGTGGTTAGATCTCATTTACAATTAATAGTATTACTGTTATTTTCATTTCAAAATCTTAGATTATTTTTCACTTCCATTCACCCCTCCTTTGTGGTACTTGCATGAGTATTTGGTGCCTCATTGATAATACTTTAGTGAGAAGAAGTTCTAAGCTCATGGCCTCTCATGATAGCACTTTCATTGTGTACCTTGGAATCTCACAAGATCCTAATCCTAGTATGAACAATGGTGCATTAGGCCCTAACAATACCACTTTTTTTCCTCCACCATTCTATCCAATGAATGTTGACAACCAAAACAATTCCCTCCCACAAGAAAAGGTGATTAATAATCATGAGGATTTTGCACATTTACAACAAGCATTGTCACTTGAAAAATTTTCCACCACTGCCATACCGACCATTGACAACCTTCATCGTTTGATTGAAAGTGATGATGGCTTGCAAGTGATGAAGAGAATTGTTGAGATTTACAATAAACATGCCTCTTCTAATACCCAATCCACAACCATTCCTGTAAGCCAAGGAGGACCTCAAGTTCCACCCCCTTCAACCATAGCTTCCATACCAACTTATACGAATCTGCATGTCCATACAAATATGCATCAACCTAATTATGTGGCTACCTAATTTCCAATTTCCACTAGCATTCCTACTTCTCTTGTGGCATCGCAAGTACCTTCCACCACCTTCACACCTCATAGTATTCATTTCACTTCACCTAACATCACTTACACTCCATCACCATTTTCCCATCCACCTCAACCGACATACCTTGGTCCCCTTCTTACAAAACTCCTTAACACCATTAGCCAAGGTCAATCCACTCCATTTACATATCAAGTATGTAGTAGCCCCTTATCCTTAGAAATATTACATACCCCGATGCCACAAGCAATAGAAATTCTGCAATTTGAGAAATATGGAGGAAAAGGAGACCTTGTCAACCATGTTAATTCCTATACAACTTTGTGTAGTGACTTCTTCCTTGATGATAAACTGTTAGCCAAAATATTTCCAAGGACCTTGAAAGACACGGCCTTAGAATGGTCTTCCAACTTGCCTAATCATTCCATTTGTTCATTCAATGAATTCATGGATGCTTTCATAGGTCACTTTCAAGTTCACATGACACCTAAAAGGACAATGGCTGACATTATGCGATGTAGAAAAAATACAGATGAAAAAAAAGTGGATTTTAGATCATGATACCAATTTGTGTATTCCCAAATTGATGTCAAGATTCCTTATGCACATCTGCAAAAGATGTTTATCAAAAACTTGCACACAAACCTTTAGGATAAATTAACAATGATGAAATTCCCTTCATTTATGAATTTATGCACAACCTTGCCTGAATACCATAATTCAATTTCATTCATGATTCAAAATCCACTTCTAACTGAGTTAAAAAACCTAAACACAACAATCAAAACTAGAATAACATACAAAAATTCCACAAACCAAATAGAGGCTTTTTATAGTTTAATCCACCTCCTAAACTTCAACCACAACCAACCCTTGAACCCATTCAAAATCAAGTAGCAGTTGTTAAAGTAGTGGTGTCTTATACCTATGGGGACCCAAAGAGATAGTTTACTCCCCTACCTATTACCCTTCATAACACAATGAACCATTTAACTCAACAACACTTGCCCACTTTTCCAGCCATCTGACCACTTGATTGAAACCAATATTTAGGGTATTTGTAGGATCATGATGGGCCAAAAACTAGTGATATGATGGGTATGTGTAGGGTATGTGGCTGATGACTTTTTTTTTACCCAAAATTGATGAAACAAAAAGGGTTTTTAAAGGAGATTCTCAGATTTCCACCAAGATAAATTATGCTTTACTTTGAATTTAATAAATAATCATTATTCATTTGCACAATAAAACCCTCACCACCCTAGGATTCTAAAACCCATAAACTATTATAACTGTAGTTGAAAAGAGCAAGTACAAGTACCTACTTACCTAGGGAAAGGTTTATCATAATACCTTTTCAACATTCTATAAAAGAAATTCCATGCTAACCTATTCACAGACTCAACTTAATTTTTAACTTCTTGTTGTAAACTATGAAGAAAAATATCATCATCATTCCTAATTATATTGAGCCATGCAAGCATGCCAACCATTAATACTCAAGAAAAGCTTTTGCGAGAAAGATGACAATACGTTGCTTGATTTTTGAACC
Organism: Sequoia sempervirens; assembly: GCA_007258455.2. Classification (NCBI taxonomy): domain Eukaryota; kingdom Viridiplantae; phylum Streptophyta; class Pinopsida; order Cupressales; family Cupressaceae; genus Sequoia; species Sequoia sempervirens. The sequence continues at coordinate 460,993,756 of VDFB02105785.1, forward strand.
TCATCCATTCATCACACATTGAGATAAATCAACGAATAGTTACAATCAAAGTAATTAATTATGACAAAGATTAATTGCATGTGATTGATGCCTTTTCCTAATCAGAAAATCCCAAGTGGTTATACACCCACTCTGTTTGCATTTTTAACCACATAATTAGCATTTAATAAAAAAATTCATGTCATATTTACTCAATCACTCGTGGGATTTAATTTAGTTGTAAGTTATCACAACAAGACAATGGGGAACAATCTTGATTTAATCTCAGAATATCAGCTCATACTCTGCCTTACTTCAATTTTGACTTCTCATGTGTACTAGCATTTGATAGAACTAATAGATACAATCAAAAAGAATTTCCCAAATCTTGAACGTGTGCCAAAAGAAACAGAACCATAGATTTTTGGCACCAATGCACTTCTCTAGCTCTTCTAGGGTTTTTCACCTAAAAGGAGAGAGGTAGGGCCAAAAATGCTAACTAGTTCATTAAAATTAATTTATGTGTGATGTTGTTTAACCTAAATCAAGTGAACTAAATGAAATTAAGTGATCTATATTACTGATTATGAATGCAAAACTAAGATTTAGGCTACGTTGGAAAATACAATGTGATATACAAACAATGAACTAAGAATGAATAAAATGCAAAATAGAAAAGGAAAGGCTGAATCAGAGTGAACCTAGGCAAGATTTGAGGAATATGGAATGGTATGAATGCTATATAAAATTATTGAAAATAAACAGTGAGACTCATTCACCCAAGGTGGAAAATTAGTCTTGCTACTGGTGAAAAACTATCAAAAACAAGTTTCTGACTGTCGAGGTCCAGAATCTGAAAAAACCTAGATTTTTAGTATTAAGGTGGGAGTCATTTACCACTGGTGGAAAATCAGTCCTCTCCCAAAATTTAAAGAAATCAGGAGATAACTCTGCAATGCCAAATCTAGAAATGCCTGCTTGTCAAGTTGCCAAAGTCAATTCTACAAGAAACAGATAGAATACCTTCTCCAAGCTTGAAATATGGTTGATTTGACTTGAAACACCTAGTTGACTTGTTGACCAATCTTCAATCACCTAAATGCTTGTTAAATATGGATACATAGGTATGCAAACACACATGCAAGAGGGGGAAAATGGTTGAGGGTTAGCAAATAGGGGTTTTCTTTGGTCAAACCCCACTTTGCTAATCAAACCCTCAATAAAATAATGAAATTAAAGAGAAAGATAAACAAATAACATGAGAATGCTATCAGCTTACCAAACCCTTGTTGATGAAAATCTAAAGTTATATCAATGGATGCTCCAAAATGCTTGAATAGTTCTTGCTTTGATGTTGTAAGATGCTTGAATGCTTGAATGTGATATGAAATTGAATTCTTGAATGAATGGGGGTTGAAATGGATGTAAAAACACTTTTTTATACAATCTTGTTCCTTAGTAACACATTAATGCATCATCATAAGTCGACATCAAGTGATTTTGAATAATATCCCAAAAGGAAATTTTAAAATTTTTGAATTTGGAGCCAAGGGGGACTCATTTGCCACCATGGAAAATGAGTCCCACCTAGGACTTGAAAATGGGTGTCAGGAATTATCTTTCATTTAATGTTGTTTCTAAAGCTTACATTCAAAAATGCACTTAATTAAGGTTTATAAGGGCATAAACGGGTCAAATGAAGCATAAGAAAGATGTAAATAGTGAAATTGTGCCTAGAAAAGCATGAAATCTTGTTACAAGACTTTATAACACTTCAAAATAGGACTTGATTAGTGATGTAAAGGTGATTTTTAGCTGGATTGTAATAAATAGAGTCTAGAAGAGTGTAGAAATGTCTTACAACACTTCACAACACCTTCACAAGACATCATTATTTAAATTTTAGTACCAAATATGCATGTTCAAGCCATGTTACGACATAAAATTAGAGAAAAATAGACCAAACATAATGAACCAAGGCCTAAAAGACCATGAAAATGATGAAGGTCTATTTTTCTATGGTGCATTTATCCCCCACTTTAGTGAGAGGATGAAATTGCTTCAAACTCACACTAAAGTAGCCATGAATATCGAGAGGAGGGTTCAAATGTACTTACATTATCAAGATGAAATACAACAATCAAGAGGGATGATCAAGCCCCCACGATGAAGATCCCATGGCAAACTAAACATAAGAACAAATGAACACACAAATGTTGAGAATTGGATGAAGTTTTGATCATCTGTCCAACTAGTTGTGGATAAGATCTAGGCTAAAAGAGAATGTTTACTCACTCTGGGGCAATAGAACTCATTGTGGTCTATTGGGTGAGAAGCCCCAAGTATACACAGTCTGGGGCCACGAAATGTTTGATGTTCGTAGGGTGAGAAATCCCAAAAGGGTAGATACATATGCTACTTGGTATGCACTCACAAACACAAAGGTGGCTATGGGGAAAGTCATGTCACTAGATGGGCTTCCCGCTCAACCATATCAAATTTATACCTCATGATAACTTTAACAAGGCACCACAAGAAAAATTTTGGTTTGTGCTTCATCACACAAGAAAAGCTCTATATTCTTAGAACTCATGAACAAAAAGGTAGGTACCAGAGGCATGCAGGTTGCATTATGCAAGGTAGAAAAAATGAAAATAAAAAAATAAAAAAAATAAAAAAATGTAAAATGGAAAAGTGTAAAATGAGAAAGATGTTCAAAGGAGTCTTATTAAGTTTATGCAAGGTTAGTCAATTAGGGAACATTGTTTCTAATGTCTCCAAGAGAAGACCAATCTAAGAATAATATATGCATAGCTTAGGGGATGCAGTGCATCACATTAGGCCACCAAGAGGAATGTAATATGCTAAGATAGATCACACTTATAAAGGACATCACACCTAATGTCATCCACAAAGTGACTAACACATCATATAAATGACAAGCTACACTAGGAACCAAGAATGCAAATGAATTAATGGTAATATATGCCCCCCAATTTAAAGGAATCATGACACACCATTCTATGAGAAATTACTTGAAAGTAGCAAAAGAAAGAAAATGCAAATAGAGAACAATACATGAAAGCCAACTTGGAAAGCCCCTATGCCAAATCATATGTTTTCAAGTAAGGATGCATCATATCAATGAAAAGGAAAACCGAAAGAAAGGGAGTTGCCCCCAAAAGAGGAACACACCAAAAAAAAAAGGGATCTATGGATTTGGGGTCAGTATGTTTGTCCTGCAATCTTTTTATAAAAGTGCTTTGAACTATCATCATTCCCCAAAGCACATAGAACTCGAAGAATGAGACAAAGAGAAAAAAAATGAAAGGAAATGAATGTCCATTTTGGGTCAACATGAAAGAGATATTGCAGTCTCCACAATTTGCATCATCCCCAAAAGGAAAACACATACAAAAAGAAAGAAAATGGAAAGGTAAATGGAAAATAAAAAGCCTTTGGGTCAACATGAAGGAGACATTGTAGTTTTGATGCCTTGTGTCATCCCCAAAAGGAAAACACAAGAGAAAGACAAAAAGAAAATGGGACCAATTAGGTCAACATGGAAGAGGCATAGGCCATCTCTACGCTTTGCATCATTCTGAAAAGGAAAACACAAAATGAAAAAGAAAAAGAGAAGGACCTTTTGGGTCAACATGGAAGAGACATAGGACATCTCAATACTTTGCGTCATCCCCAAAAAGAAACTACAAAACAAAAGTGAAAAAGAAAAGGTACGAAATATAAAAGAAGAGAGGTACAAATAGAAGAAGTGTACGATGAGAGAGAAAACATTGAACACACAATATGGGGGAAAACAATACACACATACAAGATGGTGATCCCACAAAGCTGGTTTACAATTTCTAGGAGATTCTGATTTTTTCTGAAATCACATGTTTTTAGAAAATATAATGGTTTAAGCCTTTAAAAATTTTATTTAAAGCATTCCAATTAAAGGTGGTTTTATCAAATTTCCTTATGTCAAACCCCCTTGGATAGAACCCCACTAGTTTTAAACCATACCTATAATGAAGTCTCCTTTACACCTCTCAAAATGTTGATAAAAAATAAATAAAAATGATTTACCTTTCGGGGGATCAAATGAATTCATATATATATATATATTTTTAAAGTATGTATTCCATATTATAAGCTTTGCAAAAAGAATAAATTTAAATAAATTTAATTTTATTATTATATTTAGTTTTTATTTCTTGTGAATGTAGGTTTTTCACCAAAAATCAAACTTTTTGTTTCGCACATGTGCACAAATTGAAGATTGTCAAAAAAAAATTAAAATATGAGTGCACTAGATATTGAAGTACTTGATCCAACAAATAATAATAATAATTTCAATACATACACAAAAGGTTATGCATTATATGATTGTGCTATGTCCGAATTGTAATTGGTTTAACTTCGAAACTTGATTAAAGAAAAAATATTCAATAAAAAACTATCTAACCAAGTGGAAGCACTAGATATCAAAGTTACCAATCTAAATTTTAAATAATTATAATTTTATCCTTCATGGAAAAAAATTTATGCGTTATACGATGAACGTCACTTTTTAAAAATGTTGTTTTATGAAAAAAAAAACTAGTTTTCAAGGGAGACGGAAAAAGAAGTGCAATATGATTCCAAAAATTTTGAAAAAAATATATTTAGAATCTACAGACAAAATTTAACAAAATTCTAGTTTGCATCATCTTCAAATTCCTCACGTTTTAGCCACTATGGGTGCCCAAAAGTGAAGATTTAGTTAAAAAAAATTATTTTAGTGTCGAGTTTGGCCAAAAATTGTAAACCACTATTGTGGGATCACCCAAGAAAAATGAAAAAGGAGCAAGTAATGCAAATGTAAGTAAACTATTAACTAAGTTATTGGTTTCTCAATATTAAATGGTTAAGTGGAAAAGGAATAACATAGCTAAGAGACAAAGGAAAATGCATTACAAGGACAAGGCTAACAATTTATTTCCCCCTCAATGTGTAAAGGAAAGAATGAGCCAAGGTGAGTGATGGAAAAGGATAATGTGATAGTGACAATAAATAATTCTACAAATATGGCATGAGGACAGGATTCAATTGCTTTAAGGTATGATGGGGAAACAATTGGTATCAATGAAGTGATACTTATATAGTATGTCACTCAACATCTGACATTCTTCTGTTCGATGACCAAGAATGTGATGATATTTGCAAAATGGTATGTTAGAATCATTAGGATGAATAACCAGGCTATTCATAGGTGGTAAAAGTATAAAACCTTTGTTTAAAAGCAGTTGAAGTATCCTTTCATATTGGGTGGAGGATGTGTAGGAAACTTGAGTTTCTTCAATTTGTAAGATTGTTTTTGCTTGCGATTTTCTCCTTGTTCATGAATAGGAGGAAGAGAACCCATGGGGATCCTAGCATCCTTCTCATTAGAAGGGGGTAATTTTTTTTCACATGGAAGGAGAATGTTCAAGTTAGGAGGAGCATAAAAGAACACTGTACCATCATCTCGAAGTCTCCTAGGTTGAAAAGGAGGTCTATCAGGATGAGAAGGATCTTGATATCCTAATCTATTGTGTTTTCTTTAATTGGTGTTTGTTCAAGAATTTTATGAATGTCATGTTCATGTGTTGTGTTACAACCTTGTTTACTGAGGATAGTAAAGCCTTTTCCATATGTTTGTTCAAGGTTTATGGGAGTTTTTGTGACTTTGTGATTGTAAAATGGTTGTTAGTGTGCTTGTCTTGAGGGACTAGGTTCACTCGAGGGAGAAACCTTAGGTCCTTTATTGATTTCAAGATGCAAGTATGTAAACTGATTAGGAGGTGCAACAATAGGAAGGCCTTGTGTCCTGATGGATGGATAGAAGGTTGCATTGGCTTCTAGATTATCAAGACATTCATTGTAAAACTTGTTCATGCTATCATCATCTTCTCCAATGATGTCTAGTTCACGGGGAGTACAAACATAAGGAGTTGAAAGAGCGTGTGGAAGTTCAAGGTCATTAGGGTCATAGCCAAAGGCACAATTAGACATGTCTACCAAGGATTTTAAGGAATTCCGTAACTTATTAAAATAAAATGACATGATGCAAGTAAACTAAGATGCAATAAATTACTAAAAACAAAGATTCAGGAAATGAACATAGAAAGTAACTATAGAAGACTGTAATGCAATAATATGCTAGAAAATGTCTGAAATTGTTGTGTAAAAGGTGCAGAGGGACTGATTCACCCATGGTGGCGAAAGAGTCCTAGGATGATATTTTCTTTTGTTTTTAGAAATTTTAAAATGATTCTAATACTTTTTAGAATGCAATTAAGGATGAAAAATGTAGATTTTTAGTTTTTTGAAAGATATGCAATGCAAAATTCAAATCTAAACAAACCTTTCACGAATGCAATATGATAAGTCCTACAATGTAAAATAATTGGTAAATCTACATACATAGGTCTATAAACACACATGCAAGAGGGGATAACAGTTGAGGGTTAGGAAATAGGTGTATTCCTTGGTCAAACCCCACTTTGGTAATCAAACCCTTAATAAAATAATGAAATGCAAGAGAATGATAAACAAATAACATCTAGATGCTATCAACTTGCCAAACCCTTGTTTATGAAAATCTACAATGGATGCTCCAAAATTCTTCAATAGTACTTGCTTTGATGTTTGAAGATGCTTGAATCCTTGAATGTGATATGATATTGAATGCTTGAATGAATGGGGGTGGAAATGGATGTAAAAACACTTATTTATATAATCTCGTGCCTTAGTAACTTGTTAATACCTCATCACAGGCCAACATCAAGTGAGTTTGAATAAAAACCTGAAAGCAAATTTTAAAAATTTTGAATTTGGAGGTAAGGGTAACTCATTCGTCACCCATGGCAAATGGGTCCCACCTAGGACCTAAAAATGGGTGTTAGGAATTATCTTGTTATTAATATTTTTTTCAGGATTACATTCAAAAATGCACATAATTAAGGCTTATAAGGGCATAAAGGGATCAAATAAAGCATAAGAAAGGTGTAAATAGTGAAATTGTGCCTAGAAAAGCATGAAATCTTGTTGCAATACTTTAGAACACTTCAAAATAGGACTTGATTAGTGATGAACAAGTTATTTTTAGGTGGATTATAATGAATAGAGTCTACAAGAGTGTAGAAATGTCTTACAACACTTCACAACATCTTCACAAGATGTCATTACTTAAATTATAGTACCTAAATATGCATGTTCAAGCCATGTTATGACATAAAATCAAAGCAAAATGGACCAAACATTATGAAGCAAGGCCTAAAAGACCATGAAAGTGACAAGCGTCCATTTTTCTATAGTGCAAAAACTAGTTGTAATATGGCACCATTTTAATCTTAGTGTCATCTTGACTAAGTTTTAGTAGTACATTATCTCCATTAAAGACATCGAAGCCCTTAAAATATTCTACATGGTAGTTTCCCACCCACCTATTGATAAATTAGAGGTACAAGTAGGCCCCTCATGGGATGGCGGGAGCAGGTAGGATTGATCCACATCACCCACCATACACCATCAATCTCTATCCTCATAAAGCATACATCATCTCCAAAGCCCGAAAAGTCCCTCCATGAAGCAACAGGTGCCAATTACCCACTAGCCTATGTGATTACTTCACCACAATTCATAGAATAGACGGGCATACAAGGAATGACCGAGATGAAGACAAGTGTTGTGATATTGGTTGTTGATATTTTCTTTAAGTTCTGCTTGCTGACCCTTTGGAATAAATGGACCACCACAAGATATGACATGTAACAACCACCCGCTAGCCTCCTTGATAATTTTAATGAATGAAATGGAGCAGGCGCATGGGGAACTATCAAGATTGGCTCATGATGATCGAATAGTTGATGTAGAACTTAATTTTTTGACAAGAGACAAATGTTAGTCTTAAAAAGGGGGCCATTTACTAGGTAGACGATGGTCAAGGACATGAATACATGGATTAAGACCCTCAATTAATATTAAAACCCGATCATAGAGTTAGGAAAATTATTAACAAAGGATTACATTTTAAAAAGAGGACAAGAAGTAACCAATATCATTAGGATTTAGGGGCTGGTAAAAGAAAAAACCTAATGGCATGAGTCACAACTTAAACAACCAGGAATTTTCATTAGAAGGTCAACAACAAAATAGAATGCTAGTCAAGATATTCAGACTCAAAGGTTAATTTGGAAGGGTTTTGATGATACAAACCCTAAGAAAATGATGAGGAACATAGCCCTAAGCCGACAACAAAGGTCTAAGCCAAATATTGCAAGATTTTAAAATGGAACTAAGAAAAATTTTGAGGGGTTCCATTAGAAACCATTTCAAAAATGTATTTTGAAGGCTCAATTTTATAAATTAATGTATGCGATTAATATTTTTTCATAAAATTGATTTGAAAACAATAGGAGGAGAGAAATACATATTAGTTTTGCATACATTTATTGAGATGTATTGGCATGATTATTCATTGTAGTATTTATTTCCTTAATCCATAATTCTTTAAATATTAGAATAAATAAATAATTAAATTAAAAATTATTTGAATTACTACAATATTTATCTGTACCACTAATAGTAGGAGAACTAGAGGTGTTCTAGATATGTATCCCATTGTAATTATTTGGAAATATAAAATATATATATCTAATAAATATATTGCTTTGAATTTAAATTCTTTTGTTATTTCAAATAATTTGTGTCATCTTATAAGGGCTTTCGCAACTTTGAGCACCTATTGGAGATAGGTTAGATGTCACAAGATTCTATTAGGTATCGTTTTATAGGAGCATAACCATAGTGGTTTTTGGTTAACATGAAAAATTAATAAATTATTTCACGCAATAGTTTGAGGATATAGCTACATTCTTTAGTAAAAATTCTATAGCTATAATAATTATTTATTTCTCTTGAGTTCTAAATTTCTTTATTTTTTAGAGAGTGTCATTAGCTCAAGTTCTAAAAACTAATTAGGATTAAATTTATACATATGGTAGATCAAGATATGAAGTCGCCTAACTGAAAAATATTTGTGGAATATTGAACTTTCCTAAGACATGAAATAGTAGTGGGAGGCTCTCATAAATTGTTTTCAATGACGACACATAATGTGAAAGTTCTACTCAACCAAAGACTATTTGATTTAAAATTATTATAAGGTGAGAGAATTATAGGTTACGTTTTAATACAACAATCTTTTGTGAATCAACTGATAAGTATTTGAGCACCTATACATAAAGATAATCCAAAAGTTGTATTACTCAAAAGTATGACACTAATGTTTGCAAGATGGTATCTATGTTGGGGAACATGTACCGACACAAAGTCTAGTAAACATGCCTATGACACCTTGAAGAAGAAAGGTGTTTAAAGAATAGTGGGAAAAATCCAATATAGGATTTTCTTGTAATATATTCCAAGAGAAAAAATCCCAGTGGATCAAGTTCTAGTCCTATAAAAAGGACAAAGCAATGCCTTCATTGTGAAGAGAAAGGAAATGATGCTTGGGATTGTGGGAAAAGGGTTCTAGAAATAATTATAGTTATAGTAACTAATATTGATAAAGAAGGAATCATTGTTAATAACACTATTAATTTTTCCGATGAAGAAATCATTCAATTATTTTAATAAATGTTAGTGATATGTTAAGATTGTCAAAACACATTTTAAATTAATACTATCATATTTACTTCTATATTTATAATAATTTGTTGTGCTTCTTTGAAATTATATAATGTAATTATCATTTGTTAAATAAAGTACAATAATTTTGTCAAATTTATCATTCTATTAGGTCTACTTTTATTTTATAATGATGTCGTAGGGATCTTATATAAAATATTTTACTATTTTAGTTAGATGCTTCTAATAAGAGATGATGTCTATTTTAAATAGCAGATACCAATATGTTCTATACACTATCAAGATTTCTCTATAGAGTATTTGAGGTCCTACAACAAAAATATTGTCAAGTATTTTTCCAAGAAAGAGTTAAGAATGATTAGATTCTCATTTCTACAAACACATAACTTGTTTTCCATATCGTTTTTTAAGTGGAAAGGTTGTTCCATCCACCACATAAAATACTTAATTTCATTTTTTTCCAATCCAAGTAATAAGATTCTAAAAATAAAAATAAATGATCACATTATTATAATTAATTGTATAAACTGAAACATTCATGGACAAAATTTAAATCAATTAATGAGAAGCAAAAAAAAAAAAACAATTTAAAAAGACAAATGATGCCAAAAGATAAGAGGTACCGTGCAATCATATTTTTATATTATATTTATTGCACACATAACCACTTAGTACTTAATACATTATTGTTGTATTTGAATACTTATTTAGGATAGGTAAGACGCAAATTTTGGAGGCAAGTCCAAGGAGAGAGAAATACATTTGATCTCCCTGCTTGGATTTATTTAAATTAAATGCCACCAAGTTATTTACTTATTATAATGATCAGTATTTTAGCTAAACGCCAGCGTCATATAGAGCTCCAGCTTTCCAATTAGAGGGTATAAGATTTGGAGCATAAATCCATTGTCCCCCTGACAGTTGAAATCGAAGAGCTAGATTGCCCTGGGCAGGTGACATCACTATGTCCCACACACTTCCATAACTTCTCCACATTGCTTTCCAATCAGAAGTTTTCGCCTGCCATTACACCATCAGTTGTCAAGCTAAATAATAATATAGAGATAAATTTGCACTGTAATTTATGATTTTGTTCTGTATATCTGAGAAATGTCAACAGCCACTACATCTCTTTCACCCCCTTGGTACAACAACACCAAAGATAGATAATAGGGGTTATTACTACTCTTGTTAATCTTGAACTAGATATTGTGGCCTGGATAGTTACAAGCAACTCTGACATATTGCAGTCAGCGTCAGCATAGATATAGTTAAGAATATAACAAACAGTGTAGTGTTAAAAGCTCTAGTCTTACCGCTTGTACTGAATGTCAACAACACCCAAAGCTTTAAGTTGCTTATCTTTCCCCTGCCTAGACATAGTTTTGAAAGCATGAGGACTCATAATGAAATCAATTCGATCTCCTTCTCCATGATCTGTGACCACTAGTGTTACTCCACTGTCTGTGCAGAGGTACTTATTTTTGCATCTCACCTATTTAACAATCAACATCACTCAACACTCCATTGTATTGTAGCTTAATTCAAAATATACTAATCATAGGTTTAACTACATTAGTCACCTGATAGCAAGTGCCACATCCAGCCCCATTTCTATATAAAAACTGACTTGCTGCAGCAACATCTCCAGCCATGATGTCTCTCCCATAGTCACCATATCCACAGGCCCCACCTACATATTCATATTAAGCTTTCTTATATCTTATTCATATATTAAGAGAGTTAAAACTAAATCATAAAGCGAACATATAATGTTAGAATGTATTACTGGAAGTTCCTAAGCCATCTAGAGTTCTGTAATAAGCTACCTTTGAATCTGTGAACTGGGAAGTGGAGTAACCAGTGCTGACCAGCATTTCCAGCACTATTAGCAGCGCAAATAATATGACAACACGAGGATAAGCCATTCGTACACAGACGGATAAGAAACTAAATTCAACTATAACAAAACATTAGTAGTATTACTGGACTACCAGAGAGTGGAATGAAATCCATTGCCGTTTCTATATTCTATTTATAGACAAATGAGTGAGCTCGAGCCTCTGGTTTTAATAAAAAATTGCACCTTTTTTTGTGTTTCAGGGATAAGCTATAATGCCACCTACTACGATTTGCATTTGACCATCTCTGTATACGTGGAAGAGGTTGACACAAATTAAATATTCCAAATTCCATATACAGTTTGCAAAAATGTACTTTGGTTATTCCTTCTTCTCCTTTGTAATGCGTCAACAATGCTTCCATCACTTACCTGGATTTTTCTTTATACTTCCAGCTGAATATGATTCACCTAATCATGACATAAGGTATATCATCGTCGCTAGGCAAGACAAACCTTGAAAAATTAAAAAGAAACGCATGATATTCAGTTTATTTATGTCATCGCGTCCTTGGTTTCAGTGTATCGTACCATGTGCTCCCTGGTTTACACAATTTAGTCTGAGTAATGCATTTATATTTCAATTTATTTGTAATGATTGTTATTGTATTTATATATTTGAACAACTCTCCTAGTTGTCCTAGGATTTATAATAAAATTATGACATTTTAAAAATATATCTAATTTATTTTATTTATGAATTATTCATTTGAATGTTTTACATTTAAAATAAATTTTAAATTTTAAAATTGATATATAATAACATATTGTTTTAGAAAATATAGATAAAATAAAGTTACATTAATAGATATATATTTTACTAAAATACATAAAAGTCATTTAAAGGAAATCACAAAAAAATTGTAAAAATTGTAGTGTAATTGTTTTGAATTTATTATTGTGTTTATTATCTATTTTATACGTAAATTGAAGTCATTCCCATGAAGACGTTTGCTACTAAAATTGAGATGTATTTTTTCCACTTATTACGGATATCACAAAGAATTATTATTCATACTTGTATGTGTTTTAGACACAAAAACTTAATCAATTGTGTAAGAGGAATAATTCTAACATCATTTAGTCTTCTCTCTATCATCTTTAGGGTAATCAACATGTTGAGTGGGGTAACCAAAACCTAGTGAACATCAACATAAGGCATTTAGGGGAAAACAAAAGAAGATAGGATGACAAGTTGAAGCTTGTTGTTTTTGTTTATAGAATTACTCTCCTGAAGAATATAGCAAAAATCCCTTTCAATAATTTTTTATATGTGATGAGTTTAATACTAATATGCTAGAATGCCATTATATGAAATTCTATAACAAAGTTGTGAAATTTGAGATGATGTATTCACTCAAAGGATTAGTTATTTATTTGAGTTGGATATAATTTATTTTAAACAAACTTGGTTGTTTCTTGATTGATATTTAGGCTTATTTTATGGTCGTATTGTTTAAAGGTTTAATGTAAATCCCATTTCTTTTCCTTGTGCTCTTTTATTCTAATTGGCTATTGAATTTTGTTGGTAATTGAGTATAACTTAAGTGGAATTTTCATATTCATGTAATGACTAAGAACCAATAATTTTACTTTATCTCATTATAAAATATCATATAAAAGTTGGCATGGAAAACCACAACAACACATAAGACACCTAATACCAATGCATCAACAATTTCAACACAAGTAAAAAAAAAACCACTTTTATGAATAAGTCACCATTAAGAATTTACAATCTAGTGTAAATTTTCCTATATGAGAAAGATAAAATATATACAATATTTTTCCATTGATGCAAGGAATATAATGAGAGTGTCACCTGCTTCATTACACGTTCAAGCATGCCATCATAAAAAACCATAGAGATGTCCGAAAAGCATCCATTAAGTATTATTTCCTACTCAAGAGCTTGCTTAATTAGCAAATATTAGGTCTAGTTAAATAAAACTCTCAACGAATGTAATTTACACACCATAGCACAAACCAACCATAATGATTATGAGTTAGGTATATTAGTAAATTGACAACTGCCCACATTGAAAAATGGATAAAAAATGATAAATATGACAATATGGCATACTATAACATCCAACACTAGAAATAGGTCGAAGTGGTAGAAAAATGACAATTGATGCATAACACAAATTCCAAAATGCGGGCTAAGGAGATCAATATCTATGAAAATGTCTAAAGGACCACCCAAAATAAGATTCCAAATCTAATCCTTAAGCATATATATCCTTCATGAAAATTTACCAAAATAGTGTAGAAAGTGTGCACTATAGAAAGGTTCTAGACTACAATGCACTTTTTGATACCAACATATTTTTCAACACCAATGCACTTGGAAGAAGTTAGTGTACCTTGAGGACAATATAATACCTACATGGTAATCCTTCAATTATGTTTTCATCCTACACTCATATTATAGTCAATTATATATCAATTATATCTTAAATAAGGGTAAGTTCACCAAGATGGTTCCCAAAAAGGGGGCTTAAGTGGCCACTTTTTTTGGAAAATCAAGAAATACTGACCTTGGACGTGAAATTGAGGATAGCTACACTCAAAATTTTGATATGGAACAAAAACAAGGATCAAACTACTCCAAGTCTACTTTCTAAACTACTAATTTATTTTGAAAATGGTTGAGATTAAGGGGTTCAAAAGAGGGATGTACACAAATTGTTGTTATTTTTTGTCAAAAAAACATAACATAGCAACTCTTGTACGACCCTAGCACGGTGAACTTTTTTGTAGTATTTTTAAAATTGCTATGGTCAAAAGTTAGCTAACAATATCTAGTTGATGTATGATTTTTTTGATAATTTTTTAATGAATATTTGATTTTTTACTAATTTTCTAAGTGGGCACTTCCGAAAAAGTAGAATTTTGGCTATGCTCTCCCTACAAATTTTTGAAAGTAATAGATTTATTTTTTATTTTTATTTTTTAAAATTTGTAGAATAGAGTCTTGTTTCTATAAATGTAATTTATTTGAAATTTCAATGAATGGTTAATTTACAATGAAAAAAACACCAAACACTTCTTTTTGACGAAAAACAGACATACAAACAAAGCAAATTAAGAATGAAAGGCCTAACATTGTCAGAAATTGAAAAAAATCACATCGTTGGAAAGCTAAGAGAGAACCTTACATTACCCATGTGTTTTATTTTGTCGATGTTGAACCAAATGCAATCTTGATGGTTAGCACGAACTCGATTATGTGAAAATTTATAGAATTTGCAAAAACACATCTATGGTCGTTGGGAATGCCCTCCAAGCCTTTGGGTTGGTATTCCAAGGAAAATACTAAAGCTAAGGCTCAGGGATTCCCAAAATAAAATATAACGCACTCACGTTATAACACGAGTGCGTTATGTGTTAGTTTTGACATTTTTTGCTTCTTCAGGGAACATGTCTAGCAACACATAACATGCTCGTGTTATGTCTTCCTTTAGTTAAATGCCACTTTATTAAATGTTTGTTGATATGTTTGTATGTATATTTATACTGGTGTGTCATGTATGTATGTATGTATGTATGCATGCTTGTATGTATGCCTATATGTAAGTATGTATGCTTGTGGGAGAGAGTGGGAGAGAGTGAGAGAGAGAGTGAGAGAGGGTGGGAGTGGGAGAGAGTGGGAGAGAGTGTGGGAGAGAGGGTGGGAGAGTGTG